>CANXME010002302.1:0-299412 GCA_948144175.1 Closterium sp. NIES-65 | reverse complement strand
CTAGCCGTCATGTACAGTGAAGAAACAAGCAGGGTAGGAGGGGTTGGGCTGGGTGGCGGACACTCGCTACAGTTCGGGCACACCTGCATTGCCCAGCAGTCGTAAGCGCCTACGCTGGCAACCCACCCCAAGCGCAAAAACCCATGCCCATTCGTTTTGTTTTTGAACCTGCTGCTGAGCTTGAGGCTCGCCTTCCGCCCAGAGAACGAAAAGGCTTGAGGGTGGAGTTGGGAAGGGGCCAAATCTCGTGCTTAAAAATGCAAGGAGTGGCGAAAAAAAAACCCTGGGATGCAAAACACCAGACGGTGCTGTGACGGCATATATTTACATCCAAGCCGTCTACAGTACAAACCAAAGGCTGGTTCCGCCCAGAAACCAAAGGCTGGGCGAGCACCAGGTGGGTTGATCAAACGTCACTATTTGCTGGCATGGCAACGCACCGACACGAAAATCGATATTCAGGGGTTTCGGTACGTTACACAGCGGTTTAGGGAAAATGTTTGAGCAAAAAGAATGGTATCCAAAGGTCCCCACCACACTCCCCCATTCGTGGAATGCTGGAGCAAGACTTCAGCAGGCCAATGCGGATTTCACTGCTGAATACAGACCAAAATTTTCAACGGCCTGGATCGTGCCACATCATTTTCACACACCCTCACCTTCCCAAGTGTACAGAGTGAACTGTATCCCTCCCACCACTCGCACCCCTGCTGATTTGCGAGCACGGGTGGTCGTCTGCTGCAATCTGACGGTCACGATTCGCGAGCTTCAGAAGGGATTACGAGATTCAGGGCGCGGTACATGTGTCTGTCTACAGAAAATTTCACGATTAACACAGTGCGCGCGCCTAAAACACTTGGAAAAATGTTTTACCGTTCTGAACCGTGTGCACCGAGTCAGGGTTTCAGAAACAAAAGAGGGAGCAAACGCTGCCTCAGATCCATCCACACTTATCCTTTCCGCTGAGGAGCCGACCCCCTCCCCCACATCAGCTTTATCGCACCACCGTCGCTAGTAGCAGTAGCACTTCGTCGTATTAGCTAGTAGTAGATAATAGTATCATTCAAAGCCCGCTTTCTCGTTCTCTGAAAAGGCACCGACTTCCGCTAATCACACTCATCACACACCGTCGACAGCGGTAGTAGCACCAGTATTAGTAAGTAGTAGTCGTACAAATCTTGCGTTAATAATGAACGTGATCCTATGCATGCGAAATGGTTACGACAGCCACCGCCAGACGACGGCCTGGGCTTAGCGGCGTGGTTTAAATCCTCGTTCGACGGGAGCCTTTCGCGGTCGTTTAAATTACCGCCATTAGTTTCAAACTAGGTGAAATGTCATGCGTGCCGTTCTTGTCGGGCTCAGCGGAGCAGGCGGCAAGCGAGGCTGCCAAGAAGCGCGCGCGCTGAGAAAATCACGCCTCTCGTTCGTCACCGCGGCCCGTCCTCTCGCGTTGCTACGTTGCTACTGCCGCTGCTTGTTCAAAACGACTTAGGATTGGAGAGCATGGCAGAAATCACCAGCTTCTCATGCTTCATCATGCGAGTGCTGGACTGGCTGGTGGCCATCATGATGGCATGGCAGCAAAGCACCAGGCTATGGGTATCTGTGTGATGCAGCGTCAACTAAGACTGAAAAGCACCACCCAATGTGTTTCGGCCTTTACCTTCCCTTGCTCCTGGGCTCGCAACCGCTGCCCACTCCTCACTTCCCTTGCTCCCTCCCGTCACGGGGTCCACTCACCCCTCGCTATCCAAACCTTTCCCCTCTCTCCCTTCCCTATGCAGTTTGGTCATGTTAAAACACACCCTTCTGCTGCTGTTGCTTCTGTTGGGGCTGTTTGCTGCTGTTGCTTCTGGTCGGTCCGTCACTGCTTGCTTGCTACTACTGCTGCCGTCACTGCTTGCTTGCTACTACTGCTGCCATCACTGCTTGCTTTCTATTGCTGCTGCCATCACTGCTTGCTTTCTACTGTGCTGCCATCACTGCTTGCTTGCTACTACTGCTGCCATCACTGCTTGCTTTCTACTGTGCTGCCATCACTGCTTGCTTGCTACTGCTGCTGCCATCACTGCTTGCTTGCTACTGCTGCTGCCATCACTGCTTGCTTTCTACTGCTGCTGCCATCACTGCTTGCTTTCTACTGCTGCTGCCATCACTGCTTGCTTGCTACTGCTGCTGCCATCACTGCTTGCTTGCTACTGCTGCTGCCATCACTGCTTGCTTGCTACTGCTGCTGCCGTCACTGCTTGCTTTCTACTGCTGCTGCCATCACTGCTTGTTTGCTACTGCTGCTGCCATCACTGCTTGCTTGCTACTGCTGCTGCCATCACTGCTTGCTTGCTACTGCTGCTGCCATCACTGCTTGTTTGCTACTGCTGCTGCCATCACTGCTTGCTTTCTACTGCTGCTGCCATCACTGCTTGCTTTCTACTGCTGCTGCCATCACTGCTTGCTTTCTACTGCTGCTGCCGTCACTGCTTGCTTGCTACTGCTGCTGCCTTCACTGCTTGTTTGCTACTGCTGCTGCCGTCACTGCTTGCTTGCTACTGCTGCTGCCTTCACTGCTTGCTTGCTACTGCTGCTGCCATCACTGCTTGCTTGCTACTGCTGCTGCCATCACTGCTTGCTTGCTACTGCTGCTGCCATCACTGCTTGCTTGCTACTGCTGCTGCCATCACTGCTTGCTTGCTACTGCTGCTGCCATCACTGCTTGCTTGCTACTGCTGCTGCCATCACTGCTTGCTTGCTACTGCTGCTGCCATCACTGCTTGCTTGCTACTGCTGCTGCCATCACTGCTTGCTTGCTACTGCTGCTGCCATCACTGCTTGCTTGCTACTGCTGCTGCCATCACTGCTTGCTTGCTACTGCTGCTGCCATCACTGCTTGCTTGCTACTGCTGCTGCCATCACTGCTTGCTTGCTACTGCTGCTGCCATCACTGCTTGCTTGCTACTGCTGCTGCCATCACTGCTTGCTTGCTACTGCTGCTGCCATCACTGCTTGCTTGCTACTGCTGCTGCCATCACTGCTTGCTTGCTACTGCTGCTGCCATCACTGCTTGCTTGCTACTGCTGCTGCCATCACTGCTTGCTTGCTACTGCTGCTGCCATCACTGCTTGCTTGCTACTGCTGCTGCCATCACTGCTTGCTTGCTACTGCTGCTGCCATCACTGCTTGCTTGCTACTGCTGCTGCCATCACTGCTTGCTTGCTACTGCTGCTGCCATCACTGCTCGTTTGCTACTGCTGCTGCCGTCACTGCTTGCTTTCTACTGCTGCTGCCATCACTGCTTGCTTGCTACTGCTGCTGCCGTCACTGCTTGCTTTCTACTGCTGCTGCCGTCACTGCTTGCTTTCTACTGCTGCTGCCATCACTGCTTGATTTCTACTGCTGCTGCCGTCACTGCTTGCTTGCTACTGCTGCTGCCATCACTGCTTGCTTGCTACTGCTGCTGCCATCACTGCTTGCTTGCTACTGCTGCTGCCATCACTGCTTGCTTGCTACTGCTGCTGCCGTCACTGCTTGCTTTCTACTGCTGCTGCCGTCACTGCTTGCTTTCTACTGCTGCTGCCATCACTGCTTGCTTTCTACTGCTGCTGCCATCACTGCTTGCTTTCTACTGCTGCTGCCGTCACTGCTTGCTTGCTACTGCTGCTGCCTTCACTGCTTGCTTGCTACTGCTGCTGCCATCACTGCTTGCTTGCTACTGCTGCTGCCATCACTGCTCGTTTGCTACTGCTGCTGCCGTCACTGCTTGCTTGCTACTGCTGCTGCCATCACTGCTTGCTTGCTACTGCTGCTGCCATCACTGCTTGCTTTCTACTGCTGCTGCCATCACTGCTTGCTTGCTACTGCTGCTGCCATCACTGCTTGCTTGCTACTGCTGCTGCCATCACTGCTTGCTTGCTACTGCTGCTGCCATCACTGCTTGCTTTCTACTGCTGCTGCCATCACTGCTTGTTTGCTACTGCTGCTGCCGTCACTGCTTGCTTGCTACTGCTGCTGCCATCACTGCTTGCTTGCTACTGCTGCTGCCATCACTGCTTGCTTGCTACTGCTGCTGCCATCACTGCTTGCTTGCTACTGCTGCTGCCATCACTGCTTGCTTTCTACTGCTGCTGCCATCACTGCTTGTTTGCTACTGCTGCTGCCGTCACTGCTTGCTTGCTACTGCTGCTGCCATCACTGCTTGCTTGCTACTGCTGCTGCCATCACTGCTTGCTTGCTACTGCTGCTGCCATCACTGCTTGCTTGCTACTGCTGCTGCCATCACTGCTTGCTTTCTACTGCTGCTGCCATCACTGCTTGCTTTCTACTGCTGCTGCCGTCACTGCTTGCTTGCTACTGCTGCTGCCTTCACTGCTTGTTTGCTACTGCTGCTGCCGTCACTGCTTGCTTGCTACTGCTGCTGCCTTCACTGCTTGCTTGCTACTGCTGCTGCCATCACTGCTTGCTTGCTACTGCTGCTGCCATCACTGCTTGCTTGCTACTGCTGCTGCCATCACTGCTTGCTTGCTACTGCTGCTGCCATCAATGCTTGCTTGCTACTGCTGCTGCCATCACTGCTTGCTTGCTACTGCTGCTGCCATCACTGCTTGCTTGCTACTGCTCCTGCCATCACTGCTTGCTTGCTACTGCTGCTGCCATCACAGCTTGCTTGCTACTGCTGCTGCCATCACTGCTTGCTTGCTACTGCTGCTGCCGTCACTGCTTGCTTTCTACTGCTGCTGCCGTCACTGCTTGCTTTCTACTGCTGCTGCCTTCACTGCTTGCTTGCTACTGCTGCTGCCATCACTGCTTGCTTGCTACTGCTGCTGCCATCTCTGCTTGCTTGCTACTGCTGCTGCCGTCACTGCTTGCTTGCTACTGCTGCTGCCATCACTGCTTGCTTGCTACTGTTGCTGCCGTCACTGCTTGCTTGCTACTGCTGCTGCCGTCACTGCTTGCTTTCTACTGCTGCTGCCGTCACTGCTTGCTTGCTACTGCTGCTGCCTTCACTGCTTGCTTGCTACTGCTGCTGCCATCACTGCTTGCTTGCTACTGCTGCTGCCATCACTGCTCGTTTGCTACTGCTGCTGCCGTCACTGCTTGCTTGCTACTGCTGCTGCCATCACTGCTTGCTTGCTACTGCTGCTGCCATCACTGCTTGCTTGCTACTGCTGCTGCCATCACTGCTTGCTTGCTACTGCTGCTGCCATCACTGCTTGCTTTCTACTGCTGCTGCCATCACTGCTTGTTTGCTACTGCTGCTGCCATCACTGCTTGCTTGCTACTGCTGCTGCCATCACTGCTTGCTTGCTACTGCTGCTGCCATCACTGCTTGCTTGCTACTGCTGCTGCCATCACTGCTTGCTTGCTACTGCTGCTGCCATCACTGCTTGCTTGCTACTGCTGCTGCCATCACTGCTTGCTTTCTACTGCTGCTGCCATCACTGCTTGCTTTCTACTGCTGCTGCCGTCACTGCTTGCTTGCTACTGCTGCTGCCTTCACTGCTTGTTTGCTACTGCTGCTGCCGTCACTGCTTGCTTGCTACTGCTGCTGCCTTCACTGCTTGCTTGCTACTGCTGCTGCCATCACTGCTTGCTTGCTACTGCTGCTGCCATCACTGCTTGCTTGCTACTGCTGCTGCCATAACTGCTTGCTTGCTACTGCTGCTGCCATCACTGCTTGCTTGCTACTGCTGCTGTCATCACTGCTTGCTTGCTACTGCTGCTGCCATCACTGCTTGCTTGCTACTGCTGCTGCCATCACTGCTTGCTTGCTACTGCTGCTGCCATCACTGCTTGCTTGCTACTGCTGCTGCCATCACTGCTTGCTTGCTACTGCTGCTGCCATCACTGCTTGCTTTCTACTGCTGCTGCCATCACTGCTTGCTTTCTACTGCTGCTGCCGTCACTGCTTGCTTGCTACTGCTGCCGCCTTCACTGCTTGCTTGCTACTGCTGCTGCCATCACTGCTTGCTTGCTACTGCTGCTGCCATCACTGCTTGCTTGCTACTGCTGCTGCCGTCACTGCTTGCTTGCTACTGCTGCTGCCATCACTGCTTGCTTTCTACTGCTGCTGCCGTCACTGCTTGCTTTCTACTGCTGCTGCCGTCACTGCTTGCTTTCTACTGCTGCTGCCTTCACTGCTTGCTTGCTACTGCTGCTGCCATCACTGCTTGCTTGCTACTGCTGCTGCCATCACTGCTTGCTTGCTACTGCTGCTGCCGTCACTGCTTGCTTGCTACTGCTGCTGCCATCACTGCTTGCTTGCTACTGCTGCTGCCGTCACTGCTTGCTTGCTACTGCTGCTGCCATCACTGCTTGCTTTCTACTGCTGCTGCCGTCACTGCTTGCTTTCTACTGCTGCTGCCATCACTGCTTGCTTTCTACTGCTGCTGCCATCACTGCTTGCTTTCTACTGCTGCTGCCGTCACTGCTTGCTTGCTACTGCTGCTGCCTTCACTGCTTGCTTGCTACTGCTGCTGCCATCACTGCTTGCTTGCTACTGCTGCTGCCATCACTGCTCGTTTGCTACTGCTGCTGCCGTCACTGCTTGCTTGTACTGCTGCTGCCATCACTGCTTGCTTTCTACTGCTGCTGCCATCACTGCTTGCTTGCTACTGCTGCTGCCATCACTGCTTGCTTTCTACTGCTGCTGCCGTCACTGCTTGCTGCAGCTCTGATGTCACTGCTTGCTACTGCTTCCCTGCTGTTGCTGCCGATGGTGTTGCTTGTGCTGCTGCTGCTCGCTGCTTTGCAGCCCCCGCGCCTTCTCCCCAATCATCCAGTCCTCCGCCTCGTTCCTTCCCCCCCTCCCTCGCCCCTTTGTGTCCGCCGCAGGTCGCGTGGGCATTCTGGGGAGGAACCTGGCTAGGACTTTCACGCAGCCTGGCTGCTGCAATCGTCCCTGCTGGTCAACACACCCAGCGCCACAAGTGCTGCAGAAGCAACAGTAGAAGAAACACCAGCACAGCAAGGAAAAGCAGCAACAGCAGCCCGAAGGGTTTATTTGGCACCGGGGCTGAAATTCACAATGTTTTGTCTCCAGTGCTTTCGCACGCTGTACCGTACAAGAAACTGATACAAGAGGATGTTATGAGAAGAAATGAAACACGCTGAACCTATCTTGATCGCTGGGATGGCACGAATGGTTCAGAAGCACCAGACAAGCACGACCACCAGTGTTGTATAGTCCTCACAACCATTTCCGTGATGCTCAAGGCATCCTTGTCTGCAATAGTCGAGAGGCGGGAGACAGACATCAACGTCACACCTTAGTCAGACTACACCGTTCATCACCACTCGTCACCACTCACGGGCACTCAGCACCACCAATGACCACACACAACAGAACAGCCCAGCACCCACCGCTCACTGCCGCTCTGAACCACTCTGCAGCACTTGGCACCGCTCAGATCCGCTCATCACCACTCGACACCTCTCTCTGTTGCTCATCACCACTAGTCACCGCTCATCACCACTCACGGGCGCTCAGCACCACCAATGACCGCACACAAAGGCCCAACACCTCTCACTGCCGTTCTGAACCGCGCTGCAGAACTCCGCACCGCTCGGAGCCGCTCATCACCACTCGGCACCTCTCTGAGAAGCTCGTCACTGTTCGTCACCGCTCGTCACCACTCACGGGCGCTCAGCACCACCAATGACCGCACACAATGGCCCAGCACCGCTCACTGCCGCTCTGTACCACTCTACAGCACTCGGCACGCCTCAGAGCCGCTCATCACCACTGGACACCTCTCTTAGTCGCTCATCACCCCTCGTCACCGCTCGTCACCACTCACGGGCGCTCAGCACCACCATGACCGCACACAAAGGCCCAATACTTCTCATTGCCGCTCTGAACCTTGTTGCAGTACTCGGCACCGCTCAGAGCCGCTCATAACCACTCGGCACCTCTCTGAGTGGCTCATCACTTCTCGTCACCGCTCACGGGCGCTCAGCACCACCAATCATCGCACACAACGACCCATCACCACTCACTGCTGCTCTGAACTGCTCTGCAGCACTCGGCACCGCTCAGAGCAGCTCATCACCACTTGGCACCTCTCAGAGTGGCTCATCACTACTCCTCACCACCCACGGGCGCTCAGCACCAGCAATGACCGCACACAACGGCCCAGCACCGCTCACTGCTGCTCTGAACCGCTCTGCAGCACTCTGCACCACTCACAGCCGCTCATCACCACTCGGCACCGCTCAAAGCCGCTCATCACCACTCCGCACCTCTCTGAGCCGCTCATCACCACTCGTCACAGCTCGTCACCACTCACCGGCACTCAGCACCACCAATGACCACACACAACAGCTCAGCCCAGCACCCACCGCTCACTGCCGCTCTGAACCACTCTGCAGCACTTGGCACCGCTCAGATCCGCTCATCACCACTCGACACCTCTCTCTGTTGCTCATCACCACTAGTCACCGCTCATCACCACTCACGGGCGCTCAGCACCACCAATGACCGCACACAAAGGCCCAACACCTCTCACTGCCGTTCTGAACCGCGCTGCAGAACTCCGCACCGCTCGGAGCCGCTCATCACCACTCGGCACCTCTCTGAGAAGCTCGTCACTGTTCGTCACCGCTCGTCACCACTCACGGGCGCTCAGCACCACCAATGACCGCACACAATGGCCCAGCACCGCTCACTGCCGCTCTGTACCACTCTACAGCACTCGGCACGCCTCAGAGCCGCTCATCACCACTGGACACCTCTCTTAGTCGCTCATCACCCCTCGTCACCGCTCGTCACCACTCACGGGCGCTCAGCACCACCATGACCGCACACAAAGGCCCAATACTTCTCATTGCCGCTCTGAACCTTGTTGCAGTACTCGGCACCGCTCAGAGCCGCTCATAACCACTCGGCACCTCTCTGAGTGGCTCATCACTTCTCGTCACCGCTCACGGGCGCTCAGCACCACCAATCATCGCACACAACGACCCATCACCACTCACTGCTGCTCTGAACTGCTCTGCAGCACTCGGCACCGCTCAGAGCAGCTCATCACCACTTGGCACCTCTCAGAGTGGCTCATCACTACTCCTCACCACCCACGGGCGCTCAGCACCAGCAATGACCGCACACAACGGCCCAGCACCGCTCACTGCTGCTCTGAACCGCTCTGCAGCACTCTGCACCACTCACAGCCGCTCATCACCACTCGGCACCGCTCAAAGCCGCTCATCACCACTCCGCACCTCTCTGAGCCGCTCATCACCACTCGTCACAGCTCAGCGCTGCTCACTGCCACTCTGAATATCCGAGAGCCACTCACAGCCACTCGACACCGCTCCCAACCTAATCAGCGCTCATCACCGCGTGTCACCGCTCACGGGCACTCAGCACCACCAATGACCGCACACAACGGACCAGCATTGCACTCAACCTCCTCCTCCTCCTCCTCCTCCTCATCCTCCTCCTCCTCCTCCTCCTCCTCCTCCTCCTCCTCCTCCTCCTCCTCCTCCTCCTCCTCCTCCTCCTCCTCCTCCCCCGCCTATACTCATGTTGGTTTTTCCTACCACTGCTGAGCATTTTCTGTTGCTGCTCGATGGTGACGCGGATGCTCACAACTGTCGCTTGCTGCTTGTGCTTGTGCTGGTGTTTCCTACTGCTGCTCATCATTTTCTGTTGCTGCTCGATGGTGCTGCGGATGCTCACAACTACCGTTTGCTGCTAGTGCTCGTGATGGTGTTTCCTACTGCTGCTGAGCATTTCCTGTTGCTGCTCGATGGTGATGCGGATGCTCACAACTACCGTTTGCTTCTTGTGCTCGTGATGGTGTTTCCTACTGCTGCTGAGCATTTCCTGTTGCTGCTCGATGGTGATGTGGATGCTCACAACTACCGTTTGCTGCTTGTGCTTGTGCGGGTGTGTCCTACTGCTGCTGAGCATTTTCTGTTGCTGCTCGATGGTGAGGCGAATGCTCACAACTACCGTTTGCTGCTTGTGCTCGTGATGGTGTTTCCTACTGCAGCTGAGCATTTCCTGTTGCTGCTCGATGGTGATGCGGATGCTCACAACTACCGTTTGCTGCTTGTGCTCATGATGATGTTTCCTACTGCTGCTGAGCGTTTCCTGTTGCTGCCCGATGGTGGTGTTGATGCTCACTACTACAGTTTGCTGCTTGTGCTTGTGCTGGTGTTTTCTACTGCTGCTGCGCATTTCCTGTTGCTGCTCGATGGTGAGGCGGATGCTCACAACTACCGTTTGCTGCTTGTGCTCGTGCTGGTGTGTCCTACTGCTGCCGATCATTTCTTGTTGCTGCTCAATGATGAGGCGGATGCTCGCTAGTACCGTTTGCTGCTTGTGCTCGTGCTGGTGTGTCCTACTTCTGCTGAGCATTTTCCGTTACTGCTCGATGGTGAGGCAGATGCTCACAACTACCATTTGCTGCTTGTGCTCGTGCTGGTGTATCATACTGCTGCTGAGCGTTTTCTCTTGCTGCTCGATGGTGAGGCGGATGCTCACTACCACAGTTTGCTGCTTGTGCTCGTGCTGGTGTGTCCTACTACTGATGAGCATTTTCTGTTGCTACTCGATGGTGAGGCGGATGCTCACAACCGCCGCTTGCTGCTTGTGCGCGTGATGGTGCTCCTGAGCATTTCCTGTTGCTGCTCGATGGTGAGGCGGAAGCTCACTACTACAGTTTGCTGCTTGTGCTCGTGTTGGTGATTCCTACTTCTGCTGAGCATTTTTTGTTGCTGCTCGATAGTGAGGCGGGTGCTCACAACTGCCGTTTGCTGCTTGTGCTCGTGCTGATGTTTCCTACTACTGCTGAGCATTTCATGTTGCTGCTCGATGGTGAAGCGGATGCTCACAACTACAGTTTGTTGCTTGGCTCATGCTGGTGTTTCCTACTGCTGCTGCGCATTTCCTGTTGCTGCTCGATGGTGAGGCGGATGCTCACTACTACTGTTTGCTGCTTGTGCTCGTGCTGGTGTGTCCTACTTCTGCTTAGTATTTTCTGCTGCTGCTCGACGGTGAGGCGGATGCTCACAATTACCGTTTGCTGCTTGTGCTCGTGCTGGTGTGTCCTACTGCTGCATAGCATTTCCTCTTGCTGCTCGATGGTGAGGAGGATGCTCACTACCACAGTTTGCTGCTTGTGCTCGTGCTGGTGTGTCCTACTTCTATTGAGCATTTCCTACTTACTGTTTGCTGCTTGTGCTTGTGTTTCCTCCTCCTCCTCCTCCTCCTCCTCCTCCTCCTCCTCCTCCTCCTCCTCCTCCTCCTCCTCCTCCTCCTCTTGTTCCTCCTCCTCCTCCTGTTCCTCCTCCTCCTCCTTTTCCTCCTCCTCCTCCTCCTCCTCCTCCTCCTCCTCCTCCTCCTCCTCCTCCTCCTCCTCCTCCTCCTCCTCCTCCTCCTCCTCCTCCTCCTCCTCCTCCTCCTCCTCCTCCTCTTGCTCCTCCTGCTCCTCCTGCTCCTCCTCCTCCTCCTCCTCCTCCTCCTCCTCCTCCTCCTCCTCCTCCTCCTCCTCCTCCTCCTCCTCCTCCTCCTCGTCATCGTCCTCGTCCTCGTCCTCCACGTCCTCCTCGTCCTCGTCCTCATCCTCCTTGTCGTCCTCGTCGTCGCCCTCCTCCTCGTCCGCCCCTGCTCCTCCTCCTCGTCGTCGTCGTCCTCCTCCTCCTCCTTGCCCTCCTCGTCGTCCTCGTCGTCGTATCGATTATCGTATTGATAATATTGACATGAATTACACATTTATTGCGTTTTTGTTTAGTATGCATCGTGTGATTTATACGTCCTCACGCATATTTGCTTGCGATTCCCGTTTACGCAACTTCTACTGCCATTATGTGTGTCCTTTGTTTATCTTCTCGTATGCCCATTTAACAATTCACATTCGAATACAAACATCTATTGATGCTAGTTGAGTAGCAAAAGAAATATATACACTATGTAAATTTGGATTCGTCGGAACCGCGCTGTATATTGGAACCAACCTCACCGTAATACTATCATTCTTGACCTGTTTCACCGCGCGATCCGTGCGCTGGACAAGGCTTTGAATTTTCATTGGTGGGTGTTTTTTTTTTCTTGACCTGTTCCACCACGACAAGCGCGCTGGAACAGGCTTTGAAACCCATTGGAGATGTGGGTGTATTTCTCTTTTGTTTTTTTTTTTCCATTTCGGTTTGGGTTTGGATACCTTTCACACAACCTACAGTAAAATCGAAGAGATTTTACACTAGTAGGAGTGGTCAGAATACACCCTTTATGGTTCGATATGTTCCTACTTTTGTTTCTACTGCCCACAATGTTACAAAACATTGTGTGGGTGGGGTTGGGTAGCTACCCGTCCCATCCATCCCGCTGCTGCCTCAGCCCAAACCGTCTTCGGGTCTACTCGAACCTTCTTCCCTCATACCTACTATGCAGCTAGAATTACAGTCACAGCCACCTAATCCGCTGCTGTGTCATTCGCTAAGGTCCTAGTCGCGTGTTTGTTCGTGCGCCTCGCGGTCGTTAGATAGTCGTCGTCCTGCTCGCCTCGCGCTGCACCCTGCGCAGCGCTTTCGTTTAGCCGTCCCGCGCTTTTTCTCATTAGCGAATATCGCGTTTGATGTCCGTTTAGTTTGCAGCATGATGCGATGTCATGTCACACGGGTCGCTGCGCGGAGCGAACGCACGTGCGCGCGAGGTGGCTCGGTCGGACCTCACCGTCGAACGGTCGCGAAATTGTCGAGCAACGCACGTTTTTACGTTTCTAAGTCCCTCAAACAGGTCGAGAGACGACTGCAGAGACGAGTGCATAGACTGCGTTTCTTCTCTCACCACGGCCGCTCCTTCCTTGCCTCTCTCATTGTCATCGACCTCGTCCTAGTAGTCCTCGCCACCACCGATTACGCCCTGCTCGCTTCTATCGAACAGCAGCGCTGATCTCTCTTTCAAACTATCAGCACCTACTCGCTGTGTTAGAATGAAATCGATCTCCCACAGAATAGTTGGAATCAGAGGTGTTTCTTTCTCTGCTGCCAGACTGCGTTTCTTCTCACCTTGTTCGTTCCACCCTTGCTCGTTCCGCACTTGCTCGTTCCACCCTTGCTCGTTCCGCCCTTGCTCGTTCCCCACTTGCTCGTTCCACCCTTGCTCGTTCCGCACTTGCTCGTTCCACACTTGCTCGTTCCGCCCTTGCTCGTTCCCCACTTGCTCGTTCCGCCCTTGCTCGTTCCGCACTTGCTCGTTCCGCCCTTGCTCGTTCCGCACTTGCTCGTTCCACTTCCGTCATTCTGCCCTTGTTCGTTCCTCCGCCCTTTCTCCTCGTTCCGCCCTCCCCCTCGTTGCGCCCTTCCTCCTTGTTGCGCCCTTCCTCCTCGTTGCGCCCTTCCTCCTCGTTGCGCCCTTCCTCCTCGTTCCGCCCTCCTCCTCGTTCCGCCCTCCGCCAGCCCCTATGCTAAAACCTCTCCTTCCCTCCGTTCACCTCCTCTCCTCGGAAAGGTTGGGGCAGACTCGGCGCGCCCTGGGCAGATTTTTGAGGCACCTCATAAAGGGTTGGGGCAGACTTGGAGCGCTCTGGGCAGACCTGTTGAGGCCAGTGAGGTGAGGCCCCTCGCGCTCGCTCCTATTGCTCCTCACTCACTCACGTGCTCTGCTCCCCTCCACTCACCTGTGCTGCACCCTAAACCTCTGCCATGGTTTCTAAACCATCCGCCATGCTGTCACACCTGCCATCCCTCCCCACCCCGCCTTGTGCAGAAAGGTCTTCTCTCCTTTCTGCGGGGCACCGTGAAGAGACCTTCTCACCCCGCCAAGACACGAGACATACTTACAAGTAGGATATTTATTAGGACATGCACCTTGCTCTTGTTTGTATGGTACTTGTGCGTGTGTCGATATAAGAGTTGCGGGGTGGGTTTGGGCTAGGCACGGGGTAGGTTTGGGCTAGCCTTGGCCCCTACAAGCCTGGTTACTGTTCCCGCTGCCCGGTTACAGTTCATGCCGCCCGTCACTGTTCATGCCGCCCGTCACTGTTCATGCCGCCCGTCACTGTTGATGCCGCCCGTCACTGGTCGTGCCGCCCGTCACTGGTCGTACCGCCCGTCACTGGTCGTGCCGCCCGTCACTGGTCGTGCCGCCCGTCACTGGTCGTGCCGCCCGTCACTGGTCGTGCCGCCCGTCACTGGTCGTGCCGCCCGTCACTGGTCGTGCCGCCCGTCACTGTTCGTGCCGCCCGTCACTGCTCGTGCCGCCCGTCACTGCTCGTGCCGCCCGTCTCTGCTCGTGCCGCCCGTCTCTGCTCGTGCCGCCCGTCACTGCTCGTGCCGCCCGGTCACTGCTCCTGCCGCCCGGTCACTGCTCCTGCCGCCCGTCACTGCTCCTGCCGCCCCGTTACTGTTCATGCCGCCCGATTACCATGCCATGCCATGTCCTCGTGCTCGTTTCCGCCCTTGCTCGTTTCTGCCCTTGCTCGTTTCTGCCGACAGTGACGGGCGCAGCTGGGCAACGGTGCGGCGAGGCTAAGGCGAAGCCAGTGAGGCACGAGGTGAGACAACGGTCCCCACTCTCCTGGCCCCCTTCTCCTATGCTCTCACTCTCCTGGCCCCCTTCTCCTATGCTCTCACTCTCCTGGCCCCCTTCTCCTATGCTCTCACTCTCCTGGCCCCCTTCTCCTATGCTCTCACTCTCCTGGCCCCCTTCTCCTATGCTCTCACTCTCCTGGCCCCCTTCTCCTATGCTCTCACTCTCCTGGCCCCCTTCTCCTATGCTCTCACTCTCCTGGCCCCTTTCTCCTATGCTCTCACTCTCCTGGCCCCCTTCTCCTATGCTCTTGCTCTGCACTCGTCGTTCCCTTGCTCTGCACTCGTCGTTCCCTTGCTCTGCACTCGTCGTTCCCTTGCTCTGCACTCGTTGTTCCCTTGCTCTGCACTCCTCCTCACCCCCCTGTTTTCCCATCCCCCACTGTTCATCCTATTGCTTCCCCATCCCGCACTGCTCACCCCACTGTTTCCCCATCCCGCACTGTTCACCCCACTGGTTCCCATCCTGCACTGTTCACTCTCCGCTCTGGTCTGGATGAGGCTCGGAGAGCCATGCTGTCACACCTGCCATCCTGCCACCCCTCCCCACCCCGCCTTGCGCAGGTGGCCTTCTCTCGCTGCAGGGCGCCGTGAAGAGACCTTCTCACCCCGCCAAGATAGAGGCACATCTACAAGTAGGATATTTACAAGGACATGCACCTTGCTCTTGTTTTGTACGGTACTTGTGTGTGCGTGTGTCGATATATAAGAGCTGCGGGGTGGGTTTGGGCAAGGCTAGGCACGGGGTGGGTTTGGCCTAGCCTTGGCGCCTGCAAGCCCGGTTACTGTTCATGCCGCCCGGCTGCTGTTTATGCCGCCCGGTTACTGTTCCTGTCGCCTGCTTACCGTTCCAGCCGCCCGGTTATCGCTCCAGCCGCCTGGTTACCACTTCACCAGCCTGGTAATCGCTCCAGCTGCCCGGTTAATGTTCCAGCCGCCCAGTTACTGCTATGGCCACCTGGTTACTGTTGCTGCCGCCCAGCTGCTGTTCGTGCCGTCTTGTTACTGTTCCAGCCACCTTCTGACAACATGAACAGGAACAGGAACATGAACAGGAACAGGAACCTGAACAGGAACAGGAACAAGACCAGGACCAGGAACCTGAACAGGAACAGGACCAGGACCAGGACCAGGAACAGGAACAAGACCAGGACCAAGACCAGAACCAGAACCAGGAACAAGACCAGGACCAGGACCAGAACCAGGACCATGCCATGCCATGCCTGGGATAGATGCCATGCCAGGGATTGGGGGTTGGGGGGGGCTGTGGGGGGCTGTGAGGGGATTTGGAGGGGATTTGGGGGGGTAGGGGGGCCTTAGGGGGGCCTTAGGGGGGCCTTAGGGGGGCCTTAGGGGGGCCTTAGGGGGGCCTTAGGGGGGCCTTAGGGGGGCCTTAGGGGGGCCTTAGGGGGGCCTTAGGGGGGCCTTAGGGGGGCCTTAGGGGGGCCTTAGGGGGGCCTTAGGGGGGCCTTAGGGGGGCCTTAGGGGGGCCTTAGGGGGGCCTTAGGGGGGCCTTAGGGGGGCCTTAGGGGGGCCTTAGGGGGGCCTTAGGGGGGCCTTAGGGGGGCCTTAGGGGGGCCTTAGGGGGGCCTTGGGGGGGCATGGGGGGGTTTCATCTCCCCTCTCGCTATTGTCACTCTCTTTATTGTCCACGCTCTGCGTTATAGTACCCCTTGTTTGCTCTACGTATATCATACATGCAGTACAGTACTTGCAGGAAAACATGCAATCGGAGGCAGACAAACTGTTTGAACTCCGAGCGAGAGAGAAGAGGAGGCATATACACACAGATGATGAAAACATCCTGCAATCCCACCTTCCGAGCGGCAAGGATACACCGATACCTAGCAGCACGCTCTAGCACGGTGACATCCCCCAGTCCACCACAATAGAAGGGGTAGTAGACAGATGCTGGATGGGAGATGCAGTGGCATGGCGGATCAAGCTGCAGTGGCTGTGGCAAGTGCAGGAGCTGAGCAGAGTCCAAGCGTGGTAGACAGGTGCTCGACAGGAGACGACAAGGCAGATCAAGCTGCAGTGGCTGTGGCAAGTGCAGGAGCTGAGCAGAGTCCAAGCGTGGTAGACAGGTGCTCGACAGGAGACGACAAGGCAGATCAAGCTGCAGTGGCTGTGGCAAGTGCAGGAGCTGAGAAGAGTCCAAGCGTGGTAGACAGGTGCTCGACAGGAGACGACAAGGCAGATCAAGCTGCAGTGGCTGTGGCAAGAGCAGGAGCTGCATCCGATTCCTCATCACTTCCACCTCCCCCAGATGAGCCTCCCTTGCTTCCTCCCCCTTGGCCCTCCTCTCCCTTCCCTCCCGCCTTCTCTCCTCCCCCCTCGTTATCCTGCAACCACCGCTCCCACGAGCCCTCCCCTTGCAGTATGTGGGCCCCACACCCCGGTACCCCGTCCTCGCCCTCCTCCCCCTCGTGCCCCACCGATGCCTCGTCCAGCACCACTGCTTCCACCAGAGAGCTGGGGACCTGGTGGGGATGGCAGGGATGGCAGGGACGGGAAGATCAGGCTTGGAAGAGCAGGGATAGGAGGGATGGATGGATGATGGCAGAGTGCAGGTTACCCCGTCGCCCCCCTCCTCCCCCTCGTGCCCCACCGATGCCTTGTCCAACACAACTGCCTTCACTAGACTGCTGGGGACCTGGTGGGTTGGGGCATGAGATGACGGATGGGCGTGGAATGAGGGCAATGATCAAGGACACAGTTGCACACCGGCTTGCCCTCTTCCCCTTCCTCCCCCTCGTGCCCCACCGATGCCTCGTCCAGCACCACTGCTTCCACCAGATTGCTGGGGACCTGGGGAGTTGGGGTGGGAAGGACGGAATGGAGGGATGGATGGAGGAAAGCAGCGAGCAGGTTAACCCCACCTCCCCTCCGAGCCCCCACTGATACCTCATCCAACAACATTGCCTTCACAACAATACCAAGGTCCACTGGCGATCACAGTACCTCATACACAGCCTTGGTAACTGCCGTACGTACCTCAAGCAGTGCCTCGGTAACTGCTGTACGTACCTCATACACAGCCTTAGTAACCGCCGTACCTTTTGTTAGCCTGTTACACCGTACCCCGTACATAGGCCTGGTGAGTACCGTATCTATTACATTGTACCTCATACAGAGGCTCAGTAACCGCCATACCTCATACATAGCCTCGGTAATCATCATACCTCATACACAGCCTCGGCAGCCACCATACCTCGTACATAGCCTCGGCAGTCGCCATACCTCGTACATAGCCTCGGCAGTCGCCATACCTCGTACATAGCCTCGGTGAGCAGCCCCTCCAGCAGCGATCGCAGCCCCCTGGCCCCCGTGTTTCGCGCTGCTGCTCTGCGCGCTATGGCCCTCACTGCCCCCTCCGTCATGTGCAAGCGGGCCTGAGTGGGTGGAGTGGAAGGGAGGGCAGGAAGAGATGAGATGGAGATGGCACGAGGTCATGGAAAAGGGCAAGAATGGGTGCTGTACTCCACGCAATGGCCCTCACTGCCTCCTCTGTCATGTGCAGACGGGCCTCAGTAAGAGGGGAGGGGAGGATTGGGAGAGCATGAGGACAAGGAAGAAGGCAACACTGAGTGCTATTCTGCATCCTGTAGCTTTGCAAATTGCACTTGCTTGCTAACCGAGAACTGTCTGGATTTCTTATTTATACAATAGAAAACACAATGCTCGTGACCCACAACCAGCAGCCCACACTGCACTCACGTTGTTCATGGCCAATAGCTTGGCGAATTGCTTGCTGAGGGCGTTCTTGGGCTTTAAGAGAACCTGCAAGTGAGAGCCACACCGAGAGGAGAGAACGAGTACGGAGAAGGAGCAGGAGGGTGGGGAGAGGGATAAGAATCGGGTAGTGTTTCAGGGGTTACAACCCGCGGGCCAAGAACTTCAACCTTAGGAAGCTTGGTTGGAGCGAGCAACACAATTGGCCAAGATTTTGGGTGCGAGGGCCAAACTCAACCAAGGTTAGGAAGGTTGAGGCAATTTGGGCCTTCTTGGCCCTCCGGTTTTAAGAACGTAAATTTTCTGGGCAGGGATTAGGAAAAGAAGATGGACCAAAATACGTGTCGAATCATGCAAGGAAAGCCACTCAGCTCTGTATATAGACATAATTCGAAGTGCATAAGAAAGGTCCTTTGCTTCCACCTGCATCAGTTGCCACCTGCACCAGTTGCCACCTGCACTACACCTACCTGCACATGTTGCTCTTTTGTGAAAGCACGCAGCCCCATGAGCACCAGCTGTTGTTACCAAAGCCTACACACACCAGTCATTACCCGCACCAGTCATTACCCGCACCAGTCATTACCCGCACCAGTCATTACCTGCACCAGTCATTACCAGCACCAGTCATTACCTGCACCAGTCATTACCTGCACCAGTCACTACCTGCACCAGTCATTACCAGCACCAGTCACTACCTGCACCAGTCATTACCTGCACCAGTCATTACCTGCACCAGTCATTACCTGCACCAGTCATTACCTGCACCAGTCATTACCTGCATCAGTCACTACCTGCATCAGTCATTACCTGCACCAGTCATTACCTGCACCAGTCATTACCTGCACCAGTCATTACCTGCATCAGTCATTACCTGCATCAGTCATTACCTGCACCAGTCATTACCTGCACCAGTCATTACCTGCACGAGTTGCTCCTCTGTGAGCGCATGCAGCCCCACCAGCACGGGGAATCGCCCCACAAACTCAGGGATGAGCCCATAGGCTATCAGATCCGTGCTCTCTGCCTGCCGTTCCAGAGGGGTAGGGAGGGGTGGGGACGGGTGGGGAGGGATGTTGAACGATGGGGAGGGAGGATCTGGAGGGGTATAACAATAACACAAGGAATCGCCCCACAAACTCGGGGACGAGCCTGTAGGCTACCCGATCTGTGCTCTCTGAGTGCAGTTGATGAGCAAAAAAAGACGGGGGGGGGGGGGGGGGGGGGGGGGGAGATACGGGAATTGCGGGTAGAGAGACAACTTTTGAGGCGCCTCAAAAGTGCTCTCTGCGAGCCGTTGATACAAAAAAAGGGGGGAAGGGGGTTTGCGGGGTGGCGGGGAAAGGATGGTTGAAGGAAGAGCACGCATCAACTGCAGCAGGTGGCTTATAGGACAGTGAAAAGCAGCTCTCAAAAGCAGCACGCCCACAAGCACACACAGCAAGTGTTGCAAGCATGGATCGCTGGCACACGCGCTAAAACAATGACAAAACAAAACAAAACAAAACAAAACCCAACCAAACAATCAAACCAACAAACAAATCAACCAAAAAAACAAACAAACAAACCAACGGTATAGAGTTAGCACTCACCGATTGCAGCAGCGAGCCGGCAGTGCGGGCGTCAAGCACCGATCGGTTGCGCAGCGATGCGCGCACGGGGGCCCCGAAGCCGATGGATGACTTGTGCTTCCTGCACGCAGCAAGGTAATATTGGGATTTGAGTCATGGAATGCAGTCAGTCTCATGTCTGCTTGCAATGATTGCAGCAATGTCACACGGGGGCCCCGAAGCCGATTGATGACTTGCGCTTCCTGCAACAAATGAATGGTAATAGAGAGAGTCAAGACATGCAGTCAAGACAACATTGTATGTGCTTGCAGTGCTTGCAGAGTTGCGCGCTTAGGAGCTCTGAGGGCTAGCATAGCACGGCCAACGAAAGGCAGGAGATACATTCCTAACATTGACTGCAGACAATCAGACCGATTCAAACCGCAGTCAATGTTAGAGTCAAACTGCAGACAATTATTGAAAGTCGTTTCTAACATGTGGGTGGGTCATCAGAGTAGGCAAAGTAGTTAAGATGGGACTGCATTCCTGACATTGCCTGCATACACAGTTGTAGCACACACTGCTGCGGCGAAGACAATCGCACTGAAAGGCGAGAAACGGTGGCTTCATTTTCCCTGCCCCAAAACCATGGTTGCGCACCTTCAGTGCGATTGTCTTTTCTTCGATTTTTTTTTTTTAGGTCATAACTGACGACAGCAGACGTATCAGTGAGTGCATTTCGAGTCAGCAAATTTTGAAGGAATTCTCAAAAACCTGACAATAGCAGACGTATCAGTGAGTGCATTTTGAGTCAGCAAATGTTTTGAGAAATCTCAAAAACCTGACGATAGCAGACGTATCAGTGAGTGCATTTTGAGTCAGCAAATGTTTTGAGAAATCTCAAAAACCTGACGGTAGCAGACGTATCAGTGAGTGCATTTTGAGTCAGCAAAAGCAGCCTCCGCCTCACCTCTCTGCAATCGTCTTTTCCAGATCCACGAATGCCCCTCCACAGATGAAGAGAATGTTCTGTGTGTCCAGCTGGCGGGGTGGGATAAGGGGAAGCATTGGGGTGGATGGGGCATCGGGCATGTGGCTTGGGGCGTGGGGGTGGGAATAGCAGGCAGCGGCAGTGGAGGGCAGATGAAGAGAATGTTCTGTGTGTCCAGCTGGTGGGTTGGGAGGGGAAAGGCAAAGTCAAGTATGGGAAAGGGGGTATTGGGCTGGGAATGGCTGGCACGGCAAGCAACAGAGGTGAGGGTTGATGAAGAGTATGTCTTGTGTGTCAACCTGGTGGGATGGGTGGGGCAAAGAAAGGGGAGGTATGCGGGAGGGGAATGGCAGGCAGTAAGCATGAATGGAGACAACTCCTGACGCGCCTCAAAAGTTGGAATAAGAGGTGGTAGACATACTCTTCATCGACCCTCACCTCTGTTGAGGTAAATTCCAAGGGGATGAAGGTCGCTAGCCATGCTAACAAACACACTCCGACTTGGAATGCGCCTCAAACGTATCTAGCCATTGAGCAGAAACCCTTTCCGCTCTGTGTGATATTCGTTGTGATTTCCAGGCATTCGGCACAGAAACACCCGGTATCGTTGTTCTACCCCCGTACCCCTGCACCCCTGCAACCCTCGCACTCCGTGTTTGAAGAAGTGTTTTGAGACGTCTCAAAACAGAAACACCCGGTATCGTTGTTCTACCCCCGTACCCCTGCACCCCTGCAACCCTCGCACTCCCGCACCCCTGTAGCCCGTACCTGTATGAACTCGCCTCTTGGATTCTTCCTCCCTGTTTTCTCTGGCACATTGATCACCTGCACCCGGGAGAAGAGGGGAGGAGCAGGGGGAAGACCGGCACATGAGACTTACAAGGCGCCCTAAATCTCTGAAGGACTTCCTCCCTGTTTTCTCTGGCACATCAATCACCTGCACCCAGGGCCCAGGGGGAGTGAGAAGATCCGCTCCGCACCAGTAGGTAGAGGGACACACACGTGTGACAAACGGGCTCATGGATGCTCACACCACCCTCACAGCGCCCCTCAGCATCCTCAACAACGGCGGCCGCACGCCCTCCCCTGCCACATCTCAAACGCCAATAGACCTGTGTCTCTCATCCCACCGTCCTTCAAACCAGCTCACATCATATCCCCTTACAGCCCACCCCTTCCCCCCACTCACAGCGCCCTCGAGCATTCTCAACAGCGCCTGCTGCACGCCCTCCCCTGACACGTCCCTCCCATCCCGCCTCCTCCAACCTCCTCACATACTCCCATACCCTCCCTCCCCCCCCCCCTTCTTTACTCACAGCGCCCTCGAGCATCCTCAAAAGCGCCTGCTGCACGCCCTCCCCTGACACGTCCCGTGTGCTCGTGATGCCCTCTGCCTGTGCAGTCATACAGGGCGCGGAGATGAGAGAGGGGGGAGAGAGGAATCAGTAAGACACTTATTGGATAAGACACTCCAACACGCCTTTCCCTGACACGTCCCGTGTGCTCGTGATGCCCTCTGCCTGTCCAGGCACGCACAGAGGGGAGAGCGGGGGCTGTCCAGATTAAGCTCATGTTTTTAGTGCGCGTGTCAATCTCATCTATGTTTACAATGCCCTTCTGCGCTGCTGCTCTGGTGGGGTGGGGAGCACCTACTTAGCGCCAGTGCCGCTAGTGCCCCTAGTGCTGCTAGCAAGCCTACCTTCTTGGTAAGCTTGTCGATCTCGTCGATATACACGATCCCTGCTGCGCTGCTGCTTTAGTGGGGGGGGGTTGCATCTCCTAGTGCCCGTGCAGCTAGTGCCGCTAGTGCTGCTAGCGAGCCCACCTTCTTGGTAAGCTTGTCGATCTCGTCGATATACACGATGCCCTGCTGCGCTGCTGACACACTGAAATTGGCGCTCTGCGTAAGACAAATGGACAGTCACGCACACACACACACCACCATGGGAATCACACACAGAACAGATAGTCATGAACATGCAAGCATGCACATCAGGAGCAAAATGAATGTAACTTGTAAGGAGCAGTTGAGCTACGTGAAGCCACCCGGGGTTGGGACCCGGGTGCAGCAACCCCTACCCTCACCTCCACTTGTAGGTGCAGCAACTTGTAAAATATCATCTCCGCGTCCTCTGCACGACAAGCTAACACCTCTACTGACCCGTCTCACCTCTTCCAAACCCCCTCACCTGCAGCAGCTTATAGAGAATCATCTCCACGTCCTCTCCCACATACCCCGCCTGCACGAGGAGCAGAAACACTAACATAACATAACCCCCCCACCCCCCACTCCCTGTCCCAACCCCAACAACCCCTTCTGTCCCTCACCTGCAGCAGCTTATAGAGAATCATCTCCACGTCCTCTCCCACATAACCAGCCTGCACGACAAACAGCACCAGAGAATGAGAAATAGGTGAGCGTTGGCTCAGGAAACACAGTTCTAGTAGAAAGCCCGTTGTCCTGCATGCCACTGTAACGAAGTGACCTTTGAGGCGAATCACGAGTCATCGTGTGGGAATTGGCTCAAGAGCAACGGTGATAGTAATAATATGCCCCTTGTCACGCACTCCCTAAGTGGCATACCATGACACGGGAGAGTTAACCCTACTGGTTAACCATACTGGTGAACTCTCCCGTGTGAAAGAGTGTGGAAACCAGGCTGTATCCAACCTGAGAATCAGAGAGACGCAGCTGAGTGTGGAAGTTGATGAGAGTGGCGGTATGAGACGCAGCTGGGTGTGGAAGTTGATGAGAGTGGCGGTATGAGACGCAGCTGGGTGTGGAAGTTGATGAGAGTGGCGGTATGAGACGCAGCTGGGTGTGGAAGTTGATGAGAGTGGCGGTATGAGACGCAGCTGGGTGTGGAAGTTGATGAGAGTGGCGGTATGAGACGCAGCTGGGTGTGGAAGTTGATGAGAGTGGCGGTATGAGACGCAGCTGGGTGTGGAAGTTGATGAGAGTGGCGGTATGAGACGCAGCTGGGTGTGGAAGTTGATGAGAGTGGCGGTATGAGACGCAGCTGGGTGTGGAAGTTGATGAGAGTGGCGGTATGAGACGCAGCTGGGTGTGGAAGTTGATGAGAGTGGCGGTATGAGACGCAGCTGGGTGTGGAAGTTGATGAGAGTGGCGGTATGAGACGCAGCTGGGTGTGGAAGTTGATGAGAGTGGCGGTATGAGACGCAGCTGGGTGTGGAAGTTGATGAGAGTGGCGGTATGAGACGCAGCTGGGTGTGGAAGTTGATGAGAGTGGCGGTATGAGACGCAGCTGGGTGTGGAAGTTGATGAGAGTGGTGGTATGAGACGCAGCTGGGTGAGAGTGGCCTTTGAGTCAATTAAGAGTCACCTCGTTAAAAGCGCACCTGAGTGAGAGTGGTGGCATCAGCAATGGCGAATGGCACGTTGACAAACCGAGCCAGAGTCTTGGCCAGTAGGGTCTTGCCTGCACGCGTTGGGGGGGGGGAGGGGATAGTCACCCACCAGTGTGTGGGGGGAGGGGACTTTTTTGAGTCGACTCAAAAATCAGCAATGGCGAATGGCACGTTGACAAACCGCGCCAGAGTCTTGGCCAGTAGGGTCTTGCCTGCATGCACTGCACCCAAGGGACAGCAGCGGTTGAAATACCGCCCGCAAAGAATAAGGTAGGGAGTGGCCTGGGATGTTGACCACATTGCCATCACAGGCCGGACAGGCGCGGAGCGGGTAGGGAGTGGGCGGATGGAGTGGAGCCGATAAGGTGAGTTGACAGGTGGGGAGTGGGATAAGTTGAGTGGAGAGAGACACACGCGTGAGCGAGATGAGAAGCACGTTGCTCATGAGACCGCTGGGCGACAGGAAGGCAAGAACGCATACACGCATTCATGAGCCTGTTAAAATCTTCCCTCCAATAAACCCTCTGGGCAGCCCTTGCTTGACAGGCGATAGTACCTGAACAGCTGTATGCGAGCGACATGATCGGGGCCCGTGCGAGGGACCCATGGGTCAGTCAGTCGGGCCCATCGAGTTTTGAGACGACACGACGCCTGAACCCGTCCAAACACCTACTGCTTCCGATGGGCTGCATCCAACCACCCACCCACCAGAGCCTGTGGGTCCCTCCCATGAGCACCACGTTGCTCTTCCCCACCTGCACCTCGTCCCATGCTTGCCCTACCCTATGCTATTCCGCTGCTCCCATGCGGCCCTGCCCCCCGTATGCTGCAGTGGTGATTCTTGCACCCACCTGAACCCGTGGGACCCATCAGCAGCACGTTGCTCTTCTCCACCTCCACCTCGTCCTCCTCACCGCCCCCCACCAGGTTCTCGCACGCCCTGCAGGGGGGAAGAGAGGTGGAAGAGAGGGCGACGGGGGGCATAGGGAGAGGGTAGGGAGTGAGGGGCACGTTGCTCTTATCCACCATGGGGGTGAGCAAGAACAGAAGTGAGTGAGTGAGGGAGGGCGGACAGTGGGCAAAATGTGGAGCAAGCCTAATCTCTTTCCCCCATGTGAGGTGTAGAAAAGGGGATCGTTCAGGTAGATGACCGGTCACTCCCTCTCCCTCTCCCTCTTATCCTTGCTTGAATCACTTTAAAGAACATTTCCTCTCCCTCTCCATCCCTCACCACACACAGCACACAGCCCCTCTCCCACTTCCTCTCCTCCCCCTCTCACCCCTCTGAACCTCCTCTCGCCTTTTTTTTACCCCTTCTCACCCCTCTGGCAGGTTGGCAAGTCTTTCCCGCTTCTGGTTTTCAAGAAAGATGCGCTTGTAGTGATTGTAAACTGCCACTGCCAAAACCTGCAGCAAAGGGTAGCATACGGGGATCGGAAAGGGCTCGTAACGAAATGAGCTTATAGAGAAGATGCGCTCGTAGTGGGTACACCACCGCCACTGCAAACATTCGGTTACAAATAAAATCAAAAGAAGAAAAAATACTGCTCTTAGCGAGTCTGTGACTGTAAACCTGTTACACCACCAGCCTAACAGTAACTGCCACGTCACCAGCACCCGCTCACCTTTTTCGCATTATCCTGCCCGATCACAAATTCATCCAGAGCTGCCCGGATCTGCTTGGGCGTGGGCAGATTCTCCCCCAGATTCGCCCCTCCCCAGTTGTGCTCTGTCCCGTCCCCCCCTCCCCCTGCCGCCCCAAAACACGGCACATGCCCCTCCCTCCCCTCTCGCCCTTCCCGCCCTTCCCGCCCCTCCCTCCCCTCCCCTCCCCCGCTCTGCTGGCCCCTCCCCCGCTTCTCCCCCGCACCCGCGCCAGGCGCGGGGGGGATCTGCGTGGGCGCGGCCAGGGGGGACGGGGGCGGAGGCGGGGCGGGGGGGCCTCTGGGGGCGTGCAGGAGGGGGGAGGAGAAGCTAGGGGGATACGCGCTGGCGCTGCTTCCGCCACCGCCAGGGCTTCTATTCCTTCCGCTGCTGCCCACCTGCTGCCCCTCACTCCGCCCCTGCCCCTGCCTTTGCGCTTTCTTTTCTCCCCCCGCGCCTGCCTGTCCCTGCCCCTGCTGCCCCTGTCCCTGCGCCCACGGGTGCCCCCCCCACCCCTGCAAACTCGCCTTGAACCGATTCACATACTCCTCCCGCGCATCCCTCCGCGCGCTCCCCCCTTCCCCCCCGCTCGCCCCGCCCATCATCCCGTCCAGCTCGCTGCGCGCAGACCTGCCGCCCGGGCGGCCGTCTTGGCGGCTAAGTTGCCGCCCAAAGCGGGACCACTGCCACGCGTCAGAGGCGGGGGGCTCGGGGGGAGTGACGGCGGAAAGGGGGAAGACATGTTTCCAGTCCGCTTCATACCAGTCCGCCTCCACAAACTCCCCCACTCTCGCGCCCCCCCCGGCCTTGCCCTTCCCCAATCCTTCCCCCTTCCCCCCGCTTGCGCACTGCCCTTCCGCCGTCACCTGCGGCTGCCCCTCGTCTTTCCCCTTCCGCCCATTCTCCGCCTCCCCTGTCCCTCCCGCCACCGGCCTGTCGGTGAATCGCTGGCATTGGCGGCAGAACAGCACCGCGCGCCCGCTCGCGCGCGCCTCCGCCGCGGACATGGGCGGAGATAGCGCGGACGCGGACGGGGAGGAGGGGGAATGGGGGAAGGCAAGCGCGGGGAAAGAGAGGAGCGAGAGGGGCGCGCGGCAGTCGGGGCACAGCAGCTCCTCGTCCCCGCGCCCGCTCCCCCCTCCGCCTCCGTCACCCGCTCCCGCCGCTCCGCCACCCCCGGCAACCACACCGTCGCTTCCGCCTCCCCGCACACCAGCCCCGCCCTCCCCCCCATCCCCGCCCGCTCCCCTCTCCGCCGTCGCCGCTATTTCCACCCACACGGGCACCGCCCACGCTCCCCCCGGCCCTTCCAGGCGCGCGTTGGGCCACGCGGGGGTGAAGCTAGCGGCAATTCCGCTCCCTGTGCGACGAGGGTTGGGCGGGGCGGGGAAGCTGTTGAACGAGAGCGGGAAGTCGTCCGCCCATTCCGCTCCCTGTGCGACGATTCGAGGCGACGCCACGTCGGATCGCGACGATGCTGCGAAAGTGTGCGACGAAGGGACGAGGGCGTCAGTTGAGGCGACTGCTTCGTTTACCGAATAGTCCACGACGTACCCTTTATTAGTTTCTCTGTTACGATACACGTTCCGTCCTTCTCCCTCTGCGACGAACCAGCGACCACCGTGCGACGACGACATCGCGGGCGACACGTCGACGAACGGTCGCATGAAATCCTCGACTGGCTGCGACAGGCATCGCAGCGCGCGACGCCTTGACCTGTCGCCGTCGCTCGAACGAGAGCAACCGTCTCCTAAACCGTCTCGACCATCGCGGGAGACCCGAAACGCTGCCACGTCATTCGGTCCATCTGAGCAGCCGCCACGTGTCGAGAGCGCACGGGCGGACGTGTAACGACCCAGAAAACCCGCGGAGGAGGCGACGCTTACGGGTGGTAACGCTTTGCGACTAGCGGCGAGGGGATACGAGAGGCGAGCGGTGTGTAGGGCGAGGCGAGGGGTGTGTTGCGACGGTAGTGAGTGGCGGCGACGTGCAGGGATGGACGGTGCGACGCTCGGCGACGAGAGATTGGCGGCAGGCGACGACAGTCCGCGTCGCAGCAGCAGCAGCGAGGAGTAGGACGAGTAGGACGGCACGCGATTGGATTCTAGGGATGCTGACGTGGCGTAAGATAGGGTGCGCGATAACAGCGAAAGCGCTCGCCTTCTGTCCGCTCCTCCTCCCATTCTTTGCTCCCGGCTAGCTCGAGCCTGCCTGTCGTTAAATGGATTCAAGCAACGAAATTGCGAGCAGTGGGTTGTGGCGGTTTGGGTAGAAAGGGATTAGTAATCTGCAGCGTGCGACGCGAGAAAGGCAAGAAGTGTTTACAGCGAGAGATTATAAATCCCGCTGCCCCTGGGCGCGCAGGGAAGCAGCGACTAACGAACGGCCTGCCGAGAACCGCGTTTGACGCGACGACGACAGCCCGAATACTAAGCGACTTCTCGCCGTTTCTCTGCGTGCACTATGTTAGCAGCAGAATGTCCAGATTCGTGCTTTTGGATTGAGCCAAACTCTGCCTGCTGATGTGAGCCAAGGCAACCTACCACATCCGCTCGGACGTATCGGTGTGACTCGTGACCTGTGAGGGAAGTGAGTTGGGAAGGGTGTTGCTTGCTTGTCCCCTTTTATTTTTGCGAACGGAGACCAAGCAGCAAATTTCGGAAAAGGGGGGGAAGGCAGCATGGCTCGCAACGCAAAAACTTTTACTGCTCGAATAGCTAACTCCCCCTATAGAGTGTAGAGTCTTTAAGCACTGCCAGGTGAGGAGAAATACTGTCTTGAAACTCGGAAACACGTTTCGCAAACTTCATCTAGTGTCGCTTTTCCAAACAGATTACCCCTGCTTCGACAGCGTGGAAAGATCAGCCCGTGACATGTTATGCGTGTCAAGGTTGCGCACAGAACCTGACCTGATACTTCATTGGCTCAGGGAGTATCTCATTCAACCAATAAAACAGTTTCCCCCCAACACCTCCACTTCTCCCAGCAACCAATCCAATCGGGGATTGGTACGATTGTACGTCTATGAGATAAGTTCGTACGTCGTATAAATCTCTTGGTTTACCGAGTGTTTCTGAATCGCGGACAACGCCGCACCTAGAACCTACAGATATCATCCAGCCCTCCCCGCTGTGCCTTTTAGATTTGATCAGCTTCGCCAGCTGTAGTTGCAATCTGGCCGCTGCGCTCCCTCCTGCTGTCTAGCGTCACCTCTGTTGTCTCTCCCCACTTGAATCTCACCGCGTTCCAGGGTCGTGCCCGTGGCAATAAGCCAAACATTAGCGGTGAGGGCCGGCGAAATGGCCAGCATTGTTCGTCCGTTGTTCCGAGCCGCGGCTCTGCCCAACCGGTTAGTCTGTAGAAGCAATTCGAACCAATCCTTACCAATGCGCACATACGATCCCATCCTCCTTCCTTCGTCCACTCCCCTCCTGCCACGTGTCACGCGCGGAAGCCCCGCCATCGCCGGCGTCCGCACCAGAATAGGGCAGGCGCGCGCACTGGCAGCGGCAAGCTCGCAAGGCGGAGCGGAAGCGAGTGGCGGAGCGGGCGCGGGGGGCGCGGAAGGCGAGGTTGGCGCGGGGAGCGGGCCGCGGCTGGTGATATACAGCCGCGAGGGGTGCTGCCTGTGCGACGGGCTGAAAGAGAAGATCGACACGGCGCTGATGATGGGCACTGAGAGCAGTGCGCTGGAGGGACTGCAGATTGAGGTGCGCGGAAGGGGGGGAGAGAAGGCGGAATGCGCATTGGGAATGCGGGGGGTTGGAGAATCGACACGGCGCTGATGATGGGAACTGAGAGCAGTGCGCTGGAGGGACTGCAGATTGAGGTGCGTCGAAGGGGGAATGCGGGGGGTTGGGGGGGGGGAGAGGAAATGGGGGAGAAAATCGACACGGCGCTGCTGATAGGGACTGAGAGCAGTGCGCTGGAGGGATTGCAGATTGAGGTGCGTGCGTGGTGGGGGGGAAAGGGAGAATGCGCATGGGGAAATGTGGGAAATACGCGGGATTGATACGGCGCTGCTGATGGGGTCGGAGAGCAGTGCTCTCGAGCGATTGCAAATTGAGGTGCGCAGGAGGGGGGGAGAGGGGGAGGAGGGGGGAAGGGGGAGAGGCTAGGGGATGGGGTGGGGATGATGGGGGAGAGGAAGAGGGGAAGGAGTGTTGGGGAAGATCAAGGCGGCGCTGCTGCTGAGTGGGTCGGAGAGCAGTGCAGGTAGAGGTGCGCTGGGGAGAAACCCATCAAAATCCCCCATTCTCCATTCCCCATTCCCCCATTCTCCATTCCCCATTCCCCCATTCTCCATTCCCCATTCCCCCATTCTCCATTCCCCATTCCCCCATTCTCCATTCCCCATTCCCCCATTCTCCATTCCCCATTCCCCATTCCCCGTTCCCCATTCCCCATTCCCCATTCCCCATCCCCCGTTCCCCATCTCCCATTCTACATCCCCCATTTTCAATCTCACATTCCCCATCCCCCATTTCCCACCACCCATTCCCCATCACCCGTTCCCCATTCTCCTTTCCCCATTCCCGCACCCCCCATTCCCCATGCCCCATCCCCCGTCCCCCATTTCCCATCCCCCATTCCCCATCCACCACTCCCTATTCCTCAATCCTCATTCCCCCCCTCACCATCCCCCGCTCCCCTTCCCCCATGCCCCATGCCCCAACCACCCCTTCTCATTCTTTATCCACCATCCCCAATTTCCCAACCACCATTTCCCCCGTCCCCCATCCCCCGATCCCCCTTCTTTGTCCCCCATTCCCCAGCCACAAATCCCTATTCCCCCTTCCCTGTGTATGTGCACGCACTGTGGCAGGTGCGCGACATAACAGCGAGGCAGGAGTGGATGGAGGCATATCAGTACTCGTCTTGCCATAACTTGACACATTCCCTTTCCCATGGCTTGTCTGTGCATGTGCTCTTCCCCTGTGCATGTGCTCTTCCCCTGTGCATGTGCATGCAGGTGCGCGACATAACAGCGAGGCAGGAGTGGATGGAGGCATATCAGTACGAGATTCCAGTCATGATGAGAGTGACGGTGGACCAATCAGGGAACGCTGTAGAGGTAGGCCTACTTGCTCTCTTAGATAGATGCATACCAGTATGATGTGCGGGACGGTGGACCAATCAGGGAAGGATGATGAGGTCAGCATGCTTGCATGCTGCTTGGCAGGGCCACCCTCCTACCTTGCTTGACATCCTTCGACATCTCACTTATATATATCTATATATTTTGTGTAAATATATGTATATACATATATATGTACAGATATATATATGTGTAAATGTATGTATGTATATATATCAGCTCCCTCCATTCCCTTCCCCCTCCCTCCCAGCCTCTCTCCGCCCCTCTCCCAGACCCTCACTGTTGGAAACAGAATTGAGAGGAGTGACTGAACTGAAAGGGCCGGGTGGCACAAATAGCTAACCTTAATCTAGGCTAACAAATCCAGCACAAACAATTTGACACTCATTCCCCGCCAGTCTCCCCAGGCATCAGTGGAGCGAGTGAGGGAGGCACCAGAGGTAGAGGCTGACTCTTAGTGGCTACCCCAATTCTTCCCTCCATCCTCCCTCCCACTTGTCTTCCCTCCCCTCCAGACCCTCATTCCCCGCCAGTCACTCCGGGCGTCAGTGGAGCGAGTGAGGAAGGTGCTAGAGGCTAACTCTTAAGTGAATTCCCCCTTTCATTTCCCCACCTCCCTCCTCCCACCCGCCGCCTCCTCCCCACCAGACTCTCATTCCCCGCCAGTCACCGCGTGCATCAGTGGAGCGAGTGAGGAAGGCACTAGAGGCCGCATTCTCAAGTTCAGCCTGAGCCCCGCCTCCCTCCTTCTGCACATGCTCTCAGTGCCAGCTGCCATAGGTTCTTCTGTTCCTTCAGTTGACATTTGACGGAAGCACATGGCAACAGGGCCGACTACGGCTAGCACTGGTTCTGTTCTTGATGGTCAAAACAAATAAAAAGGCAGCACCCCTTATCCTGAGACAGTATTTCATGAAACTTTTGCTCAGACCTCTGCATACCTTTTATCGTCCTCCAGATCCTGTTCTGTTCAGTCCTCTTCATAAGCACCCCAAATTATGCTCTCTAGGCCAGGACTTGTCAGCATTCCTGTCACCTGTGTATAATGCTCTAACAGATTGCAATGAAGAAATTTGTAGTCTTTGATTGCATTCATTCATTTATTCCTTTTGTTGCTCAAAGTACAGGTCAGGTTATTTCCTAAATTAATACGGTACAAGCCAGTTAGGCTTATCACCAGCTAGGCTATCTCCCTGCAAGGAAATCCCCTTTTCCTTACTTCACGTCCCTGCTCAACGCGTTCATCACTGTAGCACCTCAGTCAGCACCGTTACCACTCACGACCATCGCATCATTCATCATCCCGCCCTTTTCGCACATCGCATCCCGACCTCACGGCTCGGCTGGTAACCCGCGCTCCGGGACTACGCTTCGACACTTTCCCAACCTCAGTCCCAGGCTCGTCGCGCGACCATTACCGTTACCACTATAGTTTCGCTATATAATGTTCGCTCATGCCTTCGCTCAATTGTATTCTTGCTTCGATAGTGCAATTCTCGTTCGTTCACTCAATTGCACTCGTAACACTTGGTATTCAGAGCCTACGATCTCATCTCGGACCGCATCCACACCTTCGCTTCCCACTATCTCAATTTTTGGGGGGGGTAGACGTCTCTCAGCGACACAGCACCGCCGCTCGTAGTGCTCTCTCGAAAGCACGCACGGCCACGACCGAGGCTCTCGCTGAGCTTGCCCGACACCCCCGCCATGGCCGATTTCAATCTCGCCACGTTGACGCAGGAGCAACTCGATCGTCTCGTGCGTCAATTGGAGGATTCGGCGCTCGAAATCGCGACTCTCACGGCGGAACGTGACTCCGCCCGTCAACAGTCAACGGTGAACGTACCGACGACATCACACGCACAAACCAATGCATCTGCACATTTGGAGGAGCCCATCGTCATCTCATCCGGCACACCAACGCAACACAACAGCACGGGACAGCGCTCAGGCGCAGCCAGTGACGGCGCAGCCCAACCGATGCCCGGCATGGGAGGGAACAGGAGCGCATTAAGCCCACGGGAGCCCCGAGAAGCCCGTCGGCACGTGGAGTTTGCGGCGACAAGTGGCGAGAACGCCATGATGGCCCCAATGCCACTCAAGCCGCAACGCCCGCCCTGCTTCGACCCAAGCCAACGCGGCGGCCCGACAGTTCAATCGTGGGTCTTCACGATGAATGTGTTTTTCGACGCCAACTACGTCGAGTCGGACGCCGCCAAGATCCGGTATGCGGTTTCACTACTCAGGGGCCCCGCCATGGACTGGTGGCGAGTCATTGTGACGTCGCCGCGCGCCTACGAGCCACCGTCGCACGAGGAAGGGCCCTCGGGTCCAGCTGTTACCTGGAGTTCGTTCTGCGAAACCGCCCAATACAGCACGTGGGATGCGTGGTGCGCAGGACTTCGGGCGCGCTTTGAGCCGATCGCGGCCTCGATTTCGGCGCGTCAGAAACTGCGCACTTGGCGCCAGCTCGGGTCAGTTCAAGACTACACCAGCGGGTTTCTCGCACTTTGCGAACAGGTCGGCTACATGCACGAGGCAGAGCGGGTGGACCGTTACGTCGGAGGGCTGAAGCCGGACATCTCGCACGAGATAATGCTACGCGGGCTCTCGAATTTCAACGAGATCCTCGCGCTCGCCGAGAAAATCGATATCCTACGCCGACCGAGACCGGGGTCCTATTACGGACATCGTCCTCGGGGACCGACCGAGCACGCCACTGTACATGCCGTCGCAGCGAATGCAGCTGCCGCGCCGTTTAGAGGGCGCTGCTTTGCTTGCAACCGGCCGGGCCATCGCAAGAGCGAATGTCCAGAGGAGCTGAGGCGTCGAGGAGCAGAGCAGGGGAGGGAGTCTTGGAGGCAGGGAAACGCTAGCAGTCAGTAGAAGTTGGGCCAACTACTGACGAGACTGCCTGCTCGCCCAACCACACCGACCCTCACCGAGTCACAGTACCGATTCACGCCATCGATCGGGCTCGGATGAATAAGGAGGGTACAGCGACGGATTGCCCGGTACTGATCTACGGGAAAATACAGGGAGCAGCAGTGAAGATCTTCATTGACGGAGGAGCAAGCCACAGCTTAGTTAATACCGCAACCGCACGAAAATTACAGTTAACGCTTAACCGATGTTTACCTGAGATAGATGCACGCTTAGTCGACGGCACGCCCCTGGCCATACGGGAAAATGTGGAGCGCGTAAAAGTCCGCTGCGGGGGGAACTTCGGGTTTACACAGGAAATGCTCGCGACGACACTGGATGGGCACGACATTTTATTGGGACGTGATTGGCTGCGACGGTACAACCCACGGATCGACTGGATGACGGGGAGCTGCACAGTGCGAAGTAGTGGTAACTGGGTCGTTCTACCTCGCTGGCAGCCACCCAAATCTTCGACGGTCCAGGTCAACGCCATCACGATGAAACGGGCTGTCGCTGCTGGAGCTGACGTGTACGCAGTGGATATCGCACTCGTAGAAAAAGATGAGCAGCCGAGTGATTTGGAGAAACTGCTGGCAACTGTACCGACCGAACTACAGGCACTACTGAAACAGTTCCCGGGGATATTTCCGGATGATTTACCACAGGGACTGCCACCTCAGCGGGCGCACGACCATAGGATCGAGTTAGAACCGAGGGCACAGCCAACTGTACAGCGGCAATTTCGACTGACACAGCCCGAGCTCGACGAGTTAAGGAAGCAGTTAGATTACCTGATAGAGAAGCAGTTTATCCATCCGAGCTCGTCACCGTTCGCCGCACCGATACTATTCACACCGAAAAAAGACGGAGGGTTCCGCATGTGCATCGACTACCGAGCGCTTAACAGGGTAACAGTCAAATCGCGATACCCCATCCCCCGCGCCGACGAACTGATCGACCAACTGCGAACAACACGAGTCTTTTCGAAAATAGATTTGTCAGATTATTATAGCTGATGCATGTTTGTAGGCTATAGTGGGGTAGCACATATGGGGTACAGTTTGCTAGGGTTGTATTTGTACCCAACTCTGACTTAGTCAATTCATTCCTGTTCAGTTAGTTTCACATGGTATAGAGCGGGTCCCTCCTAAGGACCGTTCTTTGGGCCCACCCACGATTTTTTTTTCCTGCCCGGAGCGCGCCCTATTCTCCCCGAGGCGCGCTCCCCCTGGTGCGCGTCGAGCTGCCCTTGTGGCGCCCCGAGAGTCGCGCGCGCGACTCATTTTTTTTTCGCGCGCGCGGCCCAGGCCCCACTTCGCGCGGCCCTTACAGCCGCGCCGCGCCGCCCTCTCGGCTCTGCCGCGCCGCGCCGCCCTCAAGACGGCCGCGCGGCCTCTTCGTCGCTGCAGCAGGCCCCCCCCGCTGCACCTCTGTCGGCCCCGCAGCCGCCTTACCTGACGGCCGCCGCCTCACCTGACGGCCCGCCGCCTCGACTTCTGGCCCGCCACCTCACCAGACGGCCCCCCCCCCCGCCTCACCTGACGGCCCACCGTCTCACGTGCTGGCCCGCCACCTTACCTGACGGCCCCGCCGCCTCACCTGACGGCCCGCCGCCACCTTACCTGACGGCCCCGCCGCCTCACCTGACGGCCCGCCGCCTCACCTACTGGCCCGCCACCTGACCTGACGGCCCCGCCGCCTCACCTGACGGCCCGCCGCCTGACCTGCTGGCCCGCCACCTCACCTGACGGCCCGCCGCCTCACCCGCTGGCCCGCCACCTGACCTGACGGCCCCGCCGCCTCACCTACTGGCCTGCCACCTGACCTGACGGCCCCGCCGCCTCACCTGACGGCTCGCCACCTCGCCTGCTGGCCCGCCACCTGACGGCTCCGCCGTCCCCTGTCCCGGCCCCGCCGCTGCACCCTGACGGCCCCGCCGTCCCCTGCCCCGGCCCCGCAGCTGCACCCTGACGGCCCCGCCGAGCCGCCCAGCAGCAGCCGAGCCGCCCAGCCGCAGCCGAGCCGCCCAGCAGCAGCTGAGCCGCCCAGCAGCAGCCGAGCCGCCCAGCAGCAGCCGAGCCGCCCAGCAGCAGCCGAGCCGCCCAGCAGCAGCCGAGCCGCCCAGCAGCAGCTGAGCCGCCCAGCAGCAGCCGCGCCGCCCAGCAGCAGCCGAGCCGCCCAGCAGCAGCCGAGCCGCCCAGCAGCAGCCGAGCCGCCCGGTACCCGAGCTACCCGAGCCGCCCGAGCCGCCCGAGCCGCCCGACCCAGCCCGAGCTGCCTGCTGCTGTCCTGCCCGACTCTCCTAGCCCGGTGAGACTTTCAGCTGCTACCATGGCCACCCCCAATGTTATTACTTTTGACGCTGAGGGGAGGGCCATTGACTTTGCCGTCTGGATTGAAGACCTGCAGCTGTACTTACTGTGTAATGCGATAGATGAGGTCTCTCTCTTTGACTTTGTCTCTGGCGCTGTCCCTGCCCCGCCTGCTGATGCTGACTCTGCTGCTCGCTCCAAGTGGGCGACCCGCGATGCTGCTGCACGTCTTGCTGTGCGTCGCCACCTCCCTTCCTCTGAGCGTGCCCACTTTAGTCAGTGCAAGACCGCTCAGGCCTTGTACGACGCTGTAGTTGCACGCTACTCCTCCCCTTCCTCCGCTACCCTTAGCCGCCTCATGCTACCGTTTCTCTTCCCTGACCTCGCTTCCTTTCCCACTGTTGCTGACCTAGTTACCCACCTCCGCGCTAGTGACACCCGCTACCGTGCTGCCCTTCCTGCTGAGTTCCGCGCTGCGAACCCTCCTCCCATGTACATCACTCTCTACTTTCTCGTCACCCGTCTCCCTGAGTCCCTTCGTGTCGTTAGGGACCAGTTTCTCTCTGTCTGTCCCACCACTCTCACTGTCGACCTCCTTGAGGAGTCCCTGCTAGCGGCTGAGAAGAGTATTGTCGCTGTAGGGGCCTCTCGGGGTGACCCTCGCACCCCCATCTTTGAGGGGTGTGGTCCTTCCCCCCTGCTGCCCTCTGTCGCCTCTGCCGCTGCGGCCGACCTCGCTGGTTTTGAGTCGGTCGGCGCGGCGTCTGCCCCCAGCGGCAGACGCCGCTCTGGCAAGGGCAAGGGGGGCAAGGGGGCGGGTGGAGCTAGAGGGGGCGGTGGAGGAGGCGGTGGGGGTGGAGGGGGGAGTGGGAGTGGCGGTGGGGGTGGTGGCGGGAGTGGAGGTACTAGTGGTGGCGGTGGAGGCGGAGGTGGCGGCGGAGGTGGTGGCGGAGGAGGCGGTGGGAGCGGTGGGAGCGACGGTCCTGGTGGGGGAGGTGGCGGTGGAGACGGGGGTGGCGGTGGAGGCGGGGGTGGCGGTGGAGGCGGGGGTCGGAGTGGCTCGTCCCAGCGGAGCAGCTCTGGGGGTGGTCAGCGCCAGCAGCAGCAGCAACAGCAGCAGCAGCAGCCGCAGCAGCAGCAGCGCTCTCGCACCGTCCCCGGCCCTCAGCAGCTCCGTGAGTGGTACTTGCAGCGTCAGCGCGGTGGTGCACTTGGTCCCTGCCCCTACGTTCTTTGCACCGGTGACCGTGCGGGGCAGAGGTGTGGGGGCGCCCACACAGCCCGTCGCTGCTTTGGCCGCCTGACCGACGCCTGGCGTCAGCAGTTTCCGGAGGCCGCTGAGATCCCCCGCTGGGGAGAGCTGTCTAGGGCTGGAGTAGCTATTTATGATCTTGACTTTGATGCTATTCTCTCTGCTATGTATGCTGTGACTGGTAGTGATGAGGATGACTGTTACCGGTGTTTCCCGCCCGACCCGAGCATTGGTACTGCCGCGTCAGGTACTAGTGAGGCTGCAGCTCTAGGTGCCAGTGCGTCTGTGCTCTCAGGTGCTGGTGAGTCCGCGCTCTCAGGTACTGTGTCGGCTTCGGCCTCTCACACCTTCACCCTTGACTCTGGAGCGTCTCGCTCCTTCTTTAGGGACCGCACCACTCTCACGCCGCTGAGTCGGCCGGTTGCGGTGTCCCTGGCTGACCCCTCTGGGGGACCTGTCCTGTCTCGCTTCTCCACTGTCCTCCCGTGTCCAGCGGCCCCCTCTGGCACCCTGACTGGTCTCTACCTCCCCTCGTTCTCGACGAACTTGGTGAGTGGTGCTGACCTCCAGGATGCAGGTGTCCACCAGTTCACCCCTGCTCGTCAGCGGGTGACCCACTGTACGGAGGCGGATACAGGTCGTCACTTGGCTACGTTTACACGTCGGCCAGGGTCGAGCCTGTACACACTGACCACTGCTTCTCCTCCAGGTGCTGCGTCTGGTAGAGTCCCTTCGTCTGGTCAGGTGTTTGCTGCAGCGTCCAGGTCTGGTCCTGAGTCTGCCCCCTGTTCGTGTCGTCGTCTGTCTCACGAGACCCTCCTCTGGCACCACCGCCTTGGCCACCCCTCTCTGCTTCGGCTCAGAGGCATGGCCTCGCGGGTCCTTGTGTCTGGTCTTCCCCGGTCCCTCCCTCCCCTTCCTCCGGGCCCTGGCCCTGCCTGTGTCCCCTATGTCGAGGGGCGCCAGCGTGCTACCCCTCACTCCTCCCAGTTTCCTCCGACAGAGGCCCCGTTGCAGACGCTTCACATGGATGTGTGGGGCCCAGCCCGCGTCCGTGGACAGGGTCAGGAGCGCTACTTCCTGCTGGTGGTTGACGACTACTCGCGTTACACCACAGTCTTCCCCTTGCGCAGCAAGGGTGAGGTCACTGAGGTGTTGATCGCCTGGATCCGCGCAGCTCGTCTTCAGCTTCGGAGGAGCTTTGGCTCTGACTTCCCTGTTTTGCGTCTCCACTCGGACAGAGGCGGAGAGTTCTCCTCTGGCCTCCTGAGTGCCTACTGTCGTGTGCGAGGCATCCGTCAGACCTTCACGCTTCCGGACTCACCACAGCAGAATGGGATTGCTGAGCGCCGCATTGGCATGGTCATGGACGTCGCTCGTACGTCCATGATGCATGCGGCTGCTCCCCATTTTCTGTGGCCGTTTGCGGTCAGGTACGCTGCGCACCAGATCAACCTCCACCCCAGGGTCTCTCGACCAGAGACCTCCCCAGCCCTGCTGTGGACGGGGAAGGTTGGCGATGCGTCGGCGTTCCGGGTCTGGGGATCTCGGGCGTTTGTTCGCGACCTGTCTGCGGACAAGCTGTCCCCTCGTGCTTCTCCCTGCGTCTTCCTGGGGTTCCCCCCCGACGCCCCTGGGTGGCAGTTTTACCACCCCACCTCTCGACGTGTTCTGTCCTCCCAGGACGTCACGTTCGACGAGTCGGTACCCTACTACCGCCTCTTCCCCTACCGCACTCCGTCCCTCCCCCCGCCCCCGCTCTTCTTGGTACCAGGCCCCCCCCCGGTAGTCCCCCTCCCCCCTCAGGGTCCTGCCCCTTCAGGTGTGTCCCAGGTAGACGCGGTCGAGCCTGTCGAGGTCACTGGTGACTTTGGTGCTGCTGCGGGAGCTGAGCCTGAGGGTGCGGGGTCTGGGGGTGCTGAGCCTGGGGGTACTGTGCCTAAGGGTGCTGAGCCTGGAGGTGTCGAGCCTGGGGGTGCTGTTCCTGGGGGTGCTGAGCCTGGGGGTGCTGAGCCTGGGGGTGCTGTGCCTGGGGGTGCTGAGCCTGGGGGTGTTGAGCCAGGGGGTGCTGTGCCTGGGGGTGCTGAGCCTGGGGGTGCTGAGCCTGGGGGTGCTTCGTCTCGCCGGGAGCCACTCTCCCCACAGGAGCTGCGTGAGTGGTTTACCAGACGCTGGAGGCGTGCTGCTGGTGCTGGTGGTTCTTCGCCTGCAGTGGGTACTGCTGCCGCGCGTCCCGACGGTGCTCGTACTGTGGGTGCTGGAGCTGCTCGGTCTGAGAGTTCTCCTGGAGCTGGTGCTACTGAGGGTGTTGGCGCTGAGCCTGCCGCTGGTGGTCCGACTGACAGTGCTCCTGGTGCTGCTGCTAGGGGTTCTGGAGCTTCTGGAGGTGCTGCTGGAGGTGCTGCTGGCGTGGGTGCTCCTGACGGGGGGACTGGTGCTGTTCCTGCTGTTTCTGGTGTCGCCGTGCGGCCTCGACCGTACTTCGTTCCGCTCCTACAGCAGGTTCTTGGTCTTGCACCTCCTCCTGCTTCCTTAGAGGGTCCACAGCCTGTTCGGTCACAGCCACAGCTACAGCCTGCCTCCCCTTTGCCTGCTCCTTCTCCCTACGCTGGTCCGACTGGAGGTCTTACTGAGTGTCGTGAGCCTGCGTCTCGTCCTGCGTCGCCTGTTCGTACTGAGCGCGCTAGTGGTCGCGGGTCGCGTCAGCGTCCTCCTCCTGTCCCTGGCACGCACCGGATGTCACTGCGTCCGTCCACTGCTCCTCTGCGTGCCCCTTTGCCTTCTCCTCCTGCTTCCTCTCTGCCTGCTCTTGCCGACCCGTAGTCGGACTCTCTTCGTGCTGCCAGTCCTACTGTCACGCGTCTCCTTGCTACTGCAGTCACTGACCCTTCCTTTGAGTCGTCTGCTGCGTCTGCCCTTGTCACTGAGCTTGTCGACTTTGCTGCGCGCTGTCGTCTAGACTACGCTGCTCGTCTTGTCGCTGAGTCTGAGTCCGCCTGTCCTCCATCCGTCGGGGGTGAGTGTGCCCTTGGCACGGACGTCCTAGAGGACAGGCAGGAGGAGTTACAGTGTCTAGCGGCTGCTTCACCTCATCTCGCGTCTGTACTGCTTGCCCCTGAGGGAGACCCGGATGCACTAGACATCCCGACTCCGCGTTCTTACGCGGAGGCCGTAGAGGGTCCCTACTCCTCTCAGTGGCAGGCAGCTATGGATGCAGAGATGGCTTCCTGGAAGTCCACAGGCACCTACGTTGACGCGGTTCCCCCTCCTGGGGCTAACATCGTCAGTGGCATGTGGATCTTCAGGGTGAAGCGGCCGCCGGGCTCCCCGCCTGTCTTCAAGGCGCGTTACCTGGCTCGTGGCTTCAGTCAGCGGCAGGGAGTTGACTACTTTCAGACCTTCTCTCCCACCCCGAAGATGACCACTCTTCGGGTGCTGCTGCACATTGCCGCTCAGCGCGACTACGAGCTTCACTCCCTCGACTTCAGCACTGCGTTCCTGCAGGGTAGCCTGCACGAGGAGATCTGGCTGCGCCGTCCGCCTGGCTTCACTGGGACTTTCCCTCCTGGCACCCAGTGGAGCCTCCGACGGCCAGTCTACGGTCTCCGCCAGGCACCGCGTGAGTGGCACGACACACTGAGGACTACGCTTGCGGCTCTTGGGTTTGCTCCTTCTACTGCTGACCCGTCGCTGTTTCTTCGCACCGACACTTCCCTGCCGCCGTTCTACATCCTCGTGTACGTCGACGACTTGGTCTTTGCCACAGCGGACACTGCTGGACTCGCCTACGTGAAGTCCGAGCTGCTGAAGAGACACACGTGCACAGACCTGGGTGAACTGCGCAGCTACCTTGGCTTGCAGATCACTCGGGACAGAGCACACCGCACCATTACCCTGACTCAGTCACACATGGTGCAGCAGGTCCTTCAGCGCTTCGGCTTCACGTACTCCTCGCCTCAGGCCACTCCTCTGCCTACTCGCCACTCACTCTCAGCTCTGCCTTCGGATGAGTCCGTAGAGTCGAGTGGTCCATATGCAGAGCTTGTTGGCTGCCTCATGTACCTGATGACCTGCACACGACCTGACCTTGCATACCCTCTGAGCATTCTTGCACGCTATGTTGCTCCTGGGAGACACAGACCGGAGCACATGGCTGCAGCGAAGAGGGTATTGCGCTACCTGTGCAGTACGTCGGGCATGGGGCTAGTGCTTGGAGGGCGGAGTCCAGTGGTCCTTACCGGCCACGCGGACGCTTCTTGGGCTGACGACCAGGCTACGCAGCGGTCGTCACAGGGTTACACCTTCAGCCTTGGTTCCGGTTCTGTCTCGTGGCGGTCTACTCGCTCGTCTTCGGTTCTCGGCTCCAGTTGTGAGGCTGAGATCTACGCCGGGGCCATGGCTGCACAGGAGCTTCGCTGGCTCACCTACCTGCTGACCGACCTTGGAGAGCCGCCTCGTTCTCCTCCAGTGCTGTACGTAGACAACAAGGCCATGCTGGCCTTGTGTCGAGAGCAGCGCTTGGAGCACAGAACGAAGCACATTGCTCTCCGCTACTTCCTTGCTCGTGAGCTGCAGCAGCGTGGTCAGTTGCGACTTGCTTACGTGGCCTCTGAGGCCAACACTGCTGATGTGTTCACCAAGGCACTTGCGCCTTGTGACCATCAGCGCTTTTGTACCCAGCTGGGTCTTGTACCTGTCTTGCCTCACTTGCTCTCTTCTTGACTTTACTTGTACTTTGTCATATATATACCTGCTCCTGCTTGTCTAGTTTTATATATATGTCTGTACTCCTGCATGTGAACTGGCCTCTTGCCCTGCTCTTGTGCTCGGACTGTGTGGTGACTTTGTGATCCACCCTGAGCTTGCTTTGCTTTGCTTTGTTTGACTGGTCTTGTGACCCCTTGTTCTCCCCCACTTTGCCTATGGGGGTGTGTCAGATTATTATAGCTGATGCATGTTTGTAGGCTATAGTGGGGTAGCACATATGGGGTACAGTTTGCTAGGGTTGTATTTGTACCCAACTCTGACTTAGTCAATTCATTCCTGTTCAGTTAGTTTCACAAGATTTACGGGGAGGTTACCATCAGATTCGGGTCGAACCATCAGACTGCGCCAAAACAGCATTTAGGACTAGGTACGGGTCATTCGAGTATAGAGTAATGCCATTCGGGCTGACGAACGCGCCTGCGACATTTCAGATGACCATGAACGAGGCGTTTAGACCACTTTTAGATAAATGCGTGATAGTTTACCTGGACGATATTCTAGTTTACAGCCGGGATAAGCAGCAACACTTAGTGGATCTTGAAGCAATTTTTAAGGTTTTGGAGGAACATCGGCTACTCACCAAGGGCTCCAAGTGCGAGTTTTTTCGGGACAGACTAGAGTTTTTGGGTCACGTCATTTCGGAGGCTGGGGTTGAGATTGACCCAAAGAAGCTGGATACGGTAAAAGCGTGGCGCCCCCCGACGAACATCACGGAACTGCAGAGTTTTTTAGGTTTTGTTAATTACGTTCGACGGTTCGTGCCCGACATGGCACGTTTAACAGCCCCACTCACTGATTTACTGCGTAAGGGGGTCGCTTTTACGTGGGGGGAGAAAGAGCATGCTGCCTTCTCTGCCCTGAAAAACGTTCTCTGTTCACCACCCGTTCTACGCATCGCTGATCCCCACCGCCCTTTCGAAGTGGTTACCGACGCAAGTGACATCGCCATCGGAGCTGTACTGTTACAGGACTTCGGCGACGGCCTCCAACCCATCGCCTACGAATCACGCAAACTACATCCGCCTGAGCGAAATTACCCGATACACGACCGCGAAATGCTTGCGATCGCGCACGCATTCAAAGTATGGCGCTGCTACTTGACCGGCGCAGACGTGACAGTACGGACAGACCATCGATCTCTACAGTACCTCCGCGCACAGCCCCACCTCAACCCACGACAGATTCGATGGCTCGATTTCCTCGAGTCGAATTTTCACTATACGGTCACATACAAAAAAGGAGCCTCGAATATCGCCGACGCACTGACCCGCCCCACTGCCCAGATCCACGCGATACTACTCGCCCAGACCAGCCCGCTACTGACAGGCCTATTTACCCACGTATATCAAACAGACCCGTTCTTTACAGGAGGCAACTCACAGCAATTCGCAGCGGCACAAGGAGTCTATTACGTAAAAGCTGGAACCGACCGCATCTGGGTACCAGGATACACGCTACTGCGGGAACTACTGTTACAGGAAGCACACGACGGAGTTACCTCGGGACATTTCGGGGTAGAAAAAACACGGCAGCAGCTGCAGCGGTACTACTACTGGCCAGAAATGTTGACCGATGTGCAACGACACGTGGCATCGTGCCCCACTTGCCAGCTCATGAAGTCAAGCAGGAAGCGGTCGGCGGGACAATTACAACCCATCCCGCCCCCAGAGCGTGCTTGGCAGCAGGTGACGATGGATTTCGTCACGGGGTTACCAGCTGGGGCGAGTGGGAATGACGCGATCCTGGTCGTCGTCGATCGACTAACGAAGATGGCTCATTTCGCAGCATGCAGGAAATCAATCACAGCCGAGGAAACCGCCCGACTCTTCATCACCACCGTCGTTCGACTGCACGGGATACCCGCATCGATCATCAGCGAAAGGGACACGAAATTTACAAGCAACTTCTGGCGGAACCTGTGGCAGCAGTTCGGCACGCGCTTACAGTTCAGTTCATCCTATCACCCCGAAACCGACAGACAGACGGAACGGACAAATCAGACCATGGAGCAGCTGATTCGAGCCACGTGCGACGATCCGAATTCGTGGGAACAGCAGCTGCCACTCATCGAGTTCGCATACAATAACGCACCATCAGCCACGACGCAACAGTCGCTGTTTTACTTGAATTACGGACAGGACCCAACAGTACCCATGACACCGAATCCCGACAACCCCGTCCCACGAGCACAACAGTTCGCCGAGATTCTGCAAGCAGCACGGACCAGGGCAGCAGAAGCAATCAAAAAATCAAACATCATCGCTAAACGCAACGCCGATCGCCATCGCATACCCATTACTTATCAGCCCGACGACCTCGTTTTACTCGACACTCAGAACCTCCGCCTGCCCATCACTCCAAAACTCCGCCCTCGATACTGTGGGCCATTTCGAATCAGTCACATGGTTACGCCAGTCACCGCGCACCTCCTCCTCCCTGCTGACTGGTACGTCAGCCCCTCGTTCCACGTTAGCTTACTTCGCCCTTACGTGCCATCCACCAGCCAACTCCCACGACATCGACCCACCAGCATGACACGACCACCAACCGAACCAGTCATCACCCCCGACAAGATCCTGAGTCACAGAGTTCGCGACCCTCGAGGAGCCCGCAAAGTAGAGTTTTTGATCCGCTGGAAAGATCGTACCCCCACCGAGGACAATTGGGTTCCCCTGGAGAAAGTTGAAAATCACCCCGTCGTCACCGACTACCTACGTAGCCGCAATTTCCGAGACATCCACGCGCTTTCATAAGGAGGACCTCCTTAGGAGGGGGGTTAGTGTAAGGAAATCCCCTTTTCCTTACTTCGCGTCCCTGCTCAACGCGTACATCACTGTAGCACCTCAGTCAGCACCGTTACCACTCACGATCATCGCATCATTCATCATCCCGCCCTTTTCGCACATCGCATCCCGACCTCACGGCTCGGCTGGTAACCCGCGCTCTGGGCCTACGCTTCGACACTTTCCCAACCTCAGTCCCAGGCTCGTCGCGCGACCATTACCGTTACCACTATAGTTTCGCTATATAATGTTCGCTCATGCCTTCGCTCAATTGTATTCTTGCTTAGATAGTGCAATTCTCGTTCGTTCACTCAATTGCACTCGTAACACTCCCCCGCATAAGCACATGCACTTGGTCACTCACAACAGGTCCCGACAGCACAACCGAGCTTCCCGCCTTTTTTTTCCCGCCGATCGTCGCGCCGCGCCTGTCTTCTCCTCCCCATTGGATTGCTTTTCGGGAGAAATTGGTTGGGTTGGGATGGGAAAGACCGAGAGAATCCGCGGTTCTTGGGAACGCCTTCCAGTCAAATTCAAGAGCCAGGTTCTGAAACTGGGTGCACTGAGCTATCTTCGAGGTACGAGAAACTGAGGCACTGATCACTAGAGACCTAGAAGCACTGGGGATTACGAGACGTCTCAAGAATACTGAAAATACCGGACTTGACTAGACCTGACACTGTGTAAACTGGGAGAGATGGGAGCGTGAGTAGGTTAGTTTGTCGTTGGATATTGAACCTACGATTTAGGAGGTCGGGTAGTTATCCGGGTTAGTGCCGAGTTAGGCGTGACGTAACCGCAGCAATGCGCGCTCCGTCTTCCGCACTCGCGGAGATCGCGCAGCGCGCGTCCGCGACATCCCCGGCGGCGATGAGCAGGCGCGACTCCGCGGAGCAAAACTCGAAGCCCGTTTCTCGGTCAGGCACGCCGGATCCCCGTTTCGACAAATCCAACGGCGGAGATGCGCCGATACCGTTATACCACAAACCGCGGGGCAAGCGGGAAGGTCTGATTTACCGGCTCGTGGCGTTACTGCTACAGCTGCGCCTGTCCTCCGCATCCCTTGTTCTCTCTGTGCTCGCGATTCTCCTCGTGTGGTTGGCGCTGGTCGGGCGGAGAGGAACCGACGCAAGTCTGAAATTTGGCGATAACTTATTGGCGGGTAGTGAAGGCATAGATGTGAGGCCGACCGTCGCAGGCGTCGCAGGCGACGCGGGAGAGATGAGGTGGATGGAGGTGGAGCGGCTCGCGAGGGGCGGCGCGCGAGCGCAGGACCGGTTCGGGTTCGGAAGCCTGAATGGCGCGCGCGGAGGCGACGGGGGGAGCGGAAATGTTGAAACGTTCGCAACGAGCGGAGAGGAAGGTACAAGTGAGAAGGATGAGGCGGGCGAGGTGGTCGGGAGTAGCGGCATTTCTGCGGTTGACTCCGTTGACTTGGTTGACTTCAAAAACTTGGTTGTGCACGCGGCAATCGATCTCCCGGACTTTATCCTCGTCCTTCTGCGGCCGCTGGCTCCATCTAACTCGCCAAAATCCGAATCCGACGTGGCAGCTGGTTACACGGCCGCTGACGTAGCAGCTGCAGCTGGTAATCGATCTTCTGAGGAAGCCTCTAGCGAAATTCTTAGGAACGCGCGGTTCGGCCGGGCTCGAGTGTCGCAGGAGCAGCTGGAGCGGATAAAGGGGATGCAGTGCAGCTTCGGGAAAGGCTCGCTGACTGCTCGCACGCGGGTGCTACAGGTGTCGGCTGATGGGCTCGACGCTGTGGGCGACGTCGGCGACTTGAGCGACGTGGGCGACGTGGGCGACGAAAGAAGCAGCAGCAGTGGCAGTGGCAGCGACAGCAGCAGCAGCAGTAGCAGCCGCAGGGCGGAGAGGGCGACGGGGGGGAGCAGCAGGCGACGGTTGGCGACTGTAGGAGTGTCGCAGGAGCAGCGAGGGGACACCGGAGTGGGGGTGCAAGGGGCGGCCGGCGAGAAGGCAGGCGGGAACGGGGCGAGGGAAGAGGGAAGGAGAGGGATGGGAGAAGGGCATGTGGGAGGGATGGGAGGAGGGGAGGTGGGAGAGTCGATTACTGGTGTTATCTACGTGCACTGCGCTCGGCCCGCAGGGGAGATTGCGACGGTATCTGCAAGCACAGGTAATGGCAGCAGCAGTAACAGCACCAGCAGCGGGAGCAGTGACAGCAGCAGCGGTGCCAAGGGTGTGCAACTGACGCTAGAAGACAAGGCAGGCGGGCGGCTGGGCGGCTCAGTCGTGTGGCAAGCGCTGAACCACAAAAAGAGGCCGCCGCCCCTGGTGTACGATGCAGTGACGGTGCGGAGGGGGGAGAGGAAGGGGAGGGAGGGGAGGGAGGGGAGGGGGAGAGGTTATGATGGGATGGAGGAAAAGGTAGATACAGTAGAAGGGGAAGAGAGGGAGGAGAGGGAGGGGAGGGAGGGCGTGTATCTGTTTGTGAGGGGCCTACAGACCAACCCGCACCTGCCGCCTGTGCTTGCCAATGTGACGTGCGTGTTTGGGGCGGATGGGGGGACAGGGGGGGCTGGCGCAGGAGGAAGCGGCGGCGAGGGGGAAAGGGGCAGTGAGGGGGGAAGTGGCAGTGAGGGGGAAAGTGGCAGTGAGGGGGCGGAGCAGGGGGGGCTGCTGCGAGTGCCTGCGCGGGCTGCTGCTATGGAGGTGGTGTTCTGCCCTCTGCCTACCTATGCCGGTGCTGATGGTGGTACTGCCAACAGCAGCAGCAGCAGCGGCAGCAGCAGCAGGGACGGCACTGGGGTGGGTGCAGCAGGGAAGGTCGCAGATTTGGCCATGCGGGCAGTGACGGTGGAGTATGAGGGGCGGCTGTTCCCGTCTGTAGCGCTCTTTGATCCCATTGACCCGTTTGACCAGCCCGAGGCCCCTCACGGATCCAACAGTCAGCAAGAGGGAGGCGAAGGATCCAGCGGCCATGACAGCAACGATGGGAGCCGGAATGGTGGCAGTGATAGTGATGGGGGGAAACCACACTTTGTGTGCATGTGCACGATGATTTTCAACGTGGGAAAGTTTCTGCGCGAGTGGGTGGTATACCACCACTGGATGGGCGTGGATCGAATCTTCCTGTATGATAACAACAGCGAGGACAACACCACAGCTGTCGTCGCCAGCCTGGCGGCGGACGGCGGCGCTCGGCTGGTTATGGGCACGCCGGCCGGCCAGGCTGCGGCCACGGTGGTGGCAGAGGCGGCAGGACGGAGTGGGGGAAGGGGAGTAGGAGGGTTGGGAGGGCTGGCAGGTGCGGCTGTGGCTGGAGGAGAGGAGGTGGGGGTTGAGAGGGCCCAGTGGTGGGTGCGGGCGGGGTTTGTTGGCTCCACTCGGAACCAAAGCCTGGCCTCCTCCTCCCCCTTCTCAATCTCCTCCACTTCCAGCTCCTCCTCCTCCTCCGCCCGTCACTCTCGGCCCTCCACCCCAGTGGTAACCCTACACCCATGGCCGTGGATCAAGTCGCAGCAGGCGGGGTTCTCCCACTGTGTGCTGCGGGCAGCGCGGCAGTGCGAGTGGGTGGGCTTCATAGACGTAGATGAGTTCGTTGCCCCCAAGTTCATCGCACATATCGCTGAGAGAAGGAAGGACCTGGGGGCCGAGGTGAGGGAGAAAGGGGTGTTTATTCCGCACCTGCTGAGGAGGGTGGTGAGGGCGAGTGAGAGGGAGATAGAGGAGGTGGTTGCGCGGAAGGTGAGTGGGGAGGGGGGGATGGGGAAGGGAGGAGGGGAAGGGGGGAAGGGTGGGAGCAGGCGGAGGAGAATGGCGGGTGGTGGCAGGCGGGAGGGGGGAGGTGGAGGGGATGGGGAGGAGAGGCGGATGGGCGGGGGTGTGAGGGAGAGAGAGGGGGAGGAGGTGCGAGGTGTGGCAGGAGCAGCAGATGTGGCAGGTGCAAGGGAGAGTGGAGGCGTGGGGGGAGGTGTGGGTAGGAGACTGCTTGCTGTTGGTGAGGGTGAGGGTGAGGGTGAGGGTGAGGGTGAGGGTGGGGAGCTGGAAAATAGGAGCAAAGGGGCGGAGAGCAAAAACGGAGAGAAGGGCGAGAAGGGCAAGAAGAGGGAAGGCGAAAAACGTGATGGGAAGCAGGCCAAGAAGAACAAGCAGTCGAAGGAAAAGGAAGAGAAGGAGGAGGAGGAGGACAAGGAGGGGAAGAGGAAAGAGAAGGTGGAGAAAGAGAAGAAAAAGAAGAAGAGCAAGAAGGGGTCTGGCTCTACAGACTCTAAAGGAGAATGGCAGGAAGGAAGCAGCGACAGCGACAGTAGCAGCGGCAGCGGCAGTGACAGCAGGACAGGAGGCAGCATGGAGAATGAGAGCGAGCGAGCAGAGGACGACGTGCGGCCGCTGGGGCAGATCTCCTTCCCCTGTGTGGACTTCGGCCCCTCAGGCCTCACGGAGCACCCCCAGCAGGGTGTCTCGGTGGGGTACACGTGCCGCGCCCGCAAACCCGACCGCCACAAGTCGTTTGTGCGGCCCGAGGCCGTGGCGGACTCGCTGCTGTGCCTCATCCACCAGTTTGAGCTGCATGAGGAGAAATATCGAAGTCAAGTGTTTTCGGGGAGGGTGCGACTGGCCAACATCAACCACTACAAGTTCCAGGTGGGTTGTGGGTGGGAAACTCGAAATGAGCCATTTAGGGCTTGCTGCTGTGCCACATTCACCAGTTTGAGTTGAAGGAGGAGCGGTACCGCAGCCAGGTTTTCTCTGGGAGGGTGCGGCTGGCGAATATCAACCACTACAAGTTCCAGGTGGGTTGCTGTTACACGGCTAGTGTGGGTGTATCTTGTAGCACTGGTGGCGGACTCGCTGCTGTGCCACATCCACCAGTTTGAGTTGAGGGAAGAGAGATTCCGCAGCCAGGTGTTCTCCGGGAGGGTGCGACTAGCCAACATCAACCACTACAAGTTTCAGGTGGGTGGATGTGCAGGCGTAAAGGGCGTGCTCCTGTGTCACGTATGTCAGTTTGTGCTGAGAGATGAGCGGTACCGCAGCCAGGTGTTCTCTGGGAGGGTGCGACTAGCCAACATCAACCACTACAGGTTCCAGGTGGGTTGTTCGCTCGGTTGTGGCCCGGGTTTGTTCTGTGGGAAAACTCGAGAGGAACATGTGGAGGTGCATGATTGTGTGTAGTAGTTCGCCATTTGATAGTTTCAATCGTCTGCTCTAGCATGCATTGCTAAAAAAAAAAATAGCCCTCTTCGCTTTCCTTGTTTCTTCTTGTGTACCAGGCAGGTATGGGAGTCAAATTCAAAATTCACCTCGCTAGCCTAATCACCTCCCGTTTTCCCTCCCCTTTTGTTTGTATGTGCCTGGCAGGTGTGGGATGAGTTCAAGGCCAAGTATCGGCGGCGAGTGGCGACATACACTAAGGACTGGAAGGGGGCGAAGCAAAACAGCAACGATTTGATACCTGGGCTGGGGACAGATGCAGTGCAGCCTCCTGATTGGGCGGGTCGGTTCTGTGAGCGCAACGACACCGTGTTGAGGGATTTTGTGAAGCTGGCCTTTGCAGTGGAGGACGGGAAAGGAGGGGATGGGAGGAACCGGACATGCTTGGCGTGGGAGTGAAGGAAAATCAAAAGTAAAGAATTTATGGTACGGTGTTTAGCCAACCAACATCAGTACCATAATGAAGTGGCTTTGTGATGAGAGTGCGGTGCAGAAGATAATCAAAATACTGTACATAATGAAACATTTTACCCGATCCACTGCATCACCCGATTTCGGGTACGCACACATGGAGACTGCCCTTAGCGAACCGTTCCATCGGGGTGCTGCTTCAGCCGCTCTTGAACGTATCGAACACCTATCAGTGCATATCGTATGCGATCCTGGTGAGTCACCGATTCGTCGGTCAGCATCAGACTCGGGCAGACATTCGAAGTCTGACAGAGTTTTACGGCTGAATATATCTCAGCGCGTTCAGGTCGTCGCCCGGCGTTTTACCTGTTCTGCTCTAGTCTGGGGTGCTGCTGGGCGCGGGGCCCATGGCTGCCGCTTGCGCCTCGCATTCGCCCGCTCCCGCACTGATTCCTCCGCCGATCTCTCCGCCAATTCTTCCGCTGATTCCTCCGCTGCCCGATGACGTCAGCGTCGCGTGCCTGTCTCGCCTTAGTCTCTGGGACCTCGCGGTCGCGCGCTGCGTGTCCCGCGGCTGGGCGGCGGCGATTGCGAGCGACGCGTTCGCGCAGCAGCGGCGGCGGCAGCAGGCGCTCGGCGCGCAGAGGTTGCGGAGGGTGGTGACGCGCCACGGGGGGGACTGCACGCCATGCGCGCAATGCGCCGAATGCGCGGAATGCGCGGAAAACCCGGAATGCGCGGAAAACCCGGATTGCGAGGAATCCGCGGAATGCGCGTCGTCCCCTGCGTGCTGCTCACACAGGGACGCCCGCGATTGTACTGAGGGGAGAGGCGAGTGTGATATAAACGGGGGTAACGGCTACGTGTGTCTGTGCGCGGCGAGCAGGCGGCATCCGGGCCGCCTCGACTGGTTCGCCTACGACCTCTCCGCGCCTGCGCGCGCGGACGCCCTTCCCCTCGCATCGGCCGCCTCCGCGTTCTCCGCCGCCTCCGCCGCGGATTGCGGCGGCAGCAAGGGAACGCGATGGACGTTCAGCGGAAGCGCCTGTAACGAATCGCGTCGGAACGCGGAGGGCGCAGGAAGCTCCTGTAGCAGCGGAGGCAGCAGATTCCGACTGTCAGCATGTGGACGGTCAGGATGCGGCGGGCTCTCTGGATCTAACGGTTACGGAAGGTGGCGCCGGCTGCCGCCCATCCCGCCGTCCAATCCGCACGGGTCGCAGCGCTGCCGCCATTTCTCAGTCGCAGCCATTCCCGGGTGGGGGCTCGCGATTGCAGGGGGAGTGGTACTGGGGACGGGAGAGGCGGTCCGCCACGTGTCGCTGTTTGATTGGCTGGCGGGGCGGTGGGTGCAGGTGCAGCATGAGGGGTTTTCAGCGCGGTTGGATCCGGTGGTGGTGTGGGCGGGGGGGAGGCTGTTCGTGGGGGGAGGCGGGGAGATTGGGGGAAGGTGGAAGGTGGGCGGAAGGGGGAACGTTTGGGGCGCAGGGATGGGCGGAGTGCAAGGAGAGGGAGGAGTGGAGGGGGAGAGGATGAGGTATGAGGGGGGGAACACAGGCGAAGAGCGGGAGGGGAACGAAATGAGGGATATTCCAGTGAGCGAAACAACATCCATTATCGAGCTGTCCGCACTGGTACCCAAGCTACCCACGCCACCCACACAACCCACACAACCTAAGCTACCCACGCCCATCAACCCCTCTCTGAATCTGGGCCTTCTCACACACCCTTCGGGCCTTCCCACACACCCTGGTGATTCTCCTGCCCATGCCATTGCCAGCTCCTCTGATAACATACTCTCTCCCCTCTCCACAGCCCCGTATTCCTCCTCCTTCTCCTCTGCGTCTCCCCACTCCTTGCTGTCTTCCTCCGCCACATCTCTTCAATCCCCATCATCCTCCTCCTCCTCCCCCACACGCTTTCCCCCTTCACTCTCACTCTCGCCTTCAAGCCCATCCATGCCAACAACCAGTGTGAATGTAACAACCGCACTTCACCCCTCCATCTCCCCCCGCTCCTGCGACGTCATCCGTGCTGGTAACCGCGTGTACGCGCGTTACCGCCACCGCCTCACCTGCTTCTCCGATCACCCCACGTCCCCCTCAGCCGCCCCTGCTACAGCCGGTGCTACAGCTGACGCTACAGCCAGTGCCAGTGGTGCAGGGTGTGTGCTACAGCTCGATGTGAGGAGTGGGGTGTGGAGTCTCGCCCCCCCATGCGACCCTATTCACCGCCTGGCTGCTGCTGGCTTGCTCGCTCTGATACCATCATTGCCTTGTGCACACTCATGCTCCCCCCATGCGCTGATACCACCATCAGATTCCATACACACGCACTACCATGCCCCCCTGCGGCCGTCACCGTGTGCACGTCACCGGGCATGTGGCTGGGCGGGCGGCGCTACAGTGGCAGCGGTACAGCATAGCTTGTCTCTTCTGCTGCTGCAAGGCGAGCCAAACGCCCCTCCCTGCAAACCCCCCTGCACTGCTTGCTCCAAGCGGCATCAGCGGCAGCTAGAAAACCAGGAAGGCCACGGGAGAAGGGATGTGTGGCGAGAGGGAGCGTGCGTGTGGGAGATGGCAGGGGGAGCAGCAGGGGGGGGAGGGGCAGGTGAGATTCTGTGGGGGGCGCAGTTGAAGCAGGTGGTGGTAGCGGGGGGAAGGCTGTTTGCACTCGTGCTGCTGGTGGACCGAGGCAAGCATGAGATGAGGGAGATGGGCGTGCATGGGAAGCACGCAGGTGTGGTGGGGCCGGGAATAGAGCTCCCAGGGGAGGCATATGTGGCGCATGCGGTGGGGCTGTGTCTCTAAGTATGGTGCATTGGGTTGGGGTGGTGTATTGTGCTGCTGGTGGACCGAGGCAGGCATGAGATGAGGGAGATGGGCGTGCATGGGAAGCTCGCAGGTGTGGTGGGGCCGGGGATTGAGCTCCCAGGGGAGGCATATGTGGTGCATGCGGTGGGGCGATGCGTCTAGATTCGGTTCATTGGGATGGTGTATTGTGCTCCTGGTGGATCGGGGCAGGCATGAGATGAGGGAGATGGGCGGGCATGGGAAGCAGGCTGGCGTGGTGGGCCGGCGGTGGAGTTGCCAGGAGAGGCGTATGTGGCGCATGCAGTTGGCCTGTGTGTCTAGATTCGGTGCATTGGGGTGGTGTATTGTGCTGCTGGAGGATCGAGGCAGGCACGAGATGAGGGAGATGCAAGGGAAGCGTATGTGGCGCATGTGATGGGGGCTGTGCGTCTAGATACGGTGCATCGGAGTCTGGCTAGCTTGAATGTGAGACAGTTCCCTGTGAAGATTTGTCTGTACAAAAAAAGTTTGAGCATTGAATTCTGGACTCAGACAGTGCATCTGGCCAGTGCATCGGGGTGTGAGGAGAGGAGAGGGGTGGCATGAGGTGAGGGATATGGGCATGTGTGCATGGGAGGCACGCGCTTACACCGAGAGTGACAACGGCAGGGCTTACTTTATCAGAAATTTTTGGTCTGAATTTCTTGTTTTTTGACACATTTTTAATGGTTCATCTGATGCCGTAGACATGCTGTTTACTGTCGTCTGACTTTTAAGAGCGACTTTTTTTAGTCGTCTGATTTTTCGGACAGCCTTATACAATTCGTCTGAGACTGCAGACATCGAGTTTCTTTTCGTCTGAAACAGACAATTTCCCCCACCTGGCCAGTTGCCCACCTGGCTAGTTGGCCACATGGCTTGTTGCCCTATGTTACGGACGAGACTTGCCACCCGCCGCGTCACCGTGATGCCACCGCCAGGCTGTACTTTGCCTTTGGTCGGTGACAACACCGCACGTCACTGCGCCGCAGTCACCCCGCTGGCACGAATCTTGCCAGGTCGTTTGGCATATTCGTGCCAGCGCACGGCAGAAGGCTGCATTTGCAACACCGACAACCCTCAGTGCGCGTTGAGTCAGCGAGAGATGGATGGCATGGCTGCTTCCAGCAGGGAAGGGGACGTCCATGCATGCGGCTCGGTTCGGACGGTCCCCCCTCACTCCCCACAGCACAGGTGTCCTTCATCTTACCCTCGTGTGCCAGAGCCAGTCAGTGCCTAGTTCCACCGAGATGGCCGTAGACTCTCGCACAGAGGCCCCTCCAGCATCCACTCTACATGCTTCACCTCCTTCCAGTGCGTTGCCACGCCCACGCACTGGCTTGGATTTCCTTACGGGGGGGGGGGGGGGGGGGTTCACCCCTACTCCAGTCTGAGCTGCTCCTATTGCTCCTTCGGCCTGTCAGAATGACAAACTTGATTCTCCCGAGCAGCCTTACCCTTTCGCTGAGATGGATGCCAAGCCGCTCATACCATTTTCACCCGTGCGGTCACCGAGCTCAACAAGCCACCCTGGGGGTTCGCCATCCGGTCAACCTGTCGCATCAGATGTTGCTGGTGAACAAAATCCTTTTCAATCCCGCTCCCCGTTTCTCCCGACGCGGTTTACTGGCAAGACCAAATTTGTGCAACACAAGCTACCTTTTTCGAAGCGTCCCAGCCCTTCCTCTGCAGGGAATCCCACTGCGAAGGAAGATGGAAGGGAGAGCCACGGAGCCTGAGAATGGGAGACCCCGGATTCTGACGCTAGAGGAGATGCAGCTAAAAGCCAAGCAGCAGTGGAATCGCCACTTCCCTTGGCTCATCATCGGTGACACATCCGAAGGTCGACCTTGCATGAGGTGCAAGATCTGCATGGTGTACGCAGATCCAGAGTCACAGTACGGCGCTCGGGGCGAGGGAGGCATCGACATACAGAAGCAGACGATGAGGAAGCAATAGTGGAGCATCCGGCACCGGGAGGCGAAGGACCGGTTGGAGCAGCGTGAAGGCCCGCAGAAGAAGCAAACATCTCTCTCCAACTTCGGAGATAGGAGTGCGGAAACGCGGCGGTTGGTAAAGCTGTTTCTGACTGTGCACTTCCTTTGCAAATCTGACACCCCCATTGTCATGTTCACGACACTCGTGCAGTTCATGGCGGAGATGGGAACGCCAGATATGCCGGCGAAGGACCAAGGGACTTATTGTTCATGGTGAGTTTGTAAGAATTGAAACGAGAATGAATGAACTATGAATGAATTGTGTACAAGTACTAACCCTAATTGGGTTGTACCCCTTATGAGCTACCCCACTATAGCCTACACAATATGCATGAGCTATAATGTTCTGACACATCCCCATAGGCAAAGTGGGGGAGAACAAGGGGTCACAAGACCAGTCAAGCAAAGCAAAGCAAAGCAAGCTCAGGGTGGATCAAAAAGTCACCACACATTCGGAGCACAAATTCAAGGCCACAAGGCCAGTTCACATGCAAGAGTACATATATATAAAAAGGCTAGACAAGCAAGAGCAGGTATACATATATGTAACACTACAAGCAAGGTCAACAGGTGAGCAAGTGAGGCAAGACAGGCACAAGGCCCAGCTGAGTACAGAAGCGCTGATGGTCACAAGGCGCAAGCGCCTTGGTGAAGATATAAGCAGTGTTGGCCTCAAAGGCCACGTACGCAAGACGCAGCTGACCAGGCTGCTGCAGCTCACGAGAAAGAAAGTAGCGGAGAGCAATGTGCTTCGTTTTGTGCTCCAGTCGCTGCTCCCGACACAAGGCTAGCATGGCCTTGTTGTCTACGTACAGCACCGGAGGAGAACGAGGCAGCTCTCCGAGGTCAGTCAGCAGGTAGGTGAGCCAGCGTAGCTCCTGTGCAGCCATGACTCCTGCGTAGATCTCAGCCTCACAACTGGAGCCGAGAACAGAAGACGAGCGAGTAGCCCGCCACGAAAAAGAGCCGCAACCAAGGCTGAAGGTGTAACCCTGTGACGACCGCTGCGTAGCCTGGTCGTCAGCCCAAGAAGCGTCTGCGTGTCCAGTGAGGACCACTGGACTCCGCCCTCCAAGCACTAGCCCCATGCCCGACGTACTGCACAAGTAGCGCAACACCCTCTTCGCTGCAGCCATGTGCTCTGGTCGGTGTCTCCCAGTAGCAACATAGCGTGCAAGAATGCTAAGAGGGTATGCAAGGTCAGGTCGTGTGCAGGTCATCAGGTACATGCGACAGCCAACAAGCTCTGGGTACGGGCCACTCGACTCTACGGACTCATCCGAAGGCAGAGCTGAGAGCGAGTGGCGAGTAGATAGAGGAGTGGCCTGAGGCGAGGAGTACGTGAAGCCGAAGCGGTGAAGGACCTGCTGCACCATGTGTGACTGAGTCAGGGTAATGGTGCGGCGTGCTCTGTCCCGGGTGATCTGCAAGCCAAGGTAGCTGCGCAGTTCACCCAGGTCAGTGCACGTGTGTCTCTTCTGCAGCTCGGACTTCACGTGGGCGAGTCCAGCAGTGTCAGCTGTGGCAAAGACCAAGTCGTCGACGATCACGAGGATGTAGAACGGTGCCAAAGAAGTGTCGGTGCGCAGAAACAGCGACGGGTCGGCAGTAGAGGGAGCAAACCCAAGAGCCGCAAGTGTAGTCCTCAGTGTGTCGTGCCACTCACGCGGTGCCTGGCGGAGACCGTAGACTGGCCGCCGGAGGCTCCACTGGGTGCCAGGAGGAAAAGACTCAGTGAAACCCGGTGGGCGACGCAGCTAGATCTCCTCGTGCAGGCTGCCCTGCAAGAAAGCAGTACTGAAGTCAAGAGAGTGTAGCTCGTAGTCACGGTGAGCAGCTATGTGCAGCAGTACCCGAAGAGTGGTCATCTTCGGGGTGGGAGAGAAGGTCTGAAAGTAGTCAACTCCCTGCCGCTGACTGAAGCCACGAGCCACGTAACGCGCCTTGAAGACAGACGGAGAACTCGGCGGTCGCTTCACCCTAAAAATCCACATGCCACTGACGATGTTCGCCCCAGGAGGGGGAACAGCGTCAACGTAGGTGCCTGTGGACTTCTAGGAAGCCATCTCTGCGTCCATAGCTGCCTGCCACTGAGAGGAGTAGGGACCCTCTATCGCCTCCGCGTAAGAGCGCGGAGTCGGGATGTCAAGTGCATCTAGGTCTCCCTCAGGGGTAAGGAGTACGGACACGAGATGAGGTGAAGCAACGGCCAAGCACTGGAACTCCTTCTGCCTCTCCTCAAGGACGTCCGTGCCAAGAGCACACTCACCCCCGACGGACGGAGGACAGACAGACTCAGACTCAGCAACAAGACTGGCGGCGTAGTCTAGGCGACAGCGAGCAGCAAGGTCAATGAGCTCAGCAACTAGGGCAGACGCGGCAGTGGACTCAAAGGAAGGGTTAGTGACAACAGTAGCAAGGAGACGCGTGACAGTAGGACTGGCAGCACGAAGAGAGTCCGACTCAGGGTCGGCAAGAGCAGGAAGAGAGGACTCAGGAGGAGAAGGCAACGGGGCACGCAGAGGAGCAGCGGACGGACGCAAAGACCCAGGACCAGACCTGGACGCTGCAGCTAACACCTGACCCGATGCAGCTACCTGACCAGACGCAGTGACTGGAGGAGACGCAGTGGTCAGTGTGTACACGCTCGACCCCGGCCGACGTGTAAACGTGGCCAGGTGTCGGCCTGTCGGAGCGTCCGTGAAGTGGGTCACCCGCTGACTCGCAGGAGTGAACTGTTGAATCCCCGCATCCTGTAGGTCAGCACCACTCACCAAGTTCGTAGAGAACGAGGGGAGGTAAAGACCAGACAAGGTGCCCGAGGGGGCCGCCGGACAAGGGAGGATAGTGGAGAAGTGAGCAAGGACAGGACCCCTAGAGGGGTCTGCCACGGAGACTGCAACTGGCCGACCAAGCGGCGTGAGTGTGGTGCGGTCTCGAAAGAAGGAGCGAGAAGCCCCCGAGTCAAGTGTGAAGGTGTGGGAGGCCGAAGCCGACGCAGTACCTGAGAGCGTTGACTCACCAGTACCCGAGGAAGCAGACGCACTAGCACCTAGAGGAGCAGCCTTGCTAGCTCCAAGAGCAGCAGCCTCACCAGCACCTAGAGCAGCAGTCTCAATGCCCGGGTCGGGCGGGAAACACCGGTAATAGTCACACTCCTCACTAATAGACACAGTATACATAGCAGCAAGAATAGCATCAAAGTCAAGGTCAAAGATAGCTACCCCTACCCTAGACAGCTTGCCCCAGCGAGGGATATCAGTGGCCTCAGGGAACTGGTGACGCCAAGCGTCCGACAAGCGGCCAAAGCAGCGCTGGGTGGGGTGCGCAACCCCACACTGCTCACCCGCTTGGTCGTCGGTGCGCAGGACGTAGGTGCACGGACCAGTACCCCCACCCCGCTGGCGTGCAGCGTACCACTCACGGAGCTGCTGAGGGGACAGGGTCTCCCGACTGCGCTGCTGCTGCTGGCGCTGACCACCACCGGAGCCACTCCTCTACGAAGAGCCACGACCTCCTCCTCCTCCTCCTCCGCCACCGCCTCCTCCACCTCCGCCACCTCCACCACCTCCGCTCCCACCGCCACCGCCACCGCCGCCTCTGCCTCCATTGCCGCCGCCGACACCTCCACCCCCGCCACCACTCCCACCACCACCCCCACCCCCTCCACTGCCTCCACCGCCGCCTCCACCGCCCCCGCTAGCTCCTCCAGCGCCCCTGCCCCCCTTGCCCTTGCCAGAGCGACGCTTCCCACTAGGGGTAGACGCCGCACCGACTGACTCCAGACCAACGAGGTCGGCCGCAGCAGCAGAGGCAACAGAGGGCAAAAGAGGGGAGGGGGAACACCCCTCAAAGATGGGGGTGTGAGGGTCACCACGAGAGGCTCCTACAGCTACTATACTCTTTTCTGCTGCTAGGAGGGCCTTCACGAGGAGGTCAACGGTGAAAGTGGTGGGGGCAAACTGAGAGGAAGTGGTCCCTGACTACGCGAAGGGAGTCAGGGAGACGGGTGACTATGTAGTAGAGGGTGATGTACATGGGGGGGGGGTTCTTGGCGCAGAACTCAGCAGGAAGCGCAGCGCGGTAGCGAGTGTCACTAGTGCGGAGGTGCGTAATGAGGTCAGCGACTGTGGGAAAGGCAGCAAGGTCAGGGAAGAGGTACGGTAGCATGAGGCGGCTCAGTGCAGCAGTGGCAGGGGAGGAGTAGTGTGCAACTATAGCGTCGTACAAGGTCTGAGCACTCTTGTACTGGCTAAAGTGCGCACGCTCAGAGGTAGGCAGGTGGCGACGCACAGCAAGACGTGCAGCAGCATCGCGCGTGGCCCACTGTGAGCGAATAGTGGCGTCAGCATCAGCAGCGGGGGCAGGACAGGCACCAGAAGTGAGGTCAAAGAGGGAGAGGCCGTCTGCCCTATCGCACTGTAAGAAAAGCTGCAGGTCATCTATCTAGACGTCAAAGTCAATGGCTCGACCCTCAGCGTCAAAAGCGAGGACACTAGGGGTAGCCATGACAGCAGTAGACTAGCAGCGCAAACAGTAGGGTGAGGGCAGTGCTGTGAAAGAGGCGCTGCTCTTACCGGACAGGGCGGCTCGGGCGGCTCGGCTGCAGGGCGGCTCGGCGGCTTGGCTGCTGGGCGGCTCGGCGGCTGTGCTGCTAGGCGGCTCGGCGGCTTGGCTGCTGGGCGGCTTGGTGGGTCGGCTGCTGGGCGGCTCGGCGGCTGGGCGGCTCGGCTGCTGGGCGGCTCGGCTGCTGGGTGGCTCGGCTGCTGGGCGGCTCGGCTACTGGGCGGCTCGGCGGGGCCGCTGAGAGGGCGGCGTTCGGGGCCGCTGGGAGGAGGCGGCGGGGCCGCTGAGAGGAGGCGGCGGGGCCGTAAAGGTAGGTGGCGGGGCCGCAGGTAGGTGGCGGGGCCGCTAGTAGGTGGCGGGGCCGTAGGTAGGTGGCAAGGCCGCAGGTAGGTGGCGGGGCTGCAGGTAGGCGCCGGGGTCGCACAGGTAGGTGGCGGGGCCGCGGGTAGGTGGTGGGGCCGTAGGTAGGTGGCGGGGCCGCTGGTAGGTGGCGGGGCCGCAGGTAGGTGGCTTGGCTAGCAGGTAGGTGGCGGGGCCAGCAGGTAGGTGGCGGGGCCGCACAGGTAGGTGGCGGGGCCGCGGGTAGGTGGCGGGGCCGCTGGTAGGTGGCGGGGCCGCTGGTAGGTGACTGGGCCGCACAGGTAGGTGGCGGGGCCGCGGGTAGGTGGCGGGACCGCTGGTAGGTGACGGGGCCGCAGGTAGGTGGCGGGGCTAGCAGGTAGGCGCCGGGGCCGCACAGGTAGGCGTCGGGGCCGCAAGTAGGCGCCGGGGCCGGTAAGGGCGGCGTCAGGGCCGCAGGGCGGCGCGAGGGCCGCTGGGTAGGCGACGAGGCCGCAGGGCGGCGGATCGGAGCCGGGAAAGGGCGGCGCGATGGCCGCGGGGTAGGCAACGAGGCCGCCGGGCGGCGGGTCGGGGCCAGGAAAGGCGGCGCGAGGGCCGCAAGGTAGGCGACAGGGCCCCTAGGGCGGCGCGACGGGGCGAGAAAAAAAAAGGGGGAGCGCGACTCGGGCTAGGGCTGAGCGCGCTCCGGGCAGGAAAAAAAAATGTCGAATTGGTGGGCCCTAGGAACAGTTCCCACGAGGGAACCTGCTCGATACCATGTGAGAATTGAAACGAGAATGAATGAACTATGAATGAATTGTGTACAAGTACTAACCCTAATTGGGTTGTACCCCTTATGGGCTACCCCACTATAGCCTACACAATATGCATGAGCTATAATGTTCTGACAGAGTTTTGCAGTTGTTATCGCTGTGGTTTCTGAAAACCCCCTACTATCCATTTATTTCTTGTACTCTTTGACACAGGTATGGTTTCAAACAGCTGGTCGAGACGCTGGTGTGCTACTTGAAGGCGAAGCAGATGCAGCACATCAGCGTCAGTCCCTTCGTTGGCCTTCAACTCGATGAAAGCACCGACCGAAGGCGTGGCAAACACATGATTGTGTATGCCACGTTTCTCCGTGGCACGGTGGTGGCTACCGAGTTCTTCGCCAACTTGTCCGTCGAGAAGTGCGACGCCGGGTCGCTTGAGGCCGTCCTGCTGACGCACCTTGCCCGCCCTGCTGACGCACCTTGCTGCGTGCGGCCTCGAACTGACAAGGGTCAGCGGCATGACCACGGACGGTGTGAGCGTGATGACGGGCGGGAAGACAGGCCTAGTGGCGCGATTACGAATACGGGTGCCGCATATTGTGCCGTGCCACTGCGTGGCCCACAGGTAGTGTGTTGTTTTTATGTTGTGATGTTGCGTTCACATGTTTCCCGCCCACTAATCCTACTCGTGTTATGAGTGCAAGGAGGCTCTGGCTGCTAAGGATGCTGCTGAAGAATTCCTCGAATTCAATGTCGTCGACAAAGTCGTCCGGTCCTTCGCGGACATTCTCGGCCGCAGCATCGTGCAGCATGCGCGATTCAAGAAGCTGCAGGAGGTGATTACAGAGACCAACCTGGAGATGCAAGGGATTAAAGACGTCCGCTGGCTGTCACGCGGGGACGCCATCGAGCGCTTTGCAGACGTGCTGCCTGCTGCCATTGTCCTTCTGCATGAGTACGACAAGGCAACTTACACTATTGTCACCAGTTTGAAGTTTCAGTTTTTCCTCTTCTTTCTGGTTGACGTGCTTCAGGAGTTGAATAGCCTGGATCTCAAGTTCCAGCGATGACAGGTGATTTTGTGTAGTTGCAACCACCATCCTGTCCTCCTGTGCCGAGCCTAATTATGTTTATGTTTAATATGTGTTGCTTGATGCGACGCAGGTGCGGTCGATGGTGCAGCACACCACCCTGATCTTGACAAGTCGCTATGTGGAGTACGGCTTCACATTCGGCGACAACAGTGGTCGTCTTGCGACTTTCCTGAAGAACCACGGGAGCACCGAGCTTCGCGAGGTGAAGGTCGAAAGCATCGACAGCGCGGGAGCACCCGTGACTCACACCTACTTGCTGCACGAGGACCTAATTGGAAGGAGAAGTTTGGGGGCGACCTGGCGTCGTGCATGGAGACGGCATCTAAGTTCGCTGGGAGGACCGTATTCTTCATCGAGGATCGCTTCACGAGTCTCAAGTCGTTGGACGGGGCCCGTCTGTTTCGGCAGGGACAGTACCCGCGCTAAGAGAGTACGTCGTTTTCCCGAATGGCTTGAGTCGCTGCGCAACGTGTTCAAGAAGAAGCCCCACCTGAGGAAAGTAGAACGAGAATGAGTTGACTAAGGAATGGGAGTGATACAAATATGCAACCATAGAAATGTGTACCCCATATAGACTACCCCACTATAGCCTACACAATATTATAATTTGACACACCCCCATAGGCAAAGTGGGGGAGAACAAGGGGTCACAAGACCAGTCAAGCAAAGCAAAGCAAAGCTCAGGGTGGATCACAAGGTCACCACACAGTCCGAGCACAAGGTCAAGGCCACAAGGCCAGTTCACATGCAGGAGTGCACATATATATATATAAGACTAAACAAGCAAGAGCAGGTATATATATATGTAAGAGTACAAGCAAGATCAAGAGGTGAGCAAGTGAGGCAAGACAGGCACAAGACCCAGCTGAGTGCAGAAGCGCTGATGATCACAAGGCGGAAGTGCCTTGGTGAAAACATCAGCAGTGTTGGCCTCAGAGGCCACGAACGCAAGTCGCAACTGACCACGCTGCTGCAGCTCACGAGCAAGAAAGTAGCGGAGAGCAATATGCTTTGTTCTGTGCTCCAGGCGCTGCTCCCGACACAAGGCTAGCATGGCATTTTTGTCTACGTACAGCACCGGAGGAGAACGAGGCGGCTCTCCGAGGTCAGTCAGCAGGTAGGTAAGCCAGCAAAGCTCCTGTGCAGCCATGGCCCCGGCGTAGATCTCAGCCTCACAACTGGAGCCAAGAACAGAAGACGAGCGAGTAGCCCGCCACGAAATAGAGCCAGAACCAAGGCTGAAGGTATAACCCTGTGACGACCGCTGCGTAGCCTGGTCGTCTGCCCAAGAAGCGTCCGCGTGCCCAGTGAGGACCACTGAACTCCGCCCTCCAAGCACTAGCCCCATGCCTGACGTACTGCACAAGTAGCGCAACACCCTCTTCGCTGCAGCCATGTGCTCTGGTCTGTGTCTCCCAGGAGCAACATAGCGTGCAAGAATGCTAAGAGGGTATGCAAGGTCAGGTCGTGTGCAGGTCATCAGGTACATGAGGCAGCCAACAAGCTCTGGGTACGGGCCACTCGACTCTACGGACTCATCCGAAGGCAGAGCTGAGAGCGAGTGGCGAGTAGACAGAGGAGTGGCCTGAGGCGAGGAGTACGTGAAGCCGAAGCGCTGAAGGACCTGATGCACCATGTGTGACTGAGTCAGGGTAATGGTGCGGCGTGCTCTGTCCCGGGTGATCTGCAAGCCAAGGTAGCTGCGCAGTTCACCCAGGTCAGTGCACGTGTGTCTCTTCTACAGCTCGGACTTCACGTGGGCGAGTCCAGCAGTGTCAGCTGTGGCAAAGACCAAGTCGTCGATGTACACGAGGATGTAGAACGGCGGCAGAGAGGTGTCGGTGGGTAGAAAGAGCGACGGGTCAGCAGTAGAGGGAACAGACCCAAGAGGCGCAAGTGTAGTCCTCAGTGTGTCATGCCACTCACGCGGTGCCTGGCGGAGACCGTAGACTGGCCGTCGGAGGCTCCATTGGGTGCCAGGAGGGAAAGTCCCAGTGAAGCCAGGTGGACGGCGCAACCTGATCTCCTCGTGCAGGCTACCCTGCAGGAAAGCAGTGCTGAAGTCAAGGGAGTAAAGCTCGTAGTCACGCTGAGCGGCTATGTTTAGCAGCACCCAAAGAGTGGTCATCTTCGGGGTGGGAGAGAAGGTCTGAAAGTAGTCAACTCCCTGCCGCTGACTGAAGCCACGAGCCACGTACCGCGCCTTGAAGACAGGTGGAGAGCCCGGCGGCCGCTTCACCCTGAAGATCCACATGCCACTGACGATGTTCGCCCCAGGAGGGGGAACCGCGTCAACGTAGGTGCCTGTGGACTTCTAGGAAGCCATATCTGCATCCATAGCTGCCTGCCACTGAGAGGAGTAGGGACCCTCTACGGCCTCCGCGTAAGAGCGCGGAGTCGGGATGTCTAGTGCATCCGGGTCTCCCTCAGGGGTAAGCAATACGGACGCGAGATGAGGTGAAGCAGCAGCCAGACATTGGAACTCCTCCTGCCTGTCCTCAAGGACGTCCGTGCAGAGAGCACACTCACCCCCGACGGACGGAGGACAGTCAGACGCAGACTCAGCAACAAGACTAGCAGCGTAGTCTAGACGACAGCGAGCAGCAAAGTCGACGAGCTCAGCAACAAGAGCAGACATAGCAGTGGACTCAAAGGAGGGGTCAGTGACGACAGTAGCAAGGAGACGCGTGACAGTAGGACTGGCAGCACAAAGAGAGTCCTACTCAGGGTCGGCAAGCGCAGGAAGAGAGGACTCAGGAGGAGAGGGCAAAGGGGCACGCAGAGGAGCAGTGGACGGACGCAGAGACATCCGGTGCGTGCAAGGGACAGGAGGAGGACGCTGACGCGAACTGCGACCACTAGTGCGAGCAGCACGAACAGGCGACGCAGGACGAGACGCAGGCTCACGACGCTCAGCAAGACCTCCAGTAGGACCAGTGTACGGAGAAGGAGAAGGCAGTGGGGAGGCCGGCGGTAACTGTGACTGTGACTGGACAGGCGGTGGACACTCTAAGGGAGGAGGAAGACCAAGAACCTGCTGAAGGAGCGGAACAAAGTACGGCCGAGGCCGCGCGGCGACTCCAGACGCAGCAGGGACAGCACCAGCACCCCCAGCGGTAGCACCAGCGTCAACAGCACCTCCAGCTCCAGTACCTCCAGTAGCACCAGCAGCACCCGCAGCAGGACCGCCGCCAGGACTGACAGCAATAGCCTCAGTGCCAACACCCTCAGCAGCTCCGACTCTAGTAGCACTCGCAGGACTAGCACCTCCGAGACCAGCGGCACCAGCACCCTCAGCAGCCGAAGAAGCACGAGTTCCAGTAGTACGCCTCCAGCGCCGGGCAAACCACTCGCGCAGCTCCTGTGGAGAGAGTGGCTCCCGCCGAGACGAAGCACCCGGAGAACCACCAGGCCCATTACCGCCAGACGCCACACGAGCAGGTCCAGCGGCCGCGGGCTCCGCACCCCCAGGCTCAGTATCTCCAGACTCAGCACCCCCAGGCTCACCAGCTCCAGACGCAGCACCCCCAGGCGAAGGACCCCCAGGCTCAGCACCCCCAGTCGTAGCACCCCCAGGCTCAGCACCCCTAGTTGTAGCACCCCCAGGCTCAGCACCCCCAGTCGCAGTACCCCCAGGCTCAGCACCCCCAGTCTCAGCACCCCCAGGCTCAGCACCCCCTCGTGCAGCACCCCCAGAGTCAGCACCCCCAGGCTCAGCACCCGCAGCAGTACCAGAGTCACCAGCAACCTCGACCGGCTCGACTGCGTCTACCTCGGACACACCTGAAGGGGCAGGACCCTGAGGGGGGAGGGGGTCTACCGGGGGGGGACCTGGCACAAGGAAGTGCGGCGGCGGGGGGAGGGAAGGAGTGCGGTAGGGGAAGAGACGGTAGTAGGGGACTGACTCGTCGAACGTGACGTCCTGGGAGGACAGAATACGACGAGAGGAGGGGTGGTAGAACTGCCACCAAGGGGCGTCAGAGGGGAAGCTAAGGAAGACACAGGGAGCAACACGGGGGGACAGCTTGTCCGCAGACAAGTCGCGGACAAACGCCCGAGATCCCCAGACACGGAACACAGACGCATCGCCAACCTTCCCCGTCCACAGCAAGGCCACAGAAAATGGGGGGCACCCGCATGCATCATGGACGTACGAGCGACGTCCATGACCATGCCAATGCGGCGCTCAGCAATCCCATTTTGCTGTGGAGAGTCCGGAAGCGTTAAGGTCTGGCGGATGCCTCGCGCACGACAGTAGGCTCGCAGAAGGCCAGAGGAGAACTCTCCGCCTCGGTCAGAGTGCAGACGCAGAACAGGAAAGTCCGAGCCGAAGCTCCTCTCGAGCTGGAGACGAGCTGCAAGGATCCAGTCGATCAACACCTCAGTGACATCACCCTTGCTGCGCAAGGGGAAGACTGTGGTGTAACGCGAGTAGTCGTCAACCACCAGCAGGAAGTAGCGCTCGTGACCCTGTCCACGGACGCGAGCCGGGCCCCACACGTCCATGTGAAGCGTCTGCAGCGGGGCCTCTGTCGGGGGAAACTGAGAGGAGTGAGGGGTAGCCCGGAGCCGCCCCTCGACACAGGGGACACAGGAAGGACCAGGCCCTGGAGGAAGGGGAGGGAGGGACCGGGGAAGACCAGAGACAAGGACACGGGAAGCCATGCCTCGGAGACGAGGCAGAGAGGGGTGACCAAGACGGTGGTGCCACAGGAGAGTCTCGTGAGACAGGAGGCGACACGAGCAGGGGGCAGACTAAGGACCAGACCTGGACGCCGCAGCAAACACCTGACCCGACGCAGCTACCTGGCCAGACGCAGGGACAGGAGGGGACCCAGTGGTCAGGGTGTAGAGACTCGACCCCGGCCGACGCGAAAACGTGGCCAGGTGCCGGCCCGTGCGGGCATCCGAGCAGTGGGTCACCCGGTGACTCGCAGATGTAAACTGGTGAACCCCCGCATCCTGCAAGTCAGCACCACTCACCAAGTTCGTCGAGAACGAGGGGAGGTAAAGATCAGACAAGGTGCTAGAGGGGGCAGCCGGACACGGGAGGACAGTGGAGAAGTGAGAGAGGACAGGACCCCCAGAGGGGTCTGCCAGGGAGACTGCAACCGGCCGGCCAAGCGGCGTGAGTGTGGTGCGGTCTCGAAAGAAGGAGCGAGAAGCCCCTGAGTCAAGTGTGAAGGTGAGGGAGGCTGAAGCCGACGCGGTACCTGAGAGCGCAGCCTCACCAGCACCTGCGGGCGCAGACGCGCTCGCACCTAGAGTAGCAGCCTCATTGGCACCTAGCGAAGCAGCACCAATGCCCGGGTCGGGCGGGAAACACCGGTAACAGTCACCCTCATCACTAATAGTCACAGCATACATGGCAGCAAGGATAGCATCAAAGTCAAGATCATAGATAGCTACACCTGCCCTAGACAGCTCTCGCCAGCGGGGGATCTCACTAGCTTCCGGGAACTGCTGACGCCAAGCGTCCGTCAGGCGGCCAAAGCAGCGCTGGGTGGGGTGAGCACCCCCACACTGCTCACCCGCGCGTTCGCCGGAGCGAAGGACGTAGGTGCACGGACCAAAACCCCCACCACGCTGACGCTGCGTGTACCACTCACGGAGCTGCTGAGGAGGGGGGATGTCCCGAGAACGCTGCTGCTGCTGCTGCTGCTGGCGCTGACCACCACCGGAGCCGCTCCGCTACGAAGCACCACCCCGACCAGCTCCACCTCCTCCGCCACCGCCGCCTCCACCTCCACCACCACCGCCGCCTCCGCTCCCACCGCTACCGCCTCCGCCGCCTCCGCCTCCGCTGCTGCCACCACCACCTCCACCCCCGCCACCACTCCCACCGCCACCCCCACTCCCTCCACCGCCTCCACCGCCACCTCCACCACCCCCGCTAGCTCCACCCGCGCCCTTGCCCCCCTTGCCCTTGCCAGAGCGGCGTCTCCCGCTAGGGGCAGACGCCGCACCGACCGACTCAAGACCAACGAGGTCGGCTGCAGCAGCAGAGGCGACAGAGGGCAACAGGGGGGAAGGGGAACACCCCTCAAAGATGGGGGTGCGAGGGTCACCACGAGAGGCTCCTACAGCGACTATGCTCTTCTCCGCTGCTAGGAGGGCCTTCTCTAGGAGGCCAACAGTGAGAGTGGTTGGACAGACTGAGAGGAAGTGGTCCCTGACTACGCGAAGGGAGTCAGGGAGGCGGGTGACTATATAATAGAGAGTGATGTAAAAGGGGGGGGTTCTTGGCGCAGAACTCAGCAGGAAGCGCGGTGCGGTAGCGAGTGTTACTAGTGCGGAGGTGCGTAGTGAGGTGAGCGACTGTGGGAAAGGCAGCAAGGTCAGGGAAGAGGTACGGTAGCATGAGGCGGCTCAGTGCAGCAGTGGCAGGGGAAGAGTAGCGCGCAACTACAGCGTCGTACAAGGTCTGAGCACTCTTGTACTGACTAAAGTGCGCACGCTCAGTGGTAGGCAGGTGGCGACGCACAGCAAGACGTGCAGCAGCATCGCGCGTGGCCCACTGGGAGCGAACAGTAGGGTCAGCATCAGCAGCAGGGGCAGGAGAGGGGCCAGAGGTGAGGTCAAAGAGGGAGAGACCGTCTGCCCTATCGCACTATAGGAAAAGCTGCAGGTCATCTACCCAAACTTCAAAGTCAATGGCTCAACCCTCAGCGTCAAAAGCGAGAACACTGGAGATAGCCATGACAGTAGTAGACTAGCAGTACCAACTGTAGGACAGGGGCAGTGCAGTGACAGAAGCGCTGCTCTCACCGGACAGGGCGGGTCGGGCAGCTCAGCAGTACAGCAACACGGCAACACGGCTGCTCGGAAGGCTCAGCAGCAACTGCGGCTCCGTGGTGCCAGCGGCTCGGCTCCTCAGGCGGCTCGGGCGGCTCAGGCGGCTCGGACGTCTTGGGCGGCTCGGGCGGCTCAGGAGAGTCGGGCGGCTCGGGCGGCTGGGGCAGCTTGGGAAGGTCGGACGGCTCGGGCGGCTCGGGCGGTTCGGGCGGCTCGGGCGGCGCTGGCGGTGTAGGGCGGCAGGGCCGCTGGTGCGAGGGGCGGCGGGGCCGCTGAGAAGGGCGGCGGGGCCGCAGTTGAAGGGCGGCGGGGCCGCTGAGTAGGGCGGCGGGGCCGCTGAGAAGGGCGGTGGAGCCGCTGCGGAAGGGCGGCGGGGCCGCTGAGTAGGGCGGCGGGGCCGCAGGAGAAGGGCGGCGGGGCCGCTGATTAGGGCGGCGGGGCCGCTGAGCAGGGCGGCGGGGCCGCTGAGTAGAGCGGCGGGGCCGCTGAGTAGAAGGGCGGCGGGGCCGCTGAGTAGGGCGGCGGGGCCGCAGCGAGGGAGGCAGCGGGGCCGCAGCGAAGGGCGGCGGGGCCGTTGAGATGGGTGGCGGGGCCGTAATGTGGGGCGACGGGGCCGCCGAGAAGGGCGGGGCCGCAGCGACGGGCGGCGGGGCCGCGGAGACGGGCGGCGGGGCCGCAATGCGGGGCGACGGGGCCGCTGAGAAGGGCGGGGCTGCAGCGACGGGCGGTGGGGCCGCTAAGTAGGGCGGGGCCCGCTGAGAAGGGCGGCGGGGCCGCTGAGACGGGCGGCGGGGCCGCACTAAAGGGCGGCGGGGCCGAATCGACGGGCGGCGGGGCCGCTAGGGGAAGGGGCCGCTAGGGCAATAGGGCCGCTAGGGCGTAGGGGCCGCTAGGGCGGCTCGGCGAGGTGAGAGCCTGGAGCGCGACTCGGGCGGAGCGCGCTTCGGGCAGGAGAGAAAAAAAATGAAACTCGATGTGGTGGGCCCTAGGCACAGTTCCCAAGGGAAGAACCTGCTCGATACCATGAGGAAAGTAGAACGAGAATGAGTTGACTAAGGAATGGGAGTGATACATATATGCAACCCTAGAAATGTGTACCCCATATAGACTACCCCACTATAGCCTACACAATATTATAATTTGACACCACCATCCAGACACCCTCCCTGGTTAGTGTTTGCATTTAAAACAGCGTATCTTCCTCTAACCGTTAGTGGTGCCGTGCCTTAACTGGACTCTTTTTTGTGATAACCGATGTCCCACACCCTACCCTACCCTCACCCTCAGGTGTCGACTGGGGCAAAGCCGCCAAGGAGCTCACCAGCTTCACCACCATCCTCTCCACTCACCACGAAGACCTGTCCTTCCACGACAGCCTGTCGTAGATGCTCTCAACGCCGGATTGGGAGTCAGCCTATCCGAACCTCGGCCGCCTGTGGATAGCTGTTGCTGTGCTACCGCTCAGCACTGTTGAGTGTGAGCGCGGCTTCAGCCTCCAGAACATCATCAAAAGTTGGGTGCGCGGCAGCTTGTGCGACACGACACTGGGCGACCTGATGACGGTGTCTCTTCTGGATTACGAGCTGAACACAGAGGAGCTGGTGGATAGGTGGAATGCTAGCAAGAAGAGGCGGCCGGCTCGTGAGGTGGTTATGGCTGAAGGATCACGCTCGGTGAAGCGACGGCGGTCCCATCACCTGAAGAAACGCGCTGCAGCATCAGCAGCAGCAGCAGAAGCAGCTACATGCGCACGGAAAGAGGCAGAAGAGGCTGCAACAAGGGAGAGAGAGAGGGCTGCAGAAGAAGCTGCATGGGAACTGCCTACCTGGAGGAAGGGCAAACCCAGAGCCACAATTGTTGAAACCTCTGAGAGTGGCAGTGGTAGTGATGACAGTGGCAGTGGTAGTGATGACAGTGAAAGCAGTAATGCTAGTGATTCCTCTTAGAATTGAATAGGATGTCGGTAGATTCTTTTAAGTCTAGGAACTAGGTAGGCTAGGAAATTTGCTAGCTACCGTATAAAATTTACTACGGTATCTAATTCCGTCTGACGGCTCTGACAAGTGTTTTTGATTCGTCTGAAACGTAAGACTAGGCTAAAACTTTCATCTGAACATCAGACAAGGCTCCAGGACCCGGTCTTAACGTCAGACGGGCCCTGGCACTAAAGTAAGCCCAGACAACGAGTGCTGTTTTCAGTCAGGGAAGGGAATGCTATGCAGTGCGGTTTGCAGCACTAAAAGGCAGGTAGGGTAGAAGAACCTGGATGTAGGAGTGGAGAGCTACCGGTATTCAGTCATACGGGACAGGTTTAACCGTGAGGAAGTTGAATGTAAGGCTCCTACTGTTTATATAACAAAAATCATGACCCATCTTTTAAGGGTGTCTAAAGGCCTCAATATCCTACACCGAAGTCAATGTACCTTGCACTTGACGTGCCTTGAAAAAAAAACAGCTCCACAACTGCACAATAGCAGGTCACCAATACCGTATGTAGCACGTTTAGGACCATGTAGTTTAGTCGGCGTCTCTGGTCTCTTGTATCGCACCGGAAGCACCTAAAAACGAATGCTTCCAATTCCAACCCTATTTCCCCACGCACAAAATTACTCAGGGTTCTGGACTTCGGGTTTTCCCTTTCCACCTTCGGGTTTCCCGTTGCTCCGCTTAGAAACAACTGACAGTCGGATTAGTCGTTTTCCACGATTTTTTCGCGAGCAAGTAACCGTAATCTCAATACTTGTTGCGACTATGGCCTTTTCTCCCGCTGCGACCCGTTCCGTAGGGAGGGGCAAACAGTGGCCGAAGAGAGGCGGAGCAGGCGGTTCGCCATACGCGCGGGGAGGGGGGGGAACAGCGGACGAGGGGCGCCGCGAAGGGGAGGAAATTGGCGAAAGGGGTGGTAGTGGGGAGGGGGGGTTGCCGAATAGTGGGCGGAAGGAGGAAGCTGCGGATGGCGCGCGGACGGATCCGGGAACGGAAGGGGGGCGGAAGGAGGCAGCGGGGTGGGAAGCGGGGCGGAGTGACGTGGATCGGAACACGGTTTTCGTGCGCAACGTCTCGTTTAAAGCCACACAGAGCGATGTGGGTGCCTTTCCCAGTGCCGAATGTATCTTTTAGCGCGGACGAATTCCCTCGAGCGCTTCTCGCAGAGGACGGGGCTTTAAGGTTTTATCTCTGCGCATACGCGTGCGTCTCTGTTTTTCGTATTTTCACGAGCCGCTTGACCTTTTGCAAAGCTATTATAATGTGCAGCGGCAAGAGCACGTTAAGTCGCTAAACCCTGAAACTTCCTGTAAAAGGGTTTTTCTGGGCAGTGGGTGCCATCCGAAAGTGCTTCCTAGTGGCACAGCGATTATCAATACTGAGTGCATTGCCCTCCCCTCCACTCCAAGTGACCTCCTCACCTCACGTCCCTCTTGGCCCCCAAATCCCTCACACCCACCCCCCTCCCCTTCCCTCCTTGCAGCTAGAGTTTTATTTCTCACATGTGGGTGCAATCTGAAAGTGCTTCCTAGTGGCACAGAGATATTGAGTGCATTTCACTCCACTCCGCTCCTAGTAACCTCCTCACCTCGCGTCCCTCTCCCGCCCCATCCCTCCCACCCCCCTCCCCCTCCCTTGCAGCTGGAAGATTTGTTCTCTACGGTGGGCCCTATCCGAAAGTGCTTCCTTGTGGCACAGACAGCCGCAGCACTGAATGTCTTATCCCAGCCTTCTTCCTCCTCCGTCTCATCAAACCCCCCTCCACACCCATTCCCCTCCTCCCCGCAGCTCGAGGGTTTTTTCTCGACGGTGGGCCCTATCCGAAAGTGCTTCCTTGTGGCACAGAGAGGTGCGTCACTACCTCCTTTGTTGATGGAGATAAGTGCCACTTGTACCTCCACTATTGATGGGGATAAGTGCTATTTGTACCTCCACTATTGATGGGGATAAGTGCTATTTGTACCTCCACTATTGATGGGGATAAGTGCTATTTGTACCTCCACTATTGATGGGGATAAGTGCTATTTGTACCTCCTCTATTGATGGGGATAAGTGCTATTTGTACCTCCTCTATTGATGGGGATAAGTGCTATTTGTACCTCCTCTATTGATGGGGTTAGATTCTGTTTGTACTTCCTTATGTTGAACGTTCGCAGCCCGTCTCCCCTCCCTCACCATTTCTACTGCCCACCCCCTCACCCTCATTGCTTTGCTGCCCGTCCCCTCGCCCTTCCCCTTGTTGCTGCCCATCCCCCCACCCTCATTGCTTTGCTGCCCGTCCCTTCGCCCTTCCCCTTGTTGCTGCCCATCTACCCACCCTCATTGCTTTGCTGCCCGTCCCCTCGCCCTTCCCCTTGTTGCTGCCCATCCCCCCACCCTCGTTGCTTTGCTGCCCGTCCCCTCGCCCTTCCCCTTGTTGCTGCCCATCTACCCACCCTCATTGCTTTGCTGCCCGTCCCCTCGCCCTTCCCCTTGTTGCTGCCCATCCCCCCACCCTCATTGCTTTGCTGCCCGTCCCCTCGCCCTTCCCCTTGTTGCTGCCCATCCCCCTACCCTCATTGCTTTGCTGCCCGTCCCCTCGCCCGTTCCCTTGTTGCTACCCATCTTCCACTTTCCTTGCTGCTGCCCGACCCCTCGCCCTTCCCCTTGTTTGCCCATCTACTCCCCTTTTCCCTTGCTGCTGCCGGTCCCCCTTCCTTCCGCCTTGCTGCTGCCCGCCCCCCCTCCCCCCCCCTTGCTGATAATCGCCCCCACCCCCTCCCCCTTGTTGCTGCTCATATCTCTGGCCTACATTATCTATATTTTGCTCCTCTCCTCTCCTCTCCTCACCTCAACGTCCTCTCATCTGCTCCTCTCATTCGCTCCCCTTCTCTCTTCTCCTCTCATCTCTCCCTTCATCTCCCCTCTCATGTGCTTCAGGCGCGGAGACGCATCGAGGGATGGGATTTGTGCAATAGTGAGTGCACCTCGCTTCTGTTTCTTGTGCCATGCGTGGCTGAATGCTGGTTCTCATGCTTATGCGTCTTGAAAGCTTCTGCTTCTGCATCACGTGGTTCAAAGCCAGTTCTTCAACGTTTATAGTGAATTCTGCCTCTAATAGCGTCTACTGCTCTTTATTCCCTCCTCTTCATCCCAACTCTTCTCTCTTCTACCCCCCACCACACCCGCTTCCCCCCTTTCCTCTCCTCGCAAACCCTCCTCCTCCACCCACAGCGCGCTAGCAGAGGACGCAGAGAGGGCAGTGAGGGAGCTCGGGGAAAGCGGCTGAGAGCGCATATCTTACTTATTAGACAGCTCCTTGCTTCCGCTTGCTCCCCCTGCTATCCTAACCGGTACCCCCCTCTTCCTCCCGCCCCCCCCCCCCCCACCATTACCAGTGCGCTAGCAGAGGACGCGGAGAGGGCAGTGAGGGAGCTCGGGGGAAAGCGGCTGGAGAGCAAGGCAGACCCACTGACCCGTCACATATCTTACCTGTTAGACAGCTCCTTGCTTCCTCTCCTCTCACACCCCCTTCTAACCAGTAACCCACCCCCCTCTTCCCACCCCCCTCTTCCCACCCCCCTCTTCCCACCCCCCCCTCTTCCCACCCCCCCCCTCTTCCCACCCCCCCTCTTCCCACCCCCCCTCTTCCACCCCCCCTCTTCCCACCCCCCTCTTCCCACCCCCCTCTTCCCACCCCCCCTCTTCCCACCCCCCCTCTTCCCCCCCCCTCTTCCCCCCCCCCTCTTCCCACCCCCCTCTTCCCACCCCCCTCTTCCCACCCCCCCTCTTCCCACCCCCCTCTTCCCACCCCCCCTCTTCCCACCCCCCCTCTTCCCACCCCCCCTCTTCCCACCCCCCCTCTTCCCACCCCCCCTCTTCCCACCCCCCCTCTTCCCACCCCCCCTCTTCCCACCCCCCCTCTTCCCCCCCCCCTCTTCCCACCCCCCCTCTTCCCACCCCCCCTCTTCCCACCCCCCCTCTTCCCCCCCCCCTCTTCCCCCCCCCCTCTTCCACCCCCCCCTCTTCCCACCCCCCCTCTTCCCACCCCCCTCTTCCACCCCCCCTCTTCCCACCCCCCCTCTTCCCACCCCCCGTCTTCCCACCCCCCTCTTCCCACCCCCCCTCTTCCCACCCCCCCTCTTCCCACCCCCCCTCTTCCCACCCCCCCTCTTCCCACCCCCCCTCTTCCCACCCCCCCTCTTCCCACCCCCCCTCTTCCCACCCCCCCTCTTCCACCCCCCCTCTTCCCACCCCCCCTCTTCCCACCCCCCTCTTCCCACCCCCCCTCTTCCCACCCCCCCTCTTCCCACCCCCCCTCTTCCCACCCCCCTCTTCCCACCCCCCTCTTCCCACCCCCCCTCTTCCCACCCCCCTCTTCCACCCCCCCTCTTCCACCCCCCTCTTCCCACCCCCCCTCTTCCCACCCCCCCTCTTCCCACCCCCCCTCTTCCACCCCCCTCTTCCCTCCACCCCCCCCTCTTCCCACCCCCCCTCTTCCACCCCCCTCTTCCCCCCCCCTCTTCCACCCCCCTCTTCCCACCCCACCCTCTTCCCACCCCCCTCTTCCCCCCCCCTCTTCCCACCCCCCTCTTCCCACCCCCCCTCTTCCCACCCCCCCTCTTCCCACCCCCCTCTTCCCACCCCCCCTCTTCCCACCCCCCCTCTTCCCACCCCCCCTCTTCCCACCCCCCCTCTTCCCACCCCCCTCTTCCCACCCCCCCTCTTCCACCCCCCCTCTTCCCACCCCCCTCTTCCACCCCCCCTCTCCCACCCCCCCTCTTCCCACCCCCCCTCTTCCACCCCCCCTCTTCCCACCCCCCTCTTCCCACCCCCCCTCTTCCCACCCCCCCTCTTTCCCACCCCCCCTCTTCCCACCCCCCCTCTTCCCACCCCCCTCTTCCCACCCCCCCTCTTCCACCCCCCCTCTTCCCACCCCCCCTCTTCCCACCCCCCTCTTCCCACCCCCCCTCTTCCCACCCCCCCTCTTCCCACCCCCCCTCTTCCCACCCCCCCTCTTCCCACCCCCCCTCTTCCCACCCCCCCTCTTCCCACCCCCCCTCTTCCCCCCCCCCTCTTCCCACCCCCCCTCTTCCCACCCCCCCTCTTCCCCCCCCCCTCTTCCCCCCCCCCTCTTCCCACCCCCCCTCTTCCCACCCCCCCTCTTCCCACCCCCCCTCTTCCCACCCCCCCTCTTCCCACCCCCCCTCTTCCCACCCCCCCTCTTCCCACCCCCCTCTTCCCACCCCCCCTCTTCCCACCCCCCCTCTTCCCACCCCCCCTCTTCCCACCCCCCCTCTTCCCACCCCCCCTCTTCCCACCCCCCCTCTTCCCACCCCCCCTCTTCCCACCCCCCCTCTTCCCACCCCCCCTCTTCCCACCCCCCCTCTTCCCACCCCCCCTCTTCCACCCCCCCTCTTCCCACCCCCCCTCTTCCCACCCCCCCTCTTCCCACCCCCCCTCTTCCCACCCCCCTCTTCCCACCCCCCCTCTTCCCACCCCCCCTCTTCCCACCCCCCCTCTTCCCACCCCCCCTCTTCCCACCCCCCCTCTTCCCACCCCCCCTCTTCCCACCCCCCCTCTTCCCACCCCCCCTCTTCCCCCCCCCCCTCTTCCCACCCCCCCTCTTCCCACCCCCCCTCTTCCCACCCCCCCTCTTCCCACCCCCCCTCTTCCCACCCCCCCTCTTACCCGCCACCAGTGCGCTAGCAGAGGACGCGGAGAGGGCAGTGAGAGAGCTGGGAGGAAAGCGGCTGGAGGGGCGAGCCCTGGCAGTAGAGCTGGCGAAGAGGAGAGCTTCTTTGGGCGAACGGCTGGCTAAGAGAGGGCCACGCCCGCAAGGTGCGTGTGAAAAGGGAGATGGGATGGGCATTTTCTATTTTGTAGCATTGGGGGCAGCACTGCCTGGCTCTGGCTCTGGGGGAGGCGGCTGGAGGGGCGAGCGACCCCTGGCGTGGAGCTGGCGAAGAAACGTGCGCCACTGGGGGAAAGGCTCGCCAAAAGAGGACCGCGGCCGCAAGGTGAGAGGGCGGCAGGTTCATGAGAGGAGCAGGAGCAGGCAGCTAAGGGGGGAAGGGCGGCTGGAGGGGCGACCCCTGGCTGTGGAGCTGGCGAAGAGGAGAGCTTCTCTGGGCGAAGAGGAGAGCTTCTCTGGGCGAAGAGGAGAGCTGCTCTGGGCGAAGAGGAGAGCTTCTCTGGGCGAAGAGGAGAGCTTCTCTGGGCGAAGAGGAGAGCTTCTCTGGGCGAAGAGGAGAGCTTCTCTGGGCGAAGAGGAGAGCTTCTCTGGGCGAACGGCTGGCCAAACGAGGCCCACGCCCACTAGGTGAGCGGGGAATGGCTATGCCCTGGTGTGGTACGCCCCGAGTCTCATCTGTAGGATTGGAGCATGGCACCCACATACACAGCTGGCGAGCAGGCCTCTGGCAGTGGAGGTGGCGAAGAGGAGAGCTTCTCTGGGCGAACGGCTGGCCAAGAGAGGGCCGCGCCCGCAAGGTGGGTGGGGAAAAGGAGGCAGGTAGGGCATCTATGATGTATCATGGGGGGCAGTACTGCCTGGCCGGCTCTGGCTGGTAGGGAAGGTGGCCGGAGGGGCGACTTTTGGCAGTGGAGCTGGCAAAGAGGAGAGCTTCTTTGGGCGACAGGCTGGCCATGAGAGGGCTGCAAGGTGAGTGAGTGGGTGGCAGGAGCATGTGAGGAGCAGGAGGAGCAGGCGACTAGCAGGGGAAGGGCGGCTGGAGGGGAGACCTTTGGCAGTGGAGTTGGCGAGATGGGCGCCTCTGGGGGACAGGCTGGCTAAGCGAGGGGTGCGACTGCAGGGTGAGTGAGAAGAGCAGGAAGACAGCAGCTGGAGAGAGGGCAAGGCAGGGCTCGAAAAGGACGGCCTGCCTTTGGCACCTTCGTTGAAGGAGCGGCTGGCAAAGGGCTGCAAGTGTAGGTTGAGGAGCAGCACAATGGTTGACTTTTGAGTCGACTCAAAAGTAGGTTGAGGAGCAGCACAATGGTTGACTTTTGAGTCGACTCAAAAGTAGGTTGAGGAGCAGCACAATGGTTGACTTTTGAGTCGACTCAAAAGTAGGTTGAGGAGCAGCACAATGGTTGCCTTTTGAGTCGACTCAAAAAGTAGGTTGAGGAGCAGCACAATGGTTGCCTTTTGAGTCGACTCAAAAGTAGGTTGAGGAGCAGCACAATGGTTGCCTTTTGAGTCGACTCAAAAGTAGGTTGAGGAGCAGCACAATGGTTGCCTTTTGAGTCGACTCAAAAGTAGGTTGAGGAGCAGCACAATGGTTGCCTTTTGAGTCGACTCAAAAGTAGGTTGAGGAGCAGCACAATGGTTGCCTTTTGAGTCGACTCAAAAGTAGGTTGAGGAGCAGCACAATGGTTGCCCGCTGTTTTCTTTGGAGTATTCTCGAGAATCGCTCACAAGGAGTGGTGCAATGCGATGGTTGCTAGTTCTCTCCCTTGCATCCAAATCCCCTTTGAGACGTCTGAAAAGAGTTCTGAGTTTTGTGTTTTGGTGCTTCTCAAATTATGATCGCTAGCTCTCTTTCTTGAATCCATCTCCCTCCCTTCTCCTGCTCCGGTTCCCCCCTTGGTCTCTGCAGCCCACCAGGTGGAGGACCAGGATGATTTGACTGGCCTGCACGAGCTGGCTGGGAAGGAGCAACGCGATGGTTCGTCCAACCATGTCTCCCTTGCTCCATGCCTTGCTCCCTTCCCTTTTGCTCCTATCTCTCCGTTGGCCTTTCTTGCAGCCCACCAGGTGGAGCACCAGGATGATCTGACGGGCCTGCACGGGCTGGGAAGGAGCAGCGGTGCTGCTGCTGATCTTGCTGCTGCTTCAGTTCCTTCCTCCCACCCACCCACCCACCTCTCCCTTGGCCTTTCTTGCAGCCCACCAGGTGGAGCACCAGGATGATCTGACGGGCCTGCATGGGCTGGGAAGGATCAGTGGTGGTGCTGCTGATCTTGCTGCTGCTTCAGTTCCTTGCACCCACCCACCCACCTCTTCCCCCTGGTTTCTTCAGCCCATCAAGTGGATGACCAGGATGATCTGACGGGCCTGCATGGCCTGGGTAGGAGCAACGCGCCAGATGGTGCAGGGAGGGCTATTGGTGCTACAGATGCCATGGGGAGGAGAATACCCACTCGCATCACCTTTCCCACTGCTGACGTCGATGCACCTCCTGCTCCTCCTCCTCCTGCTGCTGCTCCTGCTGCTCCTGCCACGAATGCTGTCCCTGCCGCCCCTACTGCTGCTGCTGTGAGTGCACCTGCTGGTGCCAGTGACAAAGCATCAGCTGTAGCAACACCAGGCAAGGGGGTTGAGGGTAGCAGCAGGAAGGAGAAGAAGGAGAAGAAGGGCAAGAACGCTCTGCCTGCCGCTGCTGCTGCCTCCCCTTCTGTGGCTGCTGCAACTGCTCAGACTGCTGCTGCTGCAACGGCAGGAGGAGGCAGCAAGGAGGGAGGCGGATCTTCGCTAAAGCAGAGGTAAAGCAGCTTGCAGCCGTTCTGGTATTCACATTTCTAGAGAACTCTTGCACGTTTTGTCTGTTCCTTGCAAGTTACACATGCACACTGCAGTTTCTTGCTGCTGCTGCTGCTGCCTGCTGTTATGTCAGTCTTCTCAACATGAACCAGCCACTACCGCCCTCTCTCCCATTCCCAGGCCAGCCTGCACTGTCGTTTCTCCCCCTGGCAGCAGTGGCTCATGTCCTCTCTGCTGCTGCAGCCGTCGCTACTCCCCCTTTCCTTGGATAGTCCAACCTTTTCCCCCCTTTTCACGCCTCTCGTCTTTCCCCCCTTTCCCAGGCCAGCCCGCACGGTGGTGTTTGGGGGCCTGTGATCCCCAGCAGCAGCAGTGCTGCAGGTCCTGTCCACAGCTGCTACCATGTGTTTGAAAACACTGTGCCATGTGCTACCAAGTGTTTTGAGACGTCTCAAAACACTTCTTCAAGCAGTGCTGCAGGTCCTGTCCACAGCTGCTACCATCGCTGCTCCACAGGAGGTCATCAACCCTTTCTTCCCCGTACCACCTTGTTCGTTCCTCGCTTCTATCTCCCAGGCCAGCCTGCACGGTGGTGTTCGGGCTCTCATCCCCAGCAGCGGTGGCCCATGTCCTCTCTGCCACCAGTGCTGTCGCTACCTTTGAGGAGGTTACGAACACCTCTCTTCTCCTCTCCACCTTGTCCCTCACTCCCTTCCCTTTCCCAGGCCAGCCCGCACGGTGGTGTTCGGAGGGCTCTCATCCGCGGAAGCTGTAACCCATGTCCTCTCTGCGGCTGCCGCCATTGCTACCCCTGAGGAGGTCACCAACCCTCTTCCAGAGGATGCCGTGAAGGAGAGAGGTGAGATTAGGGATGAGCAAGGTGGCGAACACCTGTTCGGTTCGCCTCGAACGTGTTCGAGGCGAACCGAACAGGTTTTGTTTTTTAGCTCAAATCGTTCGCCGAACAGTGTTCGATGTTCGCCCGAACACGTTCGTGTTCGGGCCGCTGCTGAAATTTGCCCGCGACGAACACGAATAGTGTTCGAGGTTCGCCCGAACACGCCTCCACAGGCGAACAGCGAACACCTGTTTTTTCCTAAACTGTTCGCCGAACCGAACAGTGTTCGGTTCGGCAAAAGAGGGTGTTCGACAAGGGGCGAAGACGAACATGTTGTGTTCGCCCTTTGCTCATCCCTAGGTGAGATTCGCTTGATCTATGATCGCAATCACCCTGCTTGCTGCCATCGCTGCTCCAGACCAGAGGACGGCACAAACCTGCTGCCAGAAGATACTCTCACGGAGGGAGGTGAGGCTAAATCTGATCTCACAATATTAAATTTGTACTCGACCCGTTATACTGCCTGCTTGCTTCCATTGCTGCTCCAGAGGACGTCACAAACCCGCTGCCAGAAGATGCTCTCATGGAGGGAGGTGAGACACCAATGTCCCCCATGTCGTCTTTTAATCTGACCCCAATCACTGACGGTGTAGACACCCCAGAGGTGGTCTCCAACCCATTGCCAGAAGAGGTTCTCAAGGAGAGGTGAGGGTTCTCAAGGAGAGGTGAGGGTTCTCAAGGAGAGGTGATGGTTCTCAAGGAGAGGTGAGGGTTCTCAAGGAGAGGTGAGGGTTCTCAAGGAGAGGTGAGGGTTCTCAAGGAGAGGTGAGGGTTCTCAAGGATTCTGCCCTCCTTGTCCCCCTTTCTCCCATGCAGGTCTGGCCCTTGATGGCTGCACTCTCCCCGCCCTCTCTGTCATCTTCCCGTCGGTGCGCGCCGCCCGCCAGGCTGTGGCATCGCTGCACGGCTCTACGGTTGTGGGCGGCATAGTGGAGGGCGGCGCCGAGGCTGGTGGCTCGGAGCAGAGCGCTACTGTGTGGGCGAGGCAGCTGGGCGGCGAGGTGGGTGATTGGCTCGCAGGCTGAGAGAGGGAGCTGAGCTGTTGTGTGTGGGACTGGGACTGGCAGGTGATATGGTGGAGGTGGACAGAAGAGCCCTGATCCGTGGTCATGGGGCCACGGATCACGGCGCTCTTGTGTGGGCGAGCTGTCAGTCACGGACAGGTGGGCTGCAGAGGCCTTAATTTCATCAACTCATACGGTGCTTAGGATGACGAGACTCATTAGGAGCAGGGCGCTCTTGTGTGGGCGAGGCAGCTGGGAGGCGAGGTGGGTGAATGGGGAACAAGGTAAGAGGTGGGTTGCGTGGCTGTGAGACGGGCAAGCCATGGCCTTGCTGCACCCATGAGTGTACAGCAGGTAAGGGCGCCACGGCACGGCATGTGCGCACGGAGCAGAGTGTCTCTGTGTGGCGAGGCAGTTGGAGGCGAGGTGGGTGGTTGACGGGCGAGGGTAGGGTGCATGGCTGTGAGACTGGTAGGCCATGGTGTTGGCTCACCCACGGGTGTATGTTGCAGAACGGATGCGTGCAGAGTATTTACTGTGTGGGCTGTGTGTGGGTCCCAAGAGTGGCAGGCGGTGCTGTGCTGTGGCAACCCAAAGACGTGGTTTGCATGATGCTGCGTGTCAGTGGTGGTGCATAGAAAGGTGGTGCGTTACCTTGTGTCTGCAGCGTTTCCTCTCGAATGGTCCTTCAATAAATATGCTTGATAAGTACAGCACACTAGTGATGCGTTACCTTGTGTCTGCAGCGCCTCCCCTCTGCCTCTCTTGTCAACCTCTTTTCTTTCTCGCCCAACCATGTCATTCTCATGTGTATGCATGCATGTGTGGTCATCTGTATGTGTATGGATGCATATTTGCAGGGTTCAAAGACCCTCAGCAATCGAGTCATCATTCGCAACCTGCCCTTCAAGGTGCGACCATTTCGTGCACAGCATGTTTCTGTTGCTCTTTAATCTTTTCCTTTGAGGTGCCTCAAATGTCGTGCCCAGCACAGCGGCTTGATAACTTTCGTTATCGTAAAGTACTTGTTGAAAGGTGTTGCCGTACTCGTTCGTCGTTGTCGTATTCAGCCACCTTTACTTAATATAGTCTGCCGTGCTAGTACACAATTTAAAAGTTGAGAAACTAGCTACGCACGTCTCAAAACCCAACTGCTTGCTTCCTTGTTTGTTCACTCACTCACCTGTGATACGGATGTGCACATGTTCTATTGCGAATGGGTGTCTGTTGTGTGCTGGGCAAATGTCGCGATGACAGGTGGCAGAAGCGGATTTGAGGAAGGCCTTTGCTGTTGCGGGCTTCCCATGGGCAATCAAGATACCACACGGGGAGGACGGCAGGTGAGAGGTGGTGCACGTGAGATGTGGAGCAGGCGAATGGATAACAAGCATGTGGGAGGAATACGGCAAGGTGAGAGGACGGCATGGGAGGCAAATGAGAGGTGAGCGGGTGGGCAGTGAGCGCTGGTGCAATAGCTGGTAGGTGGGTGGGTGGATGGGATCATGTGAGATGGATGATTTGCAGGTGGGCGCACGTGAGATAGTTTATACCTCAAAAAGGGTTGCGTCGCTTGTGTGCCCTTCTCTTATGAATAATCAATGCAGACCATTGCAAGTGCGGCACGGTTTTCATTTTTTTTTTTTTTTAAAAATTAATAAAATATTTTGACTGATTGTTGTGGCTGTGTGTGAAGGAACGCATTTACTGCCTGAAAGGGCCTCCTGTGGTGCACCACTAACTCTGTTCTTGAATCTCTTCGGCTCTTTTGAGACGTCTCAAAAACACCCTTCTTTCACGTGGCTAAATTTGTGCACCCTCCGGCCTCTGGATGATTGGATCTCGTTTGGCTGATCTCACTCACTCACTCCCTCGGTCCCTCTGCTCTGCTTCATTGCCCCCCTCCTCACTATGCATGGCAGGCCTCGTGGATTCGCTTTTGTCACATTCACTACAAAGAGCGATGCAGCAAAGGTGAAAGCCTGTCTTTTCCGTTTAAAGCACAAGCTCACAGACACACAACAACAGTCACATGGCAACCTGCTGACTTGACACAAAGACATCTGACAGCACAGGTACAACACCCATGAGCCACATCTCTTGTTTTCCCTTCCACGAGCCAATGATTTTTCAGGGAAATTACCTGGACATTCTATAAAGAGCGAATCCATCACGGCTGGCTTCAAATCACGGCTGGCTTCAAATCACGGCTGGCTTCAAATCACGGCTGGCGTCAAATCTTCTCATGTTTCCATCCTAGAAAAGTTTCACTTTTGAGGCGCCTCAAAAGTTGTTTCCATTTACTGAGGCTCCTAGAAAAGTTTCACTTTTGAGGCGCCTCAAAAGTTGTTTCCATCCATTTACTGAGGCTCCTAGAAAAGTTTCACTTTTGAGGCGCCTCAAAAGTTGTTTCCATCCATTTACTGAGGCTCCTAGAAAAGTTTCACTTTTGAGGCGCCTCAAAAGTTGTTTCCATTTACTGAGGCTCCTAGAAAAGTTTCACTTTTGAGGCGCCTCAAAAGTTGTTTCCATTTACTGAGGCTCCTAGAAAAGTTTCACTTTTGAGGCGCCTCAAAAGTTGTTTCCATCCATTTACTGAGGCTCCTAGAAAAGTTTCACTTTTGAGGCGCCTCAAAAGTTGTTTCCATTTACTGAGGCTCCTAGAAAAGTTTCACTTTTGAGGCGCCTCAAAAGTTGTTTCCATTTACTGAGGCTCCTAGAAAAGTTTCACTTTTGAGGCGCCTCAAAAGTTGTTTCCATTTACTGAGGCTCCTAGAAAAGTTTCACTTTTGAGGCGCCTCAAAAGTCATTTCCATTTACTGAGGCTCCTAGAAAAGACTTTTGAGGCGCCTCAAAAGTCGTTTACTGAGGCTCCTAGAAAAGACTTTTGAGGCGCCTCAAAAGTCATTTACTGAGGCTCCTAGAAAAGACTTTTGAGGCGCCTCAAAAGTCATTTACTGAGGCTCCTAGAAAAGACTTTTGAGGTGCCTCAAAAGTCATTTACTGAGGCTCCTAGAAAAGTTTCACTTTTGAGGCTCCTCAAAAGTCATTTACTGAGGCTCCTAGAAAAGACTTTTGAGGCGCCTCAAAAGTCGTTTACTGAGGCTCCTAGAAAAGACTTTTGAGGCGCCTCAAAAGTCATTTACTGAGGCTCCTAGAAAAGACTTTTGAGGCGCCTCAAAAGTCATTTACTGAGGCTCCTAGAAAAGACTTTTGAGGCGCCTCAAAAGTCATTTACTGAGGCTCCTAGAAAAGACTTTTGAGGCGCCTCAAAAGTCATTTACTGAGGCTCCTAGAAAAGACTTTTGAGGCGCCTCAAAAGTCATTTACTGAGGCTCCTAGAAAAGACTTTTGAGGCGCCTCAAAAGTCATTTACTGAGGCTCCTAGAAAAGACTTTTGAGGCGCCTCAAAAGTCATTTACTGAGGCTCCTAGAAAAGACTTTTGAGGCGCCTCAAAAGTGATTTACTGAGGCTCCTAGAAAAGACTTTTGAGGCGCCTCAAAAGTCATTTACTGAGGCTCCTAGAAAAGACTTTTGAGGCGCTTCAAAAGTCATTTACTGAGGCTCCTAGAAAAGTTTCACCTTACGTCGTGACACCTCATCCCCTCACAGATGCAATTATTGAACACGACAGCCGGTCATGTCTCATCCAATCCAACACCAAAGCTGACAGGCGAACCAAACCGTCGAGGCTGACACAGCGTGTGAGCAGATGGGCAAGATAGCAGACAGCGTGTGAGCAGATGGGCAAGATAGCACCATACTTATTCAAGACGATCGCCTTGACACATTCTTCCCACTCACACATGATCTGGCGGGCAAGACAACACCATACGTTACGCCTCCACGTGTTCTTTTTCCCCCGTTGATCCAGAAGGCTAACGGTGCATGGGTTATTCAAAACCACCACCTCCATATGTTATCTTCACCCCTCGCTTCCTCCCTTCCCTCTCCTCCCCTCCCCCTTCCTCCCTTCTCCCGCACCTCCCCATTCATTTGGCAGGCATTCAAACAGTGAACGACAGGACCATCATGGGCTAACTGGCTGTGTTGTGGGATGGGCTCTTTGAATGTCCATTGCTGCATGGGATAGTCAAGCCCACCACCTTCTCACATCCTTTACCCCTTCCCCTTTTCCCGTCTTTCTTTCTTCTGGCAGGCTATTGAAAAGGTCAACGGCATGACCATCAACGGTCGATCCGTTTCGGTGGGATGGGCGGTGGCAAAGAGGGAGCACATGGAGAGTGTGGAGAAGGAGAAAGCCAAGGAGAACAGAGGTGGGACAGTTTGTGGAGATTAGGATGGAGTTTGTGTGTGTATGTGTGTGTGTGTGTGTGTGTGTGTGCGCGTGTGCGCGTGCGTGTGTGTGTGTGTGTGTGTGTGTGTGTGCGTGTACGTGCTTGTGAATGTGTGTTATGGTGTGCACCTGCTTTGCATTCAGCAACTCGCTTCATGATGAGTTGATCAATCACGTGTGAACGTATCAGTTGCTTCTCTCCTAGGTTTGATCATCTCCCTCCCCCTCTTGCACTTCCTTTTCTTCCCTTCCCCCTTGTGTTTCTGTGCTGTCAATGCTGTTTGACGACGATGAGGATAAGGAGATGAGGATAATTCTGAACACATTTTTTTCCTGTGTTTTTGCATATTTTTCTTTACCCGTTTGCTCTCTCGTTTCTCTAATCAGATGGTTTGTCAATGCTGTTTGATGATGATGATGATGATGAGGAGGAGGAGATGAACGAGGGGGAGGAGGATAAGGAGGAAGCGGAAGATAAGGAAGATGAGGAGGAGGGAGAAGATGAGGAAGGGGAGGAGGAGGAGGATGAGGAAGAGGACGAGGAGGAAATGGAAGAAGAGGAAGAGGAGGAGGAGGACGAGAGGGAAGCAAGGGTGAATGGTCTATTGGATTTGGAAGCAGAGGAGGATGAAGAGGAGGAAGAGGAGGAAGAGGAGGAAGAGGAGGAAGAGGAGGAAGAGGAGGAAGAGGAGGAAGAAGGAAGTGAGAAGGAAGAGGATGAGGATGAGAGTGAGGAGGGAGAGGAGGACGAGGACGAGGAGGGGGGAGAGGAAGAAGAGGACGAGGAGGATGAAACAGATGATGAGGAGGAGGAGGTAGATTGGGAGATGGAGATGGGTGGTGGTGGCAGCAGTGGTGCCGTGCAAGGGAGTGAGAAGGATATGATGCTACGGGTGCTGTCCCGAGTGGTTGAGCAGGGGAAGGGGGAGGAGGGGAAGGAGGGCGCAGGGGAGGAAGAAGGGGTGAAAGCAAAAGGTGTGGTTGTGAAAGGTGGGAAGGAAGGGGATGCAGGAAAAAAGGGGAAGGAAGGGAAGGAGGCGAAAGAAGGAAAGGAAGCGAAGGGAAAGAAGGGTGACGCAGAGGATAAGGGGGCAGCAGGGAAGAAGACAGGCCCTCGTGATGGCAAGGAAGAAGAAATGGGTGCGGAGGAAGGCGAGGTGGCGAAGGATGGGAAGGAAGAGAAGGAAAAGGCGCCGCCAGCGACGGTGTTTGTGAGGAACCTGCCTGTGGATGCCTCAGCTGACCGCATTCGAGCGGCTTTTGAACGGTTCGGCAAGGTGGCTGACTGCAGAGTCGTGCTGCACCCGGTTACCAGGTGCGTTCCTCAACATGTGATCTAATAAAACTGACAACATGTACAGCTAAGTTGCGCGGTAGCAGGACAGTGTCTGGGTTGGGCACTCGTGTTCGGAAAGGCGGCTGATTGGCGCGCGTGGTGCTGTGCTGTACCCGTTTACCAGGTGTACGTTGCGTTGCTGTGACTGTACGAGTTTTGTTGCAAGCTGCGCAATGTGCCCCCCTGTTACAAGGTGCAAGCTCTACGAAACAGCATAAGTGCAACCGTCATCTTACTCTCCACTCTCCACTCCATGCACCCCACCACACCACCTGCTAAATCTCCCCAGGCGTCCCCGAGGCTCGGCATTCGTCCGGTTCGAAACGCCCGAAGCAGCGCAAGCCGCTGTGGCAGGCTCTGTCCGAGTCGCAAAGGCCAGGGCCGAGGCTGGGGAAGAGGGTCGGAAGGGAGGAGTGGAGGAGGGGATGGTGGTGGTGGGGGGGCAACAAGCCCTTGTTACTCTGGCAGTGCGACGGGAGGAGGTCTCGAAAGTGGTTGAGAAGAGGAAGCAGGCGGAGCAGACAGGCAAAGGGAGAGAGGAGGACAGAAGGAACCTTCACCTGCTGGAGGTGTGTAGGGAAGTGCAGTGGTTCTAAGGGTGCCTGGTTGTAGTAAATTGTGAAAGGTAAAGTACCGAACAGAAGCTGGATATTGATCAGTTAAATCAAAGAGGAAACCGATTCGTCAGGTCTCTTCCTTTTTCCTCTTCCTTACGTTGTGGCTTAATTTCCTACCTTCTTTCTCCTCCCTCGCATGGGGCCATGTGCTGCTTGACTTGACATTGCACGACATTCTGTTAACCTGCATGGCATGGCATCGTATGGGATGAGCTGCATGGCATAACAAAAATATCACATAACATGGCATCGCATGGTATGGGATGTTACGGAACTGAATCGATGGTATGGCATGGCGTGGCGTGGCATGGCATGGCGTGGCGTGGCATGGCATTACAGGAGGGGGTGATAAAGGAGGGTACACGAGCAGCGGAGGGGATGTCAGCAACAGACATGGAGAAGAGGAAGAGGTGGGTTGGGGAAAGAGGTGGGTTGGGAAATAGAGGGGGTTGGGGAAAGATGTGGGTTGGGAAATAGAGGGGGCTGGGGAAAGATGTGGGTTGGGAAATAGAGGGGTTGGGGAAAGATGTTGGTTGGGAAATAGAGGAGTTGGGGAAAGAGGTGGATTGGGGAAATAGATGGATTGGGGAAATAGATGGGTTCGATGAGATGAATGCGTTGACAGCAGAGGGAGATTCTTTTTGTTTATTTTTTCCAGCCCTGCTCATTATGTTCAATTTACTGAATGCGTTCTAACTCAATCTGAGCACTCCCAAGTTTGTCGCATCGCTAATGTGGCTTTCGACATGGCGCGAAGGTCATTTTCTTGTTATCTTTTGTGCTCCTATCCCATCTTTTCCTATTCCAGGCTGCAACGTGAGAAGCTGATGAAACTAAAAAGCCCCAACTTCGCGGTGTTGTTGACGTGCCTGGCGGTGCACAACGTGCCTCAGGAGATGGGGAAGAAGCAGCTGAAGCTGAGAAGCTTCTGTAATTTCCACACATACATCCCCACGTGCCTTCCCCCATGCCTCCCCCAGGCTGCAGCGCGAGAAGCTGATGAAACTAAGGAGCCCCAACTTCTCTGTGTCGTTGACGCGCCTGGCGGTGCACAACGTGCCAAAAGAGATGGACGAGAAGCAGCTGAAGCAGGTGTTTGTGGATGCTGTTAAGGCGCGAGCCAAGAAGCAGAAGCCGCATGTGAAACATGTGAGGTGGTTGGGTGATTGGGCAATGAGATGATGGGTTAGGGCAGGGAGAGAAGCAGCTGAAGCAAGTGTTTGTGGATGTCGTGAAGGCACGAGCCAAGAAGCAGAAGCCACACGTGAAGCAGGTGAGACAGGGGGATGACGGGTGCATGGAGAATCCAAGCGGTAGAGGGGTGAATGGAGGAACGCGAGAAGCAGTTCAAGCAGGTGTTTGTGGAAGCTGTGAAGGCACGAGTCGTCAACCTTTCACAACCATCTTCCACCCCTCGTTTCCATAGTGAACCCTCTTCCATCGTCCTCCCTTTCACTAAGGGAGCAGCATTTGACCACCTTCTCGTATTCTAATTGCACTCCTTTCAACCGTTGTCCACCACTCCCTTTCATCATCCTCTCATTTCTGCAGGTGAAGGTGCTGAGGGAAACGGACCGGGTGGGGCCAGACGGCAAGAAAGAAAGGAACGATGTTTAACCTCTCTTTGCACTCCTTCCATTCAATTCGCACCCCTCTCTCTCTCTCTCATATCTGCAGGTGAAGGTGCTGAGGGAAGCAGACCGGGTGGGGCCAGACGGCAAGCCGAGGTCCAAGGGAGCGGCGTTCATTGAGTTCAGTGAACACCAGCATGCTGTGGCGGCTCTCAGGGCGCTCAACAACCACCCCAGTGAGTGAAGTGTGGTGCAGTGCGGTGGTTTGCAGTGCAGTGCGGTGGTGTGCTGTTCTTGAGACGGCAAGCCGAGGTCCAAGGGCGCGGCGTTCATTGAGTTCAGTGAGCATCAGCACGCTGTGGCGGCTCTGAGGGCGCTCAACAACCATCCCAGTGAGTGCAGTGCGGTGCAGTGCGATGCTGTGCAGTGCAGTGCGATGGTTTGAGTGCAGTGCGGTGGTGTGCTGTTCTTGAGACGGCAATCACGGTCCAAGGGAGCGATGTTGATAGAGTTCAGTGAGCATCACCATGCGGTGGCGGCTCTGAGGGCGCTCAACAACCACCCCAGTGAGTGAAGTGTGGTGCGGTGCGGTGAAGTGCTGTGCAATGCGGTGCTGTGCAGTTCATGAGACAGAGGCAAAGGGAAAGGCGTTCATTGAGTTTAGTGAGGCATGCGGTGGCAGCACTGAGGGCGCTCAACAACCATCCCAGTGAGTGCTGCGCTGTGCTGTGTGCTGCTCTGGGTTCTGTGTGGTGCTGACAGCAACTGCTAGATCCCTACTTCTCCTTCCACATCAGTTGCATGTGGATGGACGTTCCTTTCTTGCGCGTGCTCTTTTCCCCAATCACTCGCGTGTGCTTTTTTCTGTGCTTCTCCCTTACATCTGTCTGTTCCCTTCGCAACCATTTTCTCTTGCGATTGCAGCCTTTCTCCATGCTCCTCAACTTCATCCCCAGCTTCTTCTTACATCCCCAACTTCCATGCTCCTCCCATTCATTCCCCATGACCCCCCTGTTCAAGGCCCTCTACTCCCGTGACAAGCCCGCCCACAGTGGAGTTTTGCGATCAAGTGGCCATAGTGAAGCAGAGGCAGCACACTTCCACACCTCTCCTTTATTTCTGTGCCTTCCTCCCTTATCTATGCTTTTCCCTTGCATCCCTGGAGCCATCTTCTCTCGTGATGCTCGCCCCATAGTGGAGTTTGCGATTAAAAATGCCTCAATAGTGAAGCAGAGGCAGCACACGTACATACCTCTCCATTGCACCCATGAGTCTCCCTTACATCTGTATTCCTCTCCTATTCTCATCATCCTTCTCTTGCAGCTATCTTTTCCCGTGATGCTCGCCCCATAGTGGAGTTTGCCATCGAGAATGTATCCATCGAGAAGCAGAGGCAGCGCACGTCCATTCCCCCACCCCTTCATCCGGTTCCCTCTCTCACTTCCATTCCCCTCCTTCATCCATGCCCCACCCGTACATTCTTGCAGCCATCTTCTCTCGTGATGCTCGCCCCATAGTGGAATTTGCCATCGAGAATGTATCCATCGTGAAGCAGAGGCAGCACACGGTGAGGCAGCAGAGCGACAGGCGGCAGGCAGTGCGGCAACAGCAGAAGCAGGAGAAGAGGCAGCAGCAGAAGCAGCAAGAAGCTGGTGCTGCTGGTCTGGGGAAAGCAAGGGGTGCAAAGAGAAAGCCTGAAGAGGGCGAGGCACCCGATGGTGGTGCCACGGAGGGGTCTCCAGTAAAGAAGAAGCAGAAGCAGGTGAAAGGAGCCAAGGGGAAGGGGCAGGGGAAGGACGTGAAGGGACAGGGGAAGGATGTGAAGGGGCCTGAGGGACCACTGGGGCAAGCAGGTGGGAAGGCGGGCGCTGCAGCAGAGCAGCAGAGGATTGGTGCAAAGACAGCTGGTACAACGGAACAGAGCGGATTGAGAGGCAGTGGGAAGGGCGAGTTAAAGAGGAAGCAGAAGGGTGGAGCAGGGAGCGCTGGCGTGTCTGCTGCTGCTGTAGTGAAAGCTGCTGGTGCTTTGTCTGCTGCTGCTATGAAGGCTTCTGGTGCCTCTCATGCTGCTGCATTGAGTCCTGGTGCTAAAAAGGCAAAGACAGAACCAAGGAGGGGAGCAGCAGCAGTGGCAATGAAAGCTGTTGCTACCTCCCCTGCTGCCGCAGTGACTCCCAGTTCTAAAAAAGCAAAGACAGACGCAAGGAGAGGAGAAGCAGCGGCTGCGGTAATGGAGGCTAGGCGGGCGCAAGCAGCAATGGCTGGGCTGGGGAGTGGAGGTGGTGGGGGAGAGAGGGGCAAGGTGAGGAGCAAGAAGGGGTCGGAGCACCAGGAGTTGGTGGATGAGCTTGATAGGCTCGTGGCGGCTTACAGATCAAAGAATTATGGGTGAGAGACTGTAAGGGAGGGAGGGAGAGAGGGGCAGAGCAAGAAGTAGGATCACCAGGAGCTGGTGAATGAACTTTATAGGCTCGTGGCTTCTTACAGCAAAGAACCAAGTGGTCTGATCTCTTATTTGATACAACATCCATAAGCTGGACTCAGAGGTGTAGCTATCTTGTCTATTGGGGGGTTGATGGGTGTACCTTCCAACCTCAATTTGTGGTTGGTGAATATTGGTCCTCAACCTTGGTCATTGGTTGGCATGTGCCAAACGTTGGTCCTTAGCTCCACCAATCCCAACCAGCTAACATTTTGTGGATGGTCCTTAGCTCCACCAATCCCAACCAGCTCACATTTTGTGGTTGCTTGGGCTATACAAGCAAGCTCACCGTGGGCCAACCTAGTGGCCAATAGAGTAAGCTTCCTTATGAATCTTCTCTTGCTCATTGTTTGTACCGTACTTGATATGAGTGCGGTGTGTGGGTTCCACAAACGAGCTGAAAGGCACTCAAGGTCGGAACTACAAAATGTCATCTGAAATGTGTACAAACGTGATAGGCAGAAACGTGATAGGCGAGGACCTCGGGCGAAACGAGGCTTGGGGCGGTGGCGAATGGTGCGGTGGCGCCTCAGGAGTGGTTCGGGGCGAAATTGTGGGCCGAACCCAACTGACACGAGACCCTCGGAATGGACCGTGGTCCGTGACCCTAATACCCGTAATAATCAAAAGGAAAATCAAAAGGAAAATGGAAATTGATAAGGTTAAGGTTGTGTAGGAGTCGGCGTGGTGTTGGATTGGAGCAGTGGAACTTGACGAAGAGCCTGCCAAACTTATAGCGGTGTCCACTGTCCGCTATTCTCTTTGCACGAGTGCTGTTGGGTCAATACGGCAGTATCTGGTCGGTTGCGGTGTCGTTTTTCTCCCCTGACCAGATGCGCTGCTCCGTATTTCTATCGTGTGAACAGTCGGAATCTACAGTACTTGCAACATCCATCAGAAATCGGTCGGAAATTGCAAACGCGCTCCAGCAACGCAGAAGCAACCCACATCCCACCGAGCCCTCCTGTACAGTACAGACTACACCTAGATGCAATGCCATGTTGGCACGTACGGAATGCAGCTTCGCGTGGCACCCAGCGTCATTTAGATGCAGCTCAGCTTTGAGATCCAAGCCAGCGGCGCAATGCATTCAGCGCTCAAATGCTGCATGGAATATTTTATTTTCCCATTTTCATCGTTGGGATCCAGCTTGCAAGTTTTCGTGCGCACGACATCACTTACTGGGAAGACGTCGCCCGAATCCCTCCGCGGAAACCCGTTCGCCCCTGCGGGTTTTCCTCGGAGGGATTTTCGTTTTCCCGCCGTCGCCTAGCGAAGCACGCGAGGGGCGGGAGCCACCCCCCCCCTCCCACCCGAAAACGGGCACCCCCAGCTGGCGCTAGCTGCCGATGACGCCAGCAGCCCGCGCCCTCGAGCTGGCAGTGGTCCCCCTCCCAAACCGAGCCCAACCCCCCAACCGAGCCCAACCCCCCGCTCAGTTCGTCGACGGGTTCCGTCAGGTAACCCACCCGTCCCTCGCCGAGCGACACCTCGCCGACGGAACCAGTCCGCGATATTTCGCCGGCCAGACGAAAGCGACGCCCATCTGCGCCGCGCTCCACCGCTCTCGCCCTAGACGGGCCCGTTTCGTTCAAGCCGCTCGATCTTGGCGACGTGTCGAAGGCCCCCTCCCGAACCTTGGAAGGGGCCTTTCAGCTGCATGCAAGGCTGCCCACCCCAACGACCAGGTTTCACGTCGAGGCCAATGGGGCCCCGCCGGCCTCCCTCCTCCTCCCACGTCTCGGAACGCGCCCTGCCTCCTCGCCCTTGAACCCCCCTGGTCCGTTGCGGTGGGAGGGATGGCAAACAGCTAATACCCTGCGTCCGGTCTCATTTTGTTGCTGTTTCCGATTTTTGCTTCCCTACTTCCTAGTCCCTGCTAGTTCCCAACTCCCCTGCGCGTCCGCCCTCTCCACTGCTAGAACAGACATGGCTACGGGCCCCGCCTCCGTACCCGTCATGAACGAGGCCACGGTTCGACGCGGCCTCATCCTTAGTGCAGGCGGGGTCGAGGTGGAGGTGTTCGAAGACCAGCTGAATGCGATTAGAGAGGCGCCGAAAGGGGAGCTCGACGAGAGCATGATGGTCGCGGGCGTCGTGTACGTGTCCTGTCGAACATTTTCGGTTTGCCATGTTTCGGTTTACCAATCGCTGACGTTGACTTAGCTTTCCGTGCAGCCTGTTCTGTCATGAACTGCTCTCCGTCGAGCAGCTCCCCAAGGTGTCGATCGTGACTCCGGCGCGTGCGCGTGAAGAGATGGCCCGTCCCACCCCGGTCGCTTTTGCGAACAACCACCTCGACGGCCTCCTCGGCAAGCAAGTGGTTTTCGTTCTGCTGCGGACACCGTGAGTTCGACACTCTCCCGTCGCCTTGCATGCTCCGTCTTTAGCCCTGAACCCGTTCTCACGTGCATTGGCTGTGCATGCAGACTGAGTGTGCCTCCGTTCTCCCACTCGAGCCTGTTTGTGGTATCGCGCCCCGATGATCTGCTGGCTCCGAGGCACCGTGGCAGTCGAACTCGAATGATGCACTTCGATTCGAAAGACAAGTTTCCCGATATGAACCACCAATCTTTTCTGGCGCAAGAAGTTTTCGTGTGAGTGACAGCTTTGCAACCCTGCTGTCGAGCTGCTGTTCTCGACAATCTTACTCTTCTGTCCTCTGCGTCGCAGGTGGATGAAGAAGCAGCTTCGCGCCGAGTACGCGATGACCCACCAGGCTCTGACCGAGGACGACCAAGAAGTGTTGAAGGTGATGGACCTTCGTCTGGAGTTTAACGAGGATTTCAACCATCTGGTAAGCTCTCCTTAGACCAACAGCGTTTTCGCCGAGCAAGTGTTTTGTCGCTTACGTATGTTTTGTACCCGTCGCAGACGACGACGGCCTTGTCGAGCCCCTATCAAAACGGCGCGGCAGCTCGTGTCGTGCATGGGGTGCGCCGGATTCTGTCGAAATGGGACGAATTCATCCTACAGCCTCGAAAGGGCGAACTCGTGCATCTAGGGAGAACGAACCCTGGCCCGGGTGTGCTTTCGTTGTTCATGGTCAAGCTGTTTTCGAGAAAGATCGACCAGCTGGCGGAGGGAGCAAGTGTGGGAGGGGGTGTCGACCACGAGGGAGGAGGCGAGAAGACGGGACGCGTCGTGATTGAGTACAGCGTCGAGGAGGAGGAGGAGGAGGAGATCGAGGAGGATACATCGAGGCAGGCTCAGCACGGGGCGAGCGGCCCGGGCGGCGATGCGAACCAGGACGAGGACTCGAGCTCGGAATCGAGCCCCGGCTCGAGCTCGAGCGATGAGTCGGTCGAGGACGACGGTGAGGGCGCCGGACATCGAACGGAGCGTACGGGGGAGCACGGAGTGGCGCTCGGGGAGCGGGTGGACGAGCGAGTAGAGCTTATCGAGCAGCAGGCGACAGGGGAAACAAAGACTGTCGAGGAGCAGGAGGGCGGAGCGGCTGCGCAGGAGGGTGGGGTCGGAGGGCAGCAGCAGGTGGTGGGCGAGGTGGCTGCGCAGGAGGGCGGGGCAGGAGGGCAGCAGCAGGAGGGCGTGGCTGCTGCGCAGGTGGGTGGGGCAGGAGTGCAGCAGCAGGAGTTTAGGGTTGCGGCTGCGCGGGTGAGTGGGTCGGGAGGGCAGGAGCAGGAGGTCGGGGAGGCTGTTGAGGAGTATCGTCGAGGAGATGAGCGACAGGCCGCCGTAACAAGGAGTCACCGCACGGCCAGTGGCAGCGGATAGGCGGGCCCTTCGACCGGGTGGCCTTCGACGGCAGGCCAATCGACCGCGAACGTTGCACCCGGAGGCCAGGTCGTCGAGCTACTGCAGAGGGTCGAGAAGGTCGAGGCGTCGCAGAAGCAGCTCGTCGCCGATGTATTTGCGAAACACACTGAGCAAGCCGGAGTATTCAACAGGCTTGCGGCGGATTTTCGGACGGCGTGGAATACGATTTCGGAGTCGTCGAAGAGCACACTGTCGCAGTGTGCCGAGGCTGTGAAGGGTGTCACGGCGGAGAGGAACCTGTTGGAAGGGGCGCGGGCGAAGATCGACGAGATGAGCGGGAAGATCATCGAGGGGGTGGTAGCCGCCATCACAAAAGCGAGCGAGGACGCCGTCGAGAAGCAGCTCAAGCAGGTCGAGGAGCGGCTGGTTGCTGCGGTGCTGAAGGGTTTCGAGAAAGCCATCATGGAGGACATGTTTTGCTCCACTCTCCCACCCGAGACCATGAAGGAGCTGAAGGACCTTGTGAGGGAAGGATACCAAGAAGCCGAAGCAGGGAGGTTGGAAGTCCTCACCGAAGCGATGGCGAGAGGTTTTCAGCGCTCGGCGGGCCCGTCGACGAGGTCGCGTCAGGAGGGTGTGGGAGGGGTTCGCAGCGGGGCTGAGCCTCGAGGTCACGAGCGGTCGGTTCCTCCGTCTTCTTCGGTGGGAGGACATGTCGGCAGCCCGGTTGGATCCCCACCGGCGCGTGGCCGTCATCCCGTCGCCAAGCCCGTCCCCGAAGTCATCGTACTCGACCAGTCAGCCCTCCCGAAGACCTCCGTAGCGGCTCCAATCGATCAACCTGATGCGTTTGCTTCGATGCGGGACATGCTGCAAGACCTGGGGAAAACGGGTGGGAAAGGAGTGGTCGTGGGGGAGAAAAGTGGTGCCCCGAACGAGCACGTCGCCTCGACCGGGAACAGAGCCCTAGGAATGCGAGGTGCCTCTACCCCGTCAGGCGGCGGTGCAGGGAAAGGAGCGGGAGAAGCAAGCGCTGGGTTGCTGTCGAAGCCTAAAGCGGCATCAGCTGCGCACAACGGTGGTGCTGGCCTTGCTGCCGGGCTTGTGGGAAATTGGGCGTCTTCCTCAACCCCTCCAGTTGCTCCTTTCGCCGCTGCTCCGTCCCTAGGCAACGTTTGCCTTAGCGATCCGGGCTCCCCTTCAAAGTCGAAGAAGAAGCCGGCTGCGACGAAGTCGTCGAAGCGCGCTGCACACGCGACAGAGAGCCTTGACGTGGTGGAGCTGGCCAGCGTCCCTGGTCAGGCGCCTGTCGAGAAGACCTCTATTGTCGTTGCTGCTCGACAGGAAAAGGCGAAGAAGGCCAGGGTCACGGGTCACACCCCACCTCCTCGACCGGACGACCAAGGCAAGACGAGAGGCTGCAAACGTCCCTTCAAAGGACTGGGTTTCGGGTTGCGGAAGGGGAAGCTGGTTTCCGAGCAGACCGTCGGCGGGAGGAAGCGGTTCCTTGGCACATTTGAAACAGAGAAGGACCAGAAGTTCTGTACGGCCGTCTGCTGGCGCGTGTACTTCCCCGACGTTGTCCTTACGGAGTACGAAGGGTACACGGCGCAGGATGAGGAGGACTGGAAGGTCTACCTTGATGCGGCCGCAGAAATGCCAACCGGCGTTTGGAGCGTGGCGCAAGAACAAGGGGAATGCCGTTTTGACGAGTAAGTCCTGTCGAAGTCATGTTGCTAGACTTTGCTGTTGAATTCCTGCTGTTTTGGTGATTTGTCGAACACTAGCTGTTTTGCGGTGAATGTGCTGTCGGTCGAATTCTGGCCTCTTGACTAACGCATTTCTTGCGATGTGCAGTTACCTGTCGCTGTTGGCGACGGCAAAAAAGGAAGCGAAAGCTGGAACCGAGAGGGGAATCGCGCTGTGCGTGGCGATTGGTAAGGTCGCGACGCTTGGCCTGAAGCACGGGAATCTGATTTACCCGGTCCCGAAGGGCATGGCGGCGACACCGCACATGATGGCCATCGCAGCAACTGTGGCGAGCTTGTGGGCGGCCTGCAGGAAGTTGTCGAGGGAGGATATTAAGAAGGACGCCCTAGCTGCCGCAAACGGGGCGATCTACGCCCCGGAGACTGCAAAGAAGGCTTGTGTGGCTGCCATGTCCGCACTCGTGTCAATACTTTTGCACGTCGGCAAGACGTTCCCGGCGAAGCAGTGGCCCGATCACCTGTATTCGTCGGCTGTCGAAGGTCTCGGCTCGACGGACGCCATATTGCTGCAGATGCTGCGCGTGGCAGCACAGGTCTGTACGCAATGGTGCTGCTGTCGAGCTGCTGCCCGCTTGCTGGAGGACGCGGGCTATGGCAGCCTGGCTATGCCAGAAGAAAAGAGCAAGGCGAAGCAGGGCGTCGAGGATGCAGCTGAGACGGAAACTAGCGGGCAAGGGGAGTAGTCTAGGCGGGCACTTTGCGTGGGGGTGTTTGCCATTCTCGACAGTTGTGTTAATTGTTTCCAGAGTTTAATCGACAGCATGTACATGTTGCATGAATCTTGACTTTCCGTGTGCGATAATGCTCAGAAGGTTCATACAGGCAAGATGGTCGATCAGTAATGAGAATCTGCCATGCAATCTCTGAAAGAACACCCTACTCTACTTTCCCCCCTCGTCAGGATTGCCTGTCGAACTTGGGCTCTCGCCCAATGTTTCCATGAACTCTTTCCATTTGTCTTTGAGCACGTTCTCGGCCCATTTCGTGGTTCGAAGCTCGACGCGAATGAGCTCCCGCGTGATCCTGAGGCGATCTTTGTCCTTCCGGTTGTCTTCTGCTGTCTCGACTTTGCGCTTCTTCGTGAGCTGCTTCCCCGAATCCTCTTTGAGAACGAGCCCTTCAGCCAGCATGTTGATCGAGTGGTTCGCGACTATTGAGTCAAGCTTATCAATGATCGTCGACGTAGCCGCGCTGCTGTCGTCGACCCTGAATATCTCGACGGCCCTCATGACAACCTCCATCTTCCGCAATTTCGACTCGACAGCTTTTGGGGTCGGTGGCTTTTCTTTTGGCTGGTCCACCGCAACCTGGGGAACGGTGGGAGGAGTCGGAGTGAACTTGCTGAACTTGACGGCGAAACCCCTCCTGTAAGCGTGTCGAAGACTGTGTCCGTTGTTCAGCGGGCTTGGCCCGTCCCAGTACGACCACGCCTGCCGCACGGTCTCGCAATTGCACCACGGCCACACCACTGCGTCGAAGAATGCTTGGTCAAGCTGGCTGCCCTTGCTCTGTTGAGTGGGCGTTGATTGAGGGGGTTGCTGTGGTGGCGGGGTGGTTTCTTCGGTCGCCGTCTGCGGCACACTCTCGCTCCCCCCCACACTCGCAGCTGCGGTTGTCGCGGCGGTAATCTTCAGTGCGTCGAACGCTTTGTGCAGTAGCGCGAGTGCTTCTGCCTTCGCCTCCAACTCCGCTTGCGTCGCGCCCTTCTCCCGCTCCAATGACTCGACCTTCTGCTCGAGGCCCTTGATCTTGATTTCTTTTTTCCCACCCTCCTCCTTGTGTAAGTTGACCTCTGCCCGAAGTTGCGTGATGAGGTGCTTGGTGTTGAGTTGAAAGGATGCGTCTTGCGCACAAGATCACGAGCGGTAGGTAAGTGGGCTGATGCAATCTGTTCGGATTAAAAATTAGAAGGGCCATCTTACCGAGGCTTTCGACAGCGTGGGGTTGGTCCGCATCTTGATGCCGTATTTGTCGAGCAGGTACACGTCAAGCGCCCATTTTTGGAAATCCATGTCCTTGCACAAACCGGACATCTGTACATAAGGGTGACGCTCGCAGTCGCAAACAGTCACTCCGTCGAAGGGGTGGTCGTCACAATGGACGTAGTACATCGCAAGATCCTCGGCGATGGGCATTCGGACGGCTTGCAGGGCCTTCAAGAAACTTTTCGCTGCGAAGAACATATGCTCCTTGTCCTGCTCGTTGTTCCATTCCATCGCCTGAACAAGAACAAACGTGGTGACATTGAGAGATAGATGGGCAAAACTTGCATTCGATGATCACGCTAAGCGCTCGACGCATCCATACCTCGTCGAGCCACTGCTCCGCCTTTGGAAATATGTGCTCCTCGATAGCCTTCAGGACCTTCGCGGGTACTTCGCTCTTCGATCTTCCAAGGTAATAGTCACCCGGTTCCGTCGTGAAACCCGCTTGTAGTTGGATGGCCCCGCGCGGGATGCCTGTGACGTATGACCTGCGCATCTCGTTCATGTCCCATTGACCCAGCTGCGCGATGTTGTCGAGTTCACAGTTTTTGTCGGCGAGGATCTGTGCCGCAGACCGTCGAAAGATATGTGTGACTTTCGACAGGATCCACTCCGCGCTTTTCATCGCCCAGGTAACCCATTTGGCATGAGTCGCGTACGGCAACTCGGTCTTGTCTTTGTCGAAGAGGGCGAAGAACAGGCGCTTCTTTGACCAATTTTCCGGGTTGCTGAAATCCAAGGGGGGCACGATCTTATCGTTGTTGTAGTAGAGCGGCACAAGGTCGAAAATGAAATGTATCCACATGAACATTGCTCCGAAGCCGCACTGCCGGAAGTCCATGTGTCGAGTCAGGTACAGGTGGCCGAGCTTGTTGTCTTTGATGGTCTTCGAGTTGCGATAGGCAACCACGAGAACGTGGATAGACGATTCCCCCTTGCTGTTCGTGATGGGCGGAAGGACGTGAGTGAACATATTGCAGTAGCGGATCTCGCGGATGCTTATCCCCCTGCCCAGCATGTGATGCGCCATCAGGATCATCACCCTCACGGCCAAGGCCCTCCACAGCGACTGACTGGGGTAACTCATCGACTCCCGAAAGTACTCCTTGGCCCAGTACGGCAGGATGTCTGAAACGAGAATGCGGAACTGCTCCTCCGTGTAAACATCGTCGAGCGAGCCCCGGTGTGGATCGACGCACTGCCTGCATTGAGTGGGCAGATACAGCGAGTAGTTGGGTGAGAATTTGAGTGAAAAGTTTTAGAGTCCGGTGTATGGCAGCCTACTTACTCGAACTGAAAGTCGTGCAGCTGCCGCAGCTTGACCGCAAGAAGCTGCCGGGCCTCGGTGATGTCGTCCAAGGGTTTCGTTAGTGGCTCGTCGAAGAGTATGGCCTCTACTCTGCAGAAGCACGTCAGCGCAGTAAGGCGCGCCAGCATCATCGGAGGGGTGCTTTTTTTCGCCTTCCTTCCAGCGACTCTGGTCCGGCCTGTGTCCAACGAAGCCGCTTGTTGGTCGGTTTCAGTCGACATGTATTCGACGTACGCGCGCAAGCGCCACTTCGTTATTTTCGGCCCATGCAGGTGCTCCTCGTTACGCAGCGCCTCCCTCCATCTCGGCCCCATATCGTCGCCGATCTCCCTACCGATCTCGTCCTCGTAGATCACCTGCTCCTCTTTAGGCACTCCGTTGCTTCCCTCGGGTGCCAGAATTTTACAGGCCCAAGCTTTGTAGTGCATGCTTCCAGAGACATAGTTCGGCCGTGTGGAATCCTGGTCAACTCCCAGCAGCGGAACCTCACACCGGAGAATCCTGCTTTTAAGTGTTCCGGTCGCCAAGTACGGATTGTCTGCGCCCGGTTGGTCGCCGAGAATGTGCGCGGCATCCTCCTCTGAGATATTTGCCGCAGCAGGCCGCAGAGGGTCTGGCGGTTCGACATCGTCCGCCTCCTGCTGTTCTCCCGTTTGAACATCGTCATCGTCCGTCGCTTCAGGGACGTTCCTGGCTAAGTCCTCTCTACTTGGTCTCGTCGAAGTGCGCCTAGGAGCGGCGGGGCCGGCTCGAGAAGCGGATGTGCCGGCAGGGGGTGGTTGGCGAACCTCAGGCGGAACAGCCCTCGCTCTCCTACGTCGCCCACCTGTCGAGGTCGGTGCACCAGCTGAAGGTTCCGTCGAGCGGTGGGCTGTCGACGATGGTGCACGGTGAGCAGGAGCCTCGTGTGTAAAGGGGGCATTTGTTGTCGAGATGGGTTCTACGACAACAGGTATGGATTGACCTGTCGAAGGGAATTCGGTCAGTGCACTACCCACTTCAACAGTGACCGGAATACCCGTCGAACGCTGGTCCGTAACAACCGGCTGTATTACTACCGGTATGGCTCGCGACGTCGAGGTGGGCGCTGCCATCTCCGGTATGGCACGCGTCGTCGAAGGGGTCGTCGAACGCTGGTCCGTAACAACCGGCTGTAATACTACCGGTATGGCTCGCGACGTCGAGGTGGGCGCTGCCACCTCCGGTATGGCACGCATCGTCGAAGGGGGCGCGGAAGAAACCGGCGTGGCTCCAGACGACGAAGGGGGTGGTGTCGAGATGGACTCCAATTCGACAGGTATCCGTCCTACGTCCGCCTGCCGTGAAGGCGCTGTCGTCGACGGATCGGTCTCCATCAGTGCCCACCGAAAGCTAGCAGTTCTCCCTAAATCCTGGCCTGCTGAGGAAAGTGTGGTGCTTCTACTATGAATTCAGGTTTATACAGTGACCTTGGGCTGATGTTGCTCCCCGTGGAGACTGAGACATTTGACGTGGCAGTCGGCAGTTGACGTGAACGTTTGGCTGCGATAGACGTAACCCGTCGCCCATCCGACAGCGACAGTTCGCTCGACCGACGAGGCGACAGGTCGGCCGCAGTTGACGTCTCCGTCGATTGCGACAGTCGGTATTTCGCAACCGTCGACCGTCAGCGCCACCGTGTGGGCGACATGCCACCGGGTGTAAAAAGCGTTGTCGGGGGTGCACGGTGCTCGACGGCGATTGGCCAATGTCCGTCGAGCACTGTTCGACAAATGTCCCCGATTTTGCAACAGTTCGGCCGACATATATATGAGAATAAGAATACGACATTGAACCCGCGGGTTTCGGAGGGTTTTTTGGCCTGGTCAGCAGGGATTTTTCGAGGGCCCGGAGGGATTCGGAGGGTTTTTCGTTTTGCCTCAATTCCCTTTGTGCCAGGGCGGGCGGGGCGGCATGTGATGACGTCACCCGTGTGTATATAATTGGTGAATATACTGTTCAGATAACAACCTACCAATTCCATCTTGTTTTCGCTGCAGTGCTGGGGCTGACTCAGCTTCGTAAAGTAATCCACGTCAGATCTGGGATGGTGCTAGCGAGTTGTCGTTTTTACGCGTTCTAATCCAAGGCGGCAAAGGCGCGCCACATCGTCGATCATATCGTGACGTGATGACAGAAAGTGAACTCTTTGGCGCCCCGCGCTCGGCGGGCGGCGGAAGGGCGGAGTTTCAACCGCATCATCCGGCAGGGGGGGACTGGACAGGAAGTATTTCAGCGGGCGGGCCATCCAGTCAGGACATCATTCCATCATTCCTGCTTGCCAGGCACTACCTCTCTTGGCTGCGTTCACGATATTGGTCAACTCCCACTGACCATTTGTCATCGTTCCTAATTTCATCGTTGAAGTGACTCGGATCGGCTATGGCTGCAAACGAACTGCGATTCTCTGGCCTTGTGCTTGCTGCCGCACTGGCTGCTCTCATGCTCTCAGGTACTAGTCATTCTCACATTTGAGAACACTTATTTGTCTGCGTTTTTTTTTTTTTACGTTTTAGGGTTTGTGTGCACTTGACATTGTTGTCTGCAGATTACTGATATACTCTGCACATGATGATGGCTACTATGAGAAGGGCTAGTATAGTAGTACCCACTCTGCATCTCGCCGGCCCCGCTGAAAGAAGCTCTTTCGTATCCTGACCATCTCCTCTATCCCCCCCACGCTGTTTCTCGCAGCCTGTGCGCCCAGGGCTTCTGTTGCCATTCGACTGCCATCTACTACCAGCCCACAGTGCGCAGTGGGTTATGTGAAGGACGCACAAGGCAACTGTGTTGGTGCGTGCTGTGAATGCAACATTTGTCCACAACAGCCTCACTTGCTACCTGCACCTCACTTTACAGCCTCAACATGATATTATCCGGCATATGTTTTTTGTTTGTGCTATAGCAGTTTCAACTCCCCATGTGCTTACGATCCCACGTGCCTGCGTGCAGACTTGTGCACGGTGCGCAACTGCGGCACCAACGCGAGGTGCCTCAAGAGCCAGGCGGGCTGGGCGGACTGCGTGTGCGACAGGGGCTTTAAGCTGCTGCCCGATGCCTCCTGCGCCCGTGAGTGCCTTCTTACCTTAGAGAGTTCCTTTGAGAATTCTCATACGTGACTTGCGACAGGGGCTTCAAGCTGCTGCCCGATGCGTCCTGCGCTCGTGAGTGCCTACACCCGCCCTTTCTGCTTCCCATATCCGCTGCTGGCCAACGTCGGCAATGCACATGACATAGTGGTATCATTGCTGCTGTTTCTGCATCTCATTCAAGCTGTCTCGGTCGCATCCAGGTTGCTGCCCGATGCCTCTTGCGCCCGTGAGTGGCTCCACCCGCCCTTTCTGCTTCCCAGATCCCACTCACCCTATCTGCTGCTCGAAGTCGGCGTTGTACATGACACAGTGGTATCATTGCTGCTGCTTCTGCCTCTCATTCAAGCTGTCTCGGTCGCATCCTGGCCTGTCAGCATCCTGTGGGCATTCCAACTTTCCCCTTTTCATTACTTCTCTGCTTACTCTGCTGACCACCCTCTCGTGCTGTGCACCTGGCAGATCTGTGTACGGTCGAGGTCTGTGGGGAGAACGGGTACTGTGAAGAGGACCTGGGCAGTTCCTCCTGTCATTGCAACACTGGATTTGAAAAGACTGCGGACGGCTGTGTTGGTGAGTGCTGCTTATCCGTGCTGTACTGATTTGATTCAGGGTGCTGGATTCTAATGTTTGATTTAACCTTACTGCTGCATTCTAATGTTTGTTGGCCCCTTTGGCTCTTCCCTTTCCAGACACATGTGTGCTCCATCCAGGCGTGTGGTGAGAACGGACAGTGCGTGAAGGACGAGGAGGGAGTGGCGGCCTGTGTTTGCGACCCTGGCTTTGGGCTGGAAGCGGATGGCAAGACATGCACAGGTAGCCATTTGCTGTGCTGCTGATGTGCTGCTGATGTGCTGCTGAGGTACTGCTGAGGTGCTGCTGAGGTGCTGCTGAGGTGCTGCTGAGGTACTGCTGAGGTGCTGCTGATGGTGCTGCTGATATGCTGCTGATGTGCTGCTGATGTGCTGCTGATGTGCTGCTGATGGTGCTGCTGATGTGCTGCTGATGTGCTGCTGATGTGCTGCTGATGGTGCTGCTGAGGTGCTGCTGATGTGCTGCTGATGTGCTGCTGAGGTGCTGCTGAGGTGCTGCTGAGGTGCTGCTGAGGTGCTGCTGAGGTGCTGCTGAGGTGCTGCTGAGGTGCTGCTGAGATGCTGCTGAGGTGCTGCTGAGGTGCTGCTGAGGTGCTGCTGAGGTGCTGCTGAGGTGCTGCTGAGGTGCTGCTGCGGTGCTGCTGAGGTGCTGCTGAGGTGCTGCTGAGGTGCTGCTGAGGTGCTGCTGAGGTGCTGCTGAGGTGCTGCTGAGGTGCTGCTGTGGTGCTGCTGAGGTGCTGCTGAGGTGCTGCTGTGGTGCTGCTGAGGTGCTGCTGAGGTGCTGCTGAGGTGCTGCTGAGGTGCTGCTGAGGTGCTGCTGAGGTGCTGCTGAGGTGCTGCTGAGGTGCTGCTGAGGTGCTGCTGAGGTGCTGCTGAGGTGCTGCTGAGGTGCTGCTGTGGTGCTGCTGAGGTGCTGCTGAGGTGCTGCTGTGGTGCTGCTGAGGTGCTGCTGAGGTGCTGCTGAGGTGCTGCTGAGGTGCTGCTGAGGTGCTGTGTGCCACTTCTGATCCCATCTGCTGCTATAAATGTGCTGCTATAGTTTATGTATGATGCCCTTTGCATTTACTGCTGTTACTGCTCTTTTTCTGTTCCCGCTGCTCTCGCTCCCCTGGCAGACACATGTGTGCTCCAGGAGTGTGGTGAAAACGGTCAGTGCGTGCAGGACGAGAATGGGGCGGCGTCCTGTGTTTGTGACCCTGGCTTCACGCTGCGAGATGATGGCAAGTCTTGCCACGGTAAGGCTGCTGTTTGCTGCTGTGCTTCTGTCCTGTGCTCTGGCAGCACCTCTCAAACACCGTCCAACTTTCTGTAATCCTTTCACCTGCAGCTCACCGTTTCAACTCTCCCAACTTATCCCCTCCTCCCATCACTTCTCGCAGACAATTCGCCTAACGGGCCACCTGATTTTGTTGACCTGCCACCTTCTGCTATCAACCGCCCCTGCCCAGCGGGTGAAGAGAGGGACGCAGACGGCAACTGCGTTGGTGGGTGCTGTTGGAAAGAGTGCATGCATCATTGCTCCTCTGCAGCCTTGTGGCCTTACTTGATATCTGCAATCCGCGTTACAGCTACTACTGCAGCATTGCTCCACTGCAGTCTTTTGGATCTGGTGTTATGGTGTGGCACCACATGTGATGGCAAATGACGACATGCCTTGTTCTGCCCCTACGTGCTTGTCTTTCCCCGCGTGCCTGAGTGCAGACTCGTGCGTGGTACGCAACTGCGGCCCCAACGCCAACTGCCTCAAGTTCGAGGCCGGCTGGGCGAACTGCGTGTGCGAGAGGGGCCTCAGGCTCATGCCCAACGCGTCCTGCTCTCGTGAGTTCCTCGGGGTTACTCCCATGCCATGTCAACCTCTCACTTTGACCTTCCTGGCTGCAACTGAAGTCCTCTTGGACTTGCATACAGGCAGAGACTCCTGTCCTCACTCGACCGTTCTGTCCTTGTTCTCCCATGTGCACATGTGATTTCTCTCTTGCCATGACCCATCAGACTCGTGCTCGATAATGGACTGTGGGGAGAATGCGTACTGTGAGAAGGAGGAGTCTCTCGCCGTCTGTCACTGCAACTGGGGCTACGCCATGACCGAAAACGGCTGTGTCGGTCAGTGCTCTCCTGCAATGCATGAAGAATCTGTTTGTGGCTTCGTGCCGGGTCATACAAGCTGAGAGGATGCGTTTTGTGTGCTGCAGAGGATGGCATGACGTGGGCAGGTTACCATGGTTGCATGATGTGGTGAAATAGTGCGCTTTCTATTCGCAGTTGCACTTGCTTCTCCTCTTTTCTTATATTGTCCTAACACTTTGGATTTGTTCTTTCTGTTGCCTCTTCCCCCAATGGCAGACACATGCATTCTGAAAGCGTGTAGCACCCACGGTCACTGTGTGAAGAACGCGTTGGGGGAGGCGTCCTGTGTTTGTGACGTTGGCTACACGCTGCAGATTGATGGCAGGACGTGCAAAGGTAACGTTGCTGTGTGTTGCTATTTGAAGCTGTGTGTTGCTGTGTTTTGCTGTTTAAAGCTGTGTGTTGCTGTTTTTTTTTGTTTAAAGCTGTGTGTTGCTGTTTGAAGCTGTGTGTTGCTGTGTGTTGCTGTTTAAAGCTGTGTGTTGCTGTGTGTTGCTGTTTAAAGCTATGTGTTGCTGTGTGTTGTGTTTTTGTGTGCTTGTCCTTGTGTGTTGTGCTGCTCTACGTTTCCTTCCGTGTGCTCCCCCCCCCTCCCTCCATCTTAAACATTTCGTTCTGTGTGCCTCTCCCTCTCCCTCTCCCTCTCCCTCACCCTCTCCCTCTCCCTCTCCCTCTCCCTCTACCTCTACCTCTACCACATTAACTCTCCCTCCCTCCACCTTTACCTTTCCCTCTACCTCTAACTGTCCCGTCCCTCTCCTTTTGTCTCTCCCTCTTGCTCACGCTCTCTCTTTCTCATCCTTCTACCCTCTCCACCTGCGGCAAGCCTGCAACTGTGCATCCCCTCTGATTCCCCCTCTGTCGCTCTTGTTCTCTTGTTCCACACCCCTGACTCAGTGACACTCCCGCCCCCTTCCCCCTTCCCCCTCTCCGGTTCTCCCCCCCTCTTCTCCCCCAAATAATTGCCTTATTATTGGTTGGATTCCATTACCGGAGAATTGTTGGAAACAAGCAGATGGCACGGCACATCGCACATGCAAATCAGGCTACACACGGCTCTATGGCGATTGCGTTGGTATGTAATGTTCTCACGTTTGTTAGAACCTTCCCCCATACCCCCCTAGCCTCCTTTCCTCCCCACCCCCGACCCACCCCCACCTCCCCTTCCCCCTCCATCCCTCTTCTAAGCTCTCACTCCAACCTCTCTCCCTCTCGCTTTTCTCCCCTCTCTTTAAAACAATCAATGAATATTGATGTAGCCCCCTCGTTTTTTTTCCCCTCCCCTCTCATTTTGCCCTCAAGTAACCAGTTCGTTTATACAGCACCATGCCTGTTGTATTCTTTTTATTACACATTGCATTGTGCTGTCCTCTGTGCTTGCCTGCTGTTATCTGTTCGACATATAGTGCAGTTACACTAATGCTAGAATATTCCCTCCTTTTCTCTACCCCATACTCACCAGGGCCTGCTACCTGCGGGAACTGTCCGAATCTCGCCACATGCGCACTTGTCTCGTTAACCAGAAAGGCTCCTTACTGCGTCTGTCCTACTGGCTATGGCATGACCTCATATGGTTGCATCCGCGGTAAGACCATTATGTTTGCATTCAAGAATGACCAATGATACGGCAGTTGAGGATATTTGAAATTGGAGGCCTGACCAGCTGTGCTTGCATCATAAGTCTGTCAATGCTCCATACATATTTGTCAAACCTAGAATCCCATACCAAATCCCACGCCCCGTTTTTCCACTCTCCCACATTCTGTTTGTCTTCCAGGAGCCACCCCAACAGTCTCCTCCGCCAGTTTCACCTTATATGACAAAACTAACTACACCTTATCACCCTATACCTACACCACACGCCTGAACTACACCGCATGCACCAACGTGCCTAAGCCAATTGCTTTCACTCACCAATCATACTGGCGCGTGGACCACGCACCTGGAGGAGCTGGTGATTGCATGAAAATTATCCTTTATCATTATCCAAACTGTGTTGGCCCGTTCGCTACACTCACTTACCTGTCGCTGACCAGCATCACTGCAGTGGGCGTCACGTAAGTCAAGCACACAAGCTTATGTTTTTCGAGATATCTTTTTTTTTTTTCTTGCACTGTTTCAGCGTCCTTATTGTTTCTAAAACTGTGTTTATCCCATGCAAACCCAGTTCTCGAGTTTGTTTCCGTTTCCCTGTATCTACCTACCGGTACTTCTTTGTGTGCCACCCAACAGACCCACATCAAGTGACATATTCTCCTTCATGTGTATGCGCTAATCATTGGACTTGTGGAGAATAGAGACCAGCAGTTCAGTAAACAAAAGGCAGAAGAGGCTTCTTTGAAGACAGAAGACAATGGTTGAGTTTGCTGTTGAAATGGTGCCTCTAGGCAAGCTTGATGCGGCCAGGGGAGGAGCAATGGTACTGCCATGAGATTTGTCGTCTGCAGCTAGCCTGTTTTACTTTTGCCATTCTACCGGTATTATCTCTAGGTTTTCCATTCTTCTCTCCTCTCACATTTCCCATATAGTTATCAACTATCTGTGCGTGTGTGTGTGTGTGCTCACCTACGTGTGTATGTGTGCGTGTGTGTGCGTGCGTGTGTGTGTGTGTATGTGTGTGTGTGTGTGTGTGTGTGTGTGTGTGTGTGTGTGTGTGTGTGTGTGTGTGTGTGTGTGTGTGTGTGTGTGTGTGTGTGTGTGTGTGTGTGTGTGTGTGTGTGTGTGTGTGTGTGTGTGTGTGTGTGTGTGTGTGTGTGTGTGTGTGTGTGTGTGTGTGTGTGTGTGTGTGTGTGTGTGTGTGTGTGTGTGTGTGTGTGTGTGTGTGTGTGTGTGTGTGTGTGTGTGTGTGTGTGTGTGTGTGTGTGTGTGTGTGTGTGTGTGTGTGTGTGTGTGTGTGTGTGTGTGTGTGTGTGTGTGTGTGTGTGTGTGTGTGTGTGTGTGTGTGTGTGTGTGTGTGTGTGTGTGTGTGTGTGTGTGTGTGTGTGTGTGTGTGTGTGTGTGTGTGTGTGTGTGTGTGTGTGTGTGTGTGTGTGTGTGTGTGTGTGTGTGTGTGTGTGTGTGTGTGTGTGTGTGTGTGTGTGTGTGTGTGTGTGTGTGTGTGTGTGTGTGTGTGTGTGTGTGTGTGTGTGTGTGTGTGTGTGTGTGTGTGTGTGTGTGTGTGTGTGTGTGTGTGTGTGTGTGTGTGTGTGTGTGTGTGTGTGTGTGTGTGTGTGTGTGTGTGTGTGTGTGTGTGTGTGTGTGTGTGTGTGTGTGTGTGTGTGTGTGTGCGTGTGTGTGTGTATGAGTGTGTATGAGTGGCACATGATTACGATAATAAGGACGTGCGTTATGTTTTGCAACTTAATAGTCATCATATATTGCGGTACATTCACTGTTATCTTGAATATTAAAGCAAATGCCTACAAGTACAGTATTTGTGTGTTTTAGACAAAAAGATACCGTTTGAGAAAGAGTGCATGTGCTAGTGAGTTGCTTCCATGTAAATTTCAGTGCCATGTTTACCTGCATACTCACCTAAAGGCACCTCTCTTTGTTCTTTCCACCCAAACCAGAGCTGCTAGCCAGTCAAATGCTACTAGCCAGATTCTTGCTTCTGATTGCCATTCAAAGGTACATGCCACCAAGAATCGCTGCTACCCCATCACTGCCTTTTTGTGCCACCAAGAAAGTCTGCCAACCGATTATTGCCTTTGCATGCCACCAAGAAATGCAGCTGGGTCGGGGCACGATCCTGTCAGCTCTGCACCTGAGAAGTCAATCCCTGGATTCTGCAATGCGTGGCGTGGGGAGGGGAACACAGAGGGCACAAAAAGAGGGAGCACACGGGAATTTGTGAGCTCTGCAACCAAGAAGTCAAACCCTGGATTCTGCATTTTGTAGGGAACACCAACACAGGAGCAAGCGAAAGTGAAGGCAGCCTGCAATATATGTGCAGAATCAAAAGGGAAGCTGACAAGATGCGAAGTGAAGCTGACAGACAGTTTGAGTGGAAAATCAGAATCGCTCCAGCATGAGCCGTCTGGACCCCTAGTCTGCAGAGAAAGCACCAACATTGTGCCCCTTGATTGCACCTGGACTGTACCCTTCAATACAGATAACCCCCACAACGTCCACACTGTGCCTCCTGCCTGTGCGAACCAACCTCTGTCCTCCCACCTCTATCAGGAAAGCTCCTGGACTCCTAGACTCCAGGTCCAGGAGACCTCCAGAAAAGCATGAGCCGTCTCGACTCCAGGTCTGCAGGAAAGCACCAACACTGTGCCCCTTGATTGCGCCTGGACTGTACCCTTCACTACAGATAACCTCCACAGCGCCCACACTGTGCCTCCTGCCCGTGGCAACCAACCTCTGTCCACCCACCCCTATTATAATCGCTCATCAAGAGCCGTCTGGACCCCTGGTCCGCGGAGAACGAACCGAGACTAAGTCCTGTGATTGCACCCATCCGCCTCTCTCTTAAAGCGCTCTAAAGATATGTCCCTAGCCATCTCTACCTGAAATGCTTCCACCCACCTCTATTTGAAACCGCTCCAGCACGAGTCGTTCCTGGTCTGCAGAAAAAGCATCCAGGCTGTGCCCCTTGACTGTACTGGGACTGATCCCTCGAGTATGGATAACTTCAACTGACACCGTCCACACTCGTGCCTCCCGCTCGTGCATCCCGCTCGTGCCTCCCGCTCGTGCCTCCCGCTCGTGCCTCCTGCTCGTGCCTCCCGCTCGTGCCTCCCGCTCGTGCCTCCTGCTCATGCCTCCTGCTCGTGCCTCCTGCTCGTGCCTCCCGCTCGTGCCTCCCGCTCGTGCCTCCCGCTCGTGCCTCCCGCTCGTGCCTCCCACTCGTGCCTCCCGCTCGTGCCTCCTGCTCGTGCCTACCTGTGCTTACCCACCCACCTCTATCTGAAACTGCTCTAGCATGAGCTGTCTCGACTCCTGGTCCACAGAGAAGGCATCAAGACTGTGCCCTTTGCAGCAGCACTCTGGTTGCCCACTTATGTCCAACCCAGGTCTCCTCACCCACCTCTATCTAAAGTCGCTCCAGCATGAGCCGTCTCGACTCCTGGTCTGCAGAGAAGGCATCAAGAGTGTGCCCTTTGCAGCAGCACTCTGGCGTGCCCACTTATGTCCCAACCCAAGTCTCCTCACCCACCTCTATCTGAAATCGCTCAACCATGACCCGTCTCGACTTCTGGTCCGTAGAGAAGGCATCAAGAGTGTGCCCTTTGTAGCAGCACTCTGGTGTGCCCACTTATGTCCAACCCAAGTCTCCTCACCCACCTCTATCTGGAACCGCTCCAGCATGAGCCGTCTCGACTCCTGGTCCGCAGAGAACGCATCAAGAGTGTGCCCCTTGATTGCACCCGGCCACAGCTTGCCTCGCTATGCTTTTTGCAACGATATGTGGAGCTCAGTGCCTCTCTGTGGGATGCAAAGAGGTGAAGAGAAGAAGAGGAGAAAGCACCAGACTATGCCCGTTTATTGCGCCGCCGCCCAGCCACTTTTTGCCTCGCTCCACTTTCTGCAACGAAATGTGGAGCTCAGTAGGCTCCTGGCGGCTTACAAATCGAATATCTATGGATGAGAGATGAGAAAGGAGGGAGGGAGAGAGAGAGGGGGGGGGGCAAGGTGAAGGGCAAGAAGGGGTCGGAGCACCAGGAGTCGATGGATGAGCTTGATAGGCTGGTGGGTGCCAGAGACATTAATTATTGTTGACAGAGGGAGGGAGTATGTTACGAAAAGTAATGAATGAAACATTACTGTGCACTCCTAAACCGCAGCTAAGGAAGCACACAATATCGAGAATGAATGCGAAGGGTCAGAATTGACTCGAAGCGTCAGATGGTTAGGGTGGATCGGGACCGTCGGAGCAGATGGCATCAGGCAGCTACAAGCAGGAGGAATTCGGCGGGAACGGTTTCGTAACTATACGCGCCGCACGGTTGGGAATGAATTTGAATAAGAGAATGTACCCCTTGTACTCATATTTATATATTTGTATTTGCATGTTCTTATCATCTCAAGCATTTTACATTCACTCTGCTATTGAGGTCAAGGGCCCACCAACACTATCTAGCTGTGTGCGAACCTTCCTGAGGAGATCCTGGGAGCGATCACCCTCTAATCGCAACATGGTATGAGAGCGACTCGGGGATCCTTCGCACTGCCATCTCCGAAATCTGCGACATTCAGAAAGTGGCGTCCGGCACATGATCGCGTGTGAGAATGGCCGGAGGATCTGGTGGTCAGACAAATCTGACGGCTGAAGCGCAACCCAACCCGGCTGCGACAAGCAAGGAAACGACGACGATCGGGACCGAAGTCCTCACACAATTACTTCAGCGACTCACCAGCTTGGAGCAAGGGCTCCAAACATTGCGGAACGGCGATGCGGGAACCTCCTCGCAACCTACTCAACCAACCCCAAACGGCCAAAACGCCGCCCCGCACACTTTCTCCCTCGACACAAATGGCTCAACCCCCAAGACTCCCCGTCCCAGTGAAGAGGCAATTCTCTCTGCGCAATCAAGGTTTCTCACCATATCAAAAATAAAGACAACTGTGTGTTTTGACGGCAGAGACTTCCTAGAGCTTCGAGCTAGAGCTCCTGCTGCAGAACGCTCAGATTTTTCACTACTTCGACGGGAGTTAGACGGAGCCTACTGAAGATACCGACGACGCCAAGGCAAGGTACTACAACGAGTCCCTGATGGCGTACGGTATTCTTGAAGTGTGGCAGAAAACGATTGTGAGTGCTTTGAAGTTTGTGCTGTTGTATGGAACGTCATGCTTTTTTGTTCTGGGTTCGTCGTAATGAATGGTTCGTCTTGGTGCGCAGTGGTTTCAAGCGGTGAACTGCTATCCCATCACTGCCTTTGCATGCCACCAAGGAACGCTGCTAGCAAGTCACTGCCTTTGCATGCCACCAAGGAACGCTGCTAGCAAGTCACTGCCTTTGCATGCCACCAAGGAACGCTGCTGGGTCGGGGCAGGATCCTGTGAGCTCTGCACCAGAGAAGTCAAACCCTGGATTCTGCAATGCGTGGGGAGTGGGGAACAACACAGAGGGCACAACACGAACCAGCAAAACTTAAAGCCAAGCCAAGCCATCCTGTGAGCTCTGCACCAGAGATGTCAAACCCGGGATTCTGCAATGCAGGGGGTGAGAAACAACACAGAGAAACAACAACGCATCAACGCTGTGCCCCTTGATTGCACCTGGACTGTGCCTCGTGCCTGTGCCAACTAGCCTCTGCCCACCCACCTTGATCTGAAACCGCTCCAGCAAGAGTCGTCTCGACTCCTGGTCCGCAGAGAAAGCATCAAGAGTGTGCCTGGTGTGCCTACTTATGTTTCAACCCAAGCCCCCCACCCACCTCGATCTGAAACCGCTCCAGCATGAGTCGTCTGGACCCCTGGTCCGCAGAGAACGAACCGAGACTGTGCCCTGTGATTGCACCCATACGCCTCTTTTCTGAAAGCGCTCTGGTGCCCATGTCCCAAGCCGTCTCTATCTGAAACGCTCCCACCCGCCTCGATCTGAAACCGCTCCAGCATGAGCCGTCTCGACTCGTGGTCCGCAGAGAAGGCATCAAAGGGTGCCCTGTGATTGCACCTATTCGCCTCTTTCTGAAAGCGCTCTAGTGCCTATGTCCCAAGCCGTCTCTATCTGAAATGCTTCCACTCCACACCCACCTCTATTTGAAACCGCTCCAGCATGAGCCGTCTCGACTCCTGGTCCGCAGAGAAAGCATCCAAAGTGTGCCCCTTGATTGCACCCGGCCACGGCTTGCCTCGTTCGGCCTTTTGCAACGAGATGTGAAGCTCAGTGCCCTCTGTGGGATGCGGAAATGCAGGGGGGGTTGTGATTGGCATGCAACGCTTCAATCAGCCTTCTGCAACGAGATGTGAAGCTCAGTGCCCTCTGTGGGATGCGGAAATGCAGGGGGGGTTGTGATTGGCATGCAACGCTTCAATCAGCCTTCTGCAACGAGATGTGAAGCTCAGTGCCCTCTGTGGGATGCGGAAATGCAGGGGGGGCTGTGATTGGCATACAACGCTTCAATCAGCCTTCTGCAACGAGATGTGAAGCTCAGTGCCCTCTGTGGGATGCGGAAATGCAGGGGGGGTTGTGATTGGCATGCAACGCTTCAATCAGCCTTCTGCAACGAGATGTGAAGCTCAGTGCCCTCTGTGGGATGCGGAAATGCAGGGGGGGTTGTGATTGGCATGCAACGCTTCAATCAGCCTTCTGCAACGAGATGTGAAGCTCAGTGCCCTCTGTGGGATGCGGAAATGCAGGGGGGGCTGTGATTGGCATGCAACGCTTCAATCAGCCTTTTGCAACGAGATGTGAAGCTCAGTGCCCTCTGTGGGACGTTAAGAGGAGAAGACGGGGAGGAAATGGCATTACAACTGTGCCCCTTTGATTGTGCCAAGGGAGCTCAGTGACCTGCGTGGAACAGATACGATAATTCAAACCCTAAGGTACCCAGATATGGCATGATAACGTAACGTGTCACTTCGAAAAGAGCAACACAGAGTGGGCGAACCAAACAGAAGGGGAAAACAGAAGGATGAAGTGGAGAACAGGAGCAGGCACTCAATAGCAGTCCAGAAGCAGTCTTTCACCTCCAGAGGGACAGCTAAGTTGTGGTAACTCGGGTAGATTTTCATGTGATATGGAGGAGCGGGAAGAGGAGCCCGATGGAACCCCAGACGGGAGCCATAGTCTTTACGTCAAGGACTCTAAAAGCCTTATTCTGGAGGAGGGGAAAGAGGAGCCGCTAACTCACCAATGGTCCAGAAGCTGTCGTCCACCTTCACAGCCGGAGCTAGACTGTGAGAAACTCAATTCAACACACGTGTGAGATGGAGAAGGGGGAGAAGAGCTGCTACTCACCAATGGTCCAGAAGCTGTCGTCCACCTTCACAGCCCCAGCTAGGTCGTGCTGCCAGCCACGTGGGTAAGAGCAAGGCAGAGGATGAGAGAGGGGTTGAGAGGAGGTGAGATCAAGCGAAAACAGGTGAGAAAATACTTCTTTTGGGTGGACTCAGGATCTGTCTTCCACCTTCCCGGCCCCGGCCAGGACTTGCTGTCATGTGAGAGAGGGAAAGGCACACACACGACGAGAGAGCGCCAAGCGGAGGTGAGTGGATGTGAGGGATGGGAGGAATTGACAAGAGGCGTCTCGTGAGTCGATTTAGAAGTTGTCTTACACATTCACAGGTCCGACAAGGTTGCGCTGCCATGTGGGAGAGATATGAGTGGTGCGATGAGGGGGAGAGCAGAGGTGAGAGGATGAGAGGGGAGATACGTGAGAGGAACCAAGAAGAGAAACAAACAAGACAAGCAGAACGATAACCGTAGACCCCAAATAACTTGGAATTGAAAAAGAATTGACCAGTAAGCACGGAGGGGTAACGCATTTTTCTACCGAAACAAGGATGAAATCTTAAGTGCTGATTTCCCAATGTGACCCTTACTTGGGTGTATGTCTCTCATGTGATGCGACCATGCGATATGGTTCTGTCATAAAGACACCACACCATAATCCTCTTAGACAGCTTATCAGTCACACTAATAGAGTAATTTGAAGAGACAAACATCCAAGTAAGGGGGGTTTTTTAGGCGCCTCAAAAATCTATTTTTAGGCGCCAAAAAAAACTTGTTAGGCACCTCAAAAATCTTTTCAAGTGCCTCAAATCTCTCTTTTGAGGCGCCCCATAAATCACCTGAGTCACTGTCACACTAATAGGGTTGTTCGAAGAAACATACATCTAAGTAAGGGGGGTTGCCCTTGATGCCGACTGTGACACGCCGTTGCGATATTTGGCATGTGAACAGTTTCGCGGGCACTCCTTCGGGCAGCGGAACGAAAATCTCTATCTCGTCAACTGTCTGGTCCCACTCATAGACGGTTTGGCCTGAGGGGTTTAGAACGGGAGGGATAATCGAAAAAGGAATGGGAGGAAGACACACTAAGCAACCCCCTCTGATTTCATTCACTAAGAGGAATGAGACGGGCCCTTGTTTTTCTCTCCACACTAAAGCAGCTTCTCTGGTTTGGTTCCACTCAAAGACTGTTTTACTACCTGCGGGTTTAAAATTGGAGCGAGAGTTTGAAGAGAAACGTTTGATGAGGCGCCTCAAAGGCCATTCATAGAAGGTTTGGCCTGTGGAGTTAGAATGTAGGGAGAATTCAAAAGAAATTTGGGGCAGTTCGACGGCATTTTGAGATAGAAACCTTGTCTCAACAGCACCATTCCACTGCAAACGACTTGAAACTCCATCTAGAATTCCACTGCTCCTGTATAATAAACCTATAACTCTGTTCATCTCAAGCCTAAATCAATCTCACTGTTGTGATCTTATTTGAACTGTTTGTCCGATCAAGCCTGTCCGACATGGCATCACCTGCTGCTGGTAGTGCTGCCGCTGTGCTACTGCCGCTGCTGGAGCTCGTAACGCTGTTGCTAATGCTGTTGTTTTATACTTCATCGCACACACTGTCTCACCGTTGTGAACGAACTTGAACCGCTTGTCTGGAGCGAGCCTGTCCGACTCCGGTAGCTGCCGTTGTGCTACTGCCGCTGCTGGTACGGTAATGCTGCTGCGAATGCTGTTGCTCTATGCTTCATAATCTCACCGTTGTGAACGAACTTGAACCGCTTGTCCGGAGCGAGCCTGTCCGACATGGCATCAACTGCTGGTGGTGCTGCCGCTCGTCGCACTGCTGATGCAGGCTGCCGCAGGGTAATGCCGCTATGATACTGTTGCAAAGCCAAGTAGGTTATTCTTTGTGCATGAAAGTGATAGAATAATCCCTTCTAGAGTTGCCTTCTCGCACGTCAGCTAGGCTGCTGCTACGAATCTACGATCCGAGAGTGCTACAAGCTACGGGGCGAAACGGCGACGAACCTACGTAGCTAACATCCGCATTCGCCGCTGCCCACACGAGTAGTTGTCAGCAGCTGGTGCCGCCTGCAGGCTTTGCGTGTATCCCTTGAACCAGAAAAAATCAAACCACCACGCTTACAAACCTAGAAAGAAAATCTTATCTAAATTTACGCTCCATGGCCAGAATCGTAGTTCTAAGATGGAAGCGCTTCGAATGTTCCAGCAAATAAAGGGGTATGAAAAGCGAGAAATGGCAAGAGAGAACGGCTGTCGACAGTGCAGAGCGAGATCGCAGTCCCAGGTTTGGACACCATCAAAGTTCCCCCACCAGACCGATTTTACCAGCCTGATGGTGTCCTGGCGGGGAACTATTCCACTTTGGACACCGAACCTAGCTTAGGCAGGCGACACTGGTCGCCAGCATCGTCTGACCGGTGTCCAACAGAAGTTATTTCGCGACCAATGGATTCTCTCGTCAAAACGTCAAGGCTCGCGTTGACCAAACTTCCGCGCCAATATTGAAACAGAGCAGCCTGACATCCGGGCATTGTAAACAAACGAGGAAACAAAAACGGTGTATTTATGGCTAACAAGCTGGCTACACCTCGTTTTTTTCATCACAATTTGGTGTTTTTATTGGACAGGGACTCACAACATTTTGTTTTTGGGCAGTCATGAACAAAGCAATCGACAGCAGTAGTAGAAACCAAACCCTAATGGAAGGATCGCTGAGGTCGCACACTGACGGGCAATGCTGTCGTAAAAACCGTCGTCGGGTGAACGCAACATGTCTGAACTTCGAAACGCGTAGGATAATTGAATGTCAGTTAATGCCACGGCGATAGTTTCGAACCGCGTGGGAAAACTTTGGATGGTGTCAAAACCCAGGAGTGGGCCTTGACTATCAAAGGATGCGGTACAAGCGACATTCGTCAAATGTCGAAATCAGCTGATGGATACACTACCATGAGGATTATCTGCAAAAGCCATACGTTCACATAATGCGCTTTGGCCAAAACAAAATCAGGTTCCACTTCAGACTGAATGTACACCATATTTATACAACCACAAACACAAAACCAACTATACATTCTATCGTTCGCAATAACACTGGAGGATAGTGTTCACTAGAGGAAACCCCCAATAGAAAAAAGACGCAAAACGCCACAGATCAAAACAAGAGAGAGGCGACCCCTAATGTACAAAAGGCAGGGCGCACCCCCCATCTCCTTACTGCCACTGCAGTAGCCAAACGGACAGTTCTACACCTGCATTGAACAAACAACAAAGGGACAAAACAGTGGATGGCGCGAGGGGTTAGGATGCATGGACAGCAGCATACACTCATTAAGCAGTGTTCAGCAGCACTGCGGTCTGTTTCTGGTTGGGTGTCATGTGACATATCACGAAAAGCTGCCACTTCAGGAAGCTACAACTTTTCAACCTCTCCTCCCCACTGTCCCTCCTCCATCCCTCTACACCACCACTCCCCTTTCCTTCATCCCTCCATACCTACACCCACCCAATTCCCCTCTATACCTCTCTCCTCTCCGCCTCCTCACCTTGTTGGTTCTCCGTCGCAGCTTCATCGGTTTATTTTTTCAAGCGTCGCGGCATTGCCGTGACTCCCTCACATACCACCCCTCGAACAGCCCCTCACCTTGTTGGTTCTCCGGCGCAGCTTCGTCAGCTGGTCCTTGATCTTCGCTGCATCGCCGTATCGCTCGTGCTGCGCTGCTTCCTCCATCAGCCTCACCAACGCAAACTCGTCCGCCAGTGATAAGTCCTCAAAATCTGGCCTGTGGAACACGAAACGAGGAGAGGGGGGCGGGAGAGGGAGGCAAGCAGAAAAGGGTGCAGAGATGGTACCATTAGTTAAGCTGCGCTGCTTCCTCCATCAGCCTCACCAGGGCAAACTCGTCCGCCAGTGATTGGTCCTCGAGATCAGGCCTGCGGGGAAGTGGGCGGGAAGAAGGGAGAGGATGAGAGTGGATAGGAAGAGGAGAGAGGGAACGAGGATGGAGCATAGCGTTCTTTTGTTTGGTTGCTCTGAGGAGGGAACGTGGCTTGTTTCCTCCTCACTCGAACCTACTATCGGCTTCACGTATTCTTATTCAGGCAGCACCGTATGCTCCGTCAGCATCCCACCACTCACTTGTCATCTGACGTCAGCACCACTCTCGGCTGCCGTCTCAGCAGCCGCCCACCATGCCCAGGTGCCACTGCCGCCCGCACCATCCCGACTATCCGCACTCCGTCCGCCACCGCCAGGGATTTCCGCACCTGAATCGGCACCTGAAACAACAGAAACACACCTGAATAAGCGCCTGATGCAATGGCGATGCAGGATGGGAACACCCTGCTGAGAAGAGCAAGAAGAAATTTGTAAGCCTGACCACCTGAAAGCCTGTGTCCAAGCTAAGAACCCCCTGCCCCCTCTACCTGCCTCCTACCCCTGCCCCTGCCCATCCCCTCCCCCACCCTGCGCCGTATTCCAGTCCCTGCCCCTGCCCCTTGTCCCTGTCCCCTACCCATACCACTGCCCTGATTCTTCACTGGATCTGGTTCTCGCCATTCATGGTTGCTGTTCATCCTTTCTTTGCCACTGTATCTCACCGCAACGACCCCACTTGTCTCACTCACACCCGTCGTCAGAACCACACGCATGTTGGTACAATGCTACATTGACTCACCTTGACGCGTGCAGCTAGGTTGATGGCATCTGATGGCCGCATGCCCAAACTCATCATGGCAGGCCCGCTGCTGCTGCTGCCAGTCCTGCTGCTGCAAGCGCTGTTGCTGGTGGCTAGTGAATCTGCAATTGACCTGGTACACTCACACTTCGGTAGAACTCGGTACAGCCACCCACCTTGGCGCGTGCTGCTAGGTTGATGGCATCAGACGGCCGCATGTCCAGACTCATCATGGCAGGCCCGCTGCTGCTGCTGCTGGCGGTGTTACTATCAGAAGGCACCTGTTGCAAGAGCGGGTGGAAACGAGGAAAGATTCAAGTCAGCTCAAGAAGGTTTCATTGCATGTCCAGAGTCCAGACTCATCATAGCAGGCCCGCTGCTGCTGCTGGTGGCTGTGTTACTATCAGAAGGCACCTGTTGCAAGAGCGGGTGGAATGGGATTTGAGGAAAAGTGGAAAGATCCAAATCAGCTTTAGGCGGCTGCATTGCATGTCCAGGCGTATCATAGCAGGCATGCTGCTGCTGTGGCTGCTGCAGTTGCTGGTTGTGCTACTGTCAGCAGGAAAAGGTGATGTATGAGGCCCGAGAGAAGTATGTTGGACACCAATGGGAGGTACGGACCAACGGGAGATGCGCGACAATGGGAGATGCGCAACAATGGAAGATGCGCGACAATGGGAGATGCGCAACAATGGAAGATGCGCGACAATGGGAGATGCGCAACAATGGAAGATGCGCGACAATGGGAGATGCGCAACAATGGGAGATGCGCGACAATGGGAGATGCGCAACAATGGAAGATGCGCGACAATGGGAGATGCGCAACAATGGAAGATGCGCGACAATGGGAGATGCGCAACAATGGAAGATGCGCGACAATGGGAGATGCGCGACGATGGAAGATGCGCGACAATGGGAGATGCGCGACAATGGGAGATGCGCAACAATGGGAGATGCGCGACAATGGGAGATGCGCGACAATGGAAGATGCGCGACAATGGGAGATGCGCAACAATGGGAGATGCGCGACAATGGGAGATGCGCAACAATGGGAGATGCGCAACAATGGGAGATGCGCAACAATGGAAGATGCGCGACAATGGGAGATGCGCGACAATGGGAGATGCGCGACAATGGGAGATGCGCGAAAATGGGAGATGCGCGACAATGGGAGATGCGCGACAATGGGAGATGCGCGACAATGGGGGATGCGCGACAATGGGAGATGCGCGACAATGGGAGATGCGCGACAATGGGAGATGCGCGACAATGGAAGATGCGCGACAATGGGAGATGCGCGACAATGGGAGATGCGCGACAATGGGAGATGCGCGACAATGGGAGATGCGCGACAATGGGAGATGCGCGACAATGGGAGATGCGCGACAATGGGAGATGCGCGACAATGGGAGATGCGCAACAATGGGAGATGCGCAACAATGGGAGATACGCACCAGATTGAATTCTGAAGGCACCAAAAAAAATTTCAGGACAAACCTTGGAAAGGTAGGCCCGGGCACAGTAGGCATCCCCATCTCGATGGGTGATGCGAATCAAACTGATCTGCAGTCAGAAACCGGGAGACGGGCGGACGGACGGACAGACGTGAAAAAACCCGTTTGTGGTGTTGAAAACGAAATTCGAAGTCAGCAGCTAAGCCGGTTGGGTTGGATATGTGAATCACAATAGCAGTTGACGACAGTCAGTCAAACACCACAGAACCATTTACATCCAAAATCATTTCACCTAACATTCCATAGTGTCACCTGATGATAACATCACACCACCTCACCTCATATCCCATCAACTCAATCATATCTCGCATTAGCATGTACACCGTTGGCCGAGCCTGCCACGTCAGCATAGCACAACACAAGCACACTAGAAGCACTGTTAAGAGTTTCGTTCTTGCAAACGAATAGCACTCCATGTCTCGTAAAATGACCTCTGCTTAGAACCACCAAAAGCCCTACCGGAATCAAAACCACCAACTTGCCCAAACCACTAGAGGAACCATCAACTCTACATTCAATATAATCACACAGTTTACGGCCACTAGAGGAACCGTCAACTCACCAGAGGCACGCCGCGCACCGAGTCAATGAGCATTTGGCTCGAGAGGTGCGCTGCAGATGGGGGACGGGGAAGGAGAGAAGCACGGGAGAGGGGGAAGGAATGGAAGGGGGGAAAAAGGGGGGAGGGGAGAGGGGGGAGACACTGAGTCGATGAGAATTCGGCTGGAGAGGTGCGCTAAAGATGGGGAAACGAAAACAGGGGAGAGACAGGAAGGGCAAATGAAGGGGGGAAGATAACTCAGAGCCGATGCGCATTTTGCTGGAGAGGCGTGGAGCAGATGAGAAATGAGCAGGAAGCAAGTGCGAAATAAGGAGCAATATACCGGTCACCTTCCCTCTCCCCTTCCACCGTCCCTCGCCTTTCCCCTTCCGTCCCCTTTTCCCCCCTCGCTCGCCTTTCCCCTTCCTTCCCCCTTTCCCCCCTCGCTCGCCTTTTCCCATCCTTCCCCTTCCCCCACACCCTCCCCTTCCCCCGTATTTCCCCTTCCCCCGACCTGCGTCGCAGACGTCTTCCAGCTCCAGCACGAGGGGGCGGGCGGGATGCGCGGTGTACTCGCGGAGGCACATGCGCACCCTCTCAATCAGAGGGGCTTTTCCACAACGTGTACTCGATACGGAGAATCGCGTTAAGCTTCAAGCCAGCACTCACGTATGAGGATGGGGAGGAGGATGCGCGAGCCGTCTTCGAGTTTAAGAACAGCTGCCGGCTGCGCAGGGTATTCGGGGAGGCGAATCCCGTCCATGAGGTTGTGCGAGCACTTGAACGATATGCCGTCCGTCATGCCGACTAGAAGCGCGTCGCCGCTGCTGCTGACACTCGCTGCACGGTGCGGCCGGGATGGGAGGAGGGAGGGGGGTGGAAAAGGAAGAGAGACGGTGGGGAAAGCAGTGGAGGAAAAATGAGCAAGGGGAAGGTAGGGAGGCGCACCCCGTCCATGAGGCTGTGCGAGCACTTGAACGATATGCCGTCCGTCATTCCCACCAACAGCGTGTCTCCGCTGCTGCTGGCACTCGCTGCAATGGAGGGTAGGGTCGTGGGGTAGAAGGCGGCGCGGGAAACGGATGGGGAAAGGTGAGCAGTCGTGTGCTCGTAACCAATCCTGTGCTTGTAACGGTCACTACGTACACTTGCGTTTAAAACGGAACCCGTGGTCGTACTCGGAGCACGTGCTTGTAACGGAGCCCGTGCTCATAACGCAGCCTCTCTGCAGCGAAACGTCACGCGCCGTGAAAAGAACATGCGCGTTGTGAAGCAGACTCACTCGCTTCGAGCACGGTGGCGCGAGAAAACTCCTCGTCAGCGTAGTCAAACGCTGACTCGACATGCTCGAACTCTCCGAACTCGCCAAACTGCATCCGCGCTGCGGTTTTCGCGCCGCCAGCGCGATCTTTCTGTAAACCGTGCAGTGCATCTCGCTGCGAATCCCGCGCGTCCGCGCATCGGTCAGCATGGCGAGAGAAGCGGGGAGAGAGAGGCGGGAGAAAGGAGTTTGGCAGGGATAGCCTCTGCGGAGGCACGTGGAGTGTGACTGGTACTCTAATGCTCGCGGTTTGAATAGAAGATTGAAGGCTCGCCGCCATGGCTATAGTCGGATGTAGAGAATAAAAGAAGGTAACCGGAAGGATAGGAGGTGGAGCTGGTTTCCAAGACTAATGTCGCGCGACGCCAGATTATGTGACTAATGAACAAGGTTTCACTGTGCGCGGGCAAAACCAAGAATGGGGTGGAGCGTTTATTTGAATCCAGACCACACCACCTGGAAATACACTACCTTTGTTGAGTGCATTGTCATGTCACGCTGCAACGGCACGCGGCAGGCGTGAATGTGGAGTGGCGGGCAGTCGCGCCCGTGGGGTGCAGAATTGAGCAGTGCGGAGCAGATCAGAGCAGAGCACAGCAGGGCAGCGGAGAGGAGAGCAGAGCAGAGTCACCCCACCCCGCGCAACTACTGGCGGAGCAACTTGAAGGGCGCCGGCGGAGAATTTTGCGCGCATCAGCGAAATCACAGCGAGCCACAACCATCTCTTTCGGATTCCTCCTTTCCGGCCTCCTTGGCTAGATGGACGCATGGTTACCATGCGAAGCTTTGCGAGTGGTGCGCCTTGTACTTCTCAGGGGAATTCGCGGAATGAAGGCTCCGCGTATATAACGGCAATTTCTTCCGCCAACCAGGCACGCTGACCATGGAAATTTCCCAAAGTCGGTGCGGTCGCGGCACAAATGCTGCGTCAGGTCCACGTTATCTAGAGTGGATTGACCTGTTTCCATGCTTGCAAATGCTGTACTCTTTGTTTTAGTGGCTGCATGCACGTGTGATCTCCCCTGTCCACGACAATCGTCACGTGCGTCGTCAACCAAGCATGCGTTGGCATGAAGAATCAGCCAACGAGGAAAGGATGCAGGCTGCAAACACATGCATAAGTGGAGTGTATAATAACATCGCTATTGGAACATTCGAACGTCTAAAATAACTATCGATACGATGAATAAAGACCTTATGTGATTAACGAACAGACTCGAAAAGCAATGAGGGTGACGACGTTCGCAGCATAAACAACGAACGATGTTACCGAGTACCATTGTCCCTCAAACCGAATATCGTTAGACACTTTTGGTAACTCAAAATGCGAATTAATATGATGGTAACCGGCTAGGTGGCGAGCTGCAAACCAGATCACTCACATTGCAGCAGCACCCAACCACTGCCCTTGGGATTTCTGCAAACAGCTCTCTTAGATAGCGTTCCCACGTTTGCCCGCCATCAAGTTTTCCCACCAAGTTCACAATTTGAGAAGGAAGGTGTCCGAGGTGGGGTGCTGCCCCACTTCGGACACTGTGGTATGACTGACGACCATGCATATGATCACATAATTTGCAACAAAGTTCGCTCCCAATCAGAGAGCGCTGGCGAGTTTCGCCATGCTGAAAGGGGATAGTGGTAGGATAACTGAGGTGGATTGACCCAAATAATTAGGTGCGCTTAAGAGTAGAGTCGACTCCAATTTCGTGCGCTTAGAGTGGCAGTGTACCAATTATTTATCTGCTTTCTCCCCAAAATTTTTTTGTAAACCTGCGCGTCTACTGCACACCAAGCCTTGCAGATGTCGTCGTTAGCTGTTGGATTGAGTTACCAGCTGACCTCGAAACTAGATCGTACGGTTCGAATTGGTTGTTTACTGGTGTCGAGACATGGAGCCGCGTTTCTCCACAATTACAACATTTGACGAAATTGCGACCCGCGTGGGAGAACTTTGATGGCGGGCAAACGTGGGGACGCCACCTCAGTCCCGAGAATCCAGATTTGAGCCAAAAAAATCCCTGGTGCATTGGTTGAAGGTCGAGGAAGAAGAGATTGAGCAAATCAGATTGCAGCCGAAGACTCGATACAGTTCGGGATTGCTCTCAAACAGAAGGGTCGACAGTTTCTACAGGTTTCTACAAAACAGAATCAGCTATAACAGTACATTCCAGAGATTTCTTATTCATGCACCTCATGTGGCTCTCAAGTCACTCAAGGTTCATGAAATCTGAATTGTGCCCAAGTTCCCAAGGAAGTTGCCTTGTCTAGCAGCCTAGTTTGAGCTATCAATCTGCATGTTTGTAATGCTTAAGAAGTTGTGCTTTAGTGGGCTTGTTAATCTTGATCATAGTGAAGTTTTCTCTCATCAAGCCAAGTCCAGCAGCTCTGTTGAGCTTTTCCAGCCAAGTTTCCAGCCTACCAGTCATCAAAGCTACTCTGTTTTGCAAGTTGGTATCAGAGCTCGTCGTTTCGATCAACCTAGCCCACGACGTTCCTATCCTAGCACCATACGAACATGGCGGGAGACAATCCCATGTGGTCCTGCACTCCAGCCAGCCGGAGGAGCTTCAGAGTCAACATCAGCAACTACTGGATTAGTGGAAGCAGTTGCACCAGGCAGTGCTTCAACAACATACTCACCACTCACCTCCTTCATGCCTAAGCTTCACCTCCCCAAGTTCAACGGCAAAGATTTTCCAACATGGGCAACCCAGTTTGAGCTCACTGCATCTCTTCTGGATCTGTGGCCTTACTACACTGGAGAAGCATCCAAACCAGCAGCAGATGCTTCAGAAGCTGAAAAACGACTTTACGAACGGCGCAACAAGGAGGCCTTCCTCTACCTACTCAATAGCATTCACGAGCAGCAGTTGAAGTCGCTCCTGCCCTGTTCTACCAAGGCAAACAGTGCAGAGGAAGCATGGAGTCGACTGAAGTCTATGCACCAGTCAAAATCCGAGAGCAGCCAAGCCGAGATGTGGAGCCGCTTCATGAATCTGAAGATGGAAGAAGATGAATCAACACAAGCCTACCTACAACGAGCTGAAGCAATGTTGGAGGAAGCAGCAGCGATCGGCTTGGAGATTCCAGAGTCTCTTTTCAAGACCGTCATCCTCAGTGGCCTTACACCGGAGTGGGACACTTTCCGTGCAACACTACAAGCGCTCCCGCAGTCAATGAAGAGTCGTGCGTTCATCTTTGAGGCCCTTGTCAACGAGCAGCAGAGTCGGGACCTTGCACGGAACAAGCGGAGTGACGAAGGTGCATGGAGTGCTATAGCAGCCACAAGATATGGCAACCAATCCCAGAGGCAAGGAAATTTCAGCCCAAACCGCCCTCAACCCTACTATGGTACGAATTTTCAGTCACCTTCCAACCCATACAAACCCTCTCGTTTTGCTCAGTCAAGTCCTCCCTATAAGTCAAGTCCCTATGTCCAGCCAAGGCCTTCTATTCCCAATCAATATCAGCCTAGGAATGCAAGAGTTAATCCGCCAAGAGTCAATAATTTCAGCCAAGCCTCGAATGCTAAAAAGTTTAATTTTGAGTGTTTTTGTTGTCATGAGTAGGGTCATCCGTGGTATGCTTGTCCTAAGAAGCCTCCTAATTGGGTCCCCCCTCCTCAGCTACTATCTGAAAAGGGTAAGGCAGCCATAGCAAATATAGCAAGTCATTCTACAAGTCAAAATGAGTCCAAAGATTCTGATGATCCTGTCCTTTTCAACGCTGCTACTTGCATGTACGTTTTTTCTACTAGTAGTGAGGAGTTTATTCTTGATAGTGGCTGTTCTGAAACCATGACTCCCTATCAGTCCATTCTCAAAGATTTTCAGCCCTCGTATGACTCAAAAGCTGTGACACTTGCTGATCTTGGCAAAGTACCTATCAAAGGAGTCGGCAAGCTTGAGTTTGAAAAGGATGGTAAGTCTTTTTGTGTCAATAAAGCTTTATTTGTTCCTGATTTGGGAGCAAACTTGCTCTCAGCTGGACAACTTGAAGAGAAAGGTGCCTCTGTTCTTTTGCAAGGGGGGAAAGCCAAAGTGTGGGATAGTGCAGGAAATTTGGTGGCTGAAGGCGAGCGTACCGGGCGTCTCTACAAGATGAAGTTGGAGATTAAGCGCGGTTCTAGCAACGCGAAGAACGACATTGTTTCGCTTCCCACTGTTTCAACCGATCAAGTCAACAACAAAGGGAGTATCTCCCAAGCTGAGGTATGGCATGCACGCTTGGGGCACGTGGGAGTGCAAGCATTGAAAGAGTTGGTAAATCACAAGAGCGTGAAAGGATTGAGTTTGAGTGAAATTGCAGTCAAGTCCCTTTCTTCCGATCCATGTCCATCTTGTGTGGAAGGTAAGCTAGCTAGAAAGCCATTCTTCCCTTCTAAGTCTCAGTCAAGGGACCTCCTAGAGTTGGTCCACACTGATGTTTTCAGCCCCATGCGAGACCCTACTCGAAACGGTAAGAAATATTTGGTGTCTTTCATTGATGACAAGAGTCGTTTCTCGTGGTCCTTTTTCATCAACACCAAGGATGAAGTGCACAAGTGTTTCAAGCAATGGCTAGCACTTGTTGAGAGAGAGTCAGGGAAGAAGTTACTCACCTTGAGGTCGGACCGAGGAGGTGAGTACATGGGGAAAGCATTTCAGGGGGAGTTGTTGGCATTGGGCATCAAACAACAGTTCACTTGTCCCTATAGTCCTCAGCAAAACGGAGTGGCAGAGAGGTTTCATCGCACTATTCAAGCTATAGCTACCACTTTTCTTCAGTTTAAGGGCTTTGACAAGCTCTGGTGGGGTGAGGCAATCACTATGGCAATTTATGTTCGCAACAGGAGACCCAGAAGGCCCCTACCGGATGGTGTAACGCCATATGAGGCTTGGTTTGGAGTTAAACCAGATCTTTCTATGCTTCGTGTTTTTGGTTCCATGGCCCAATACCGTGTTCCAGATGCAAAGAGACTCAAGCTGGACAGCAAAGCTCATTGGGGCCTCTTCATCGGCATGAGCAACGAGAGCAAGGGATGGGTCCTTTGGGATCCCGTCACCAAGCGAGAAGTGGTTTCAAGGGATGTGGTCTTCTATGAAGACATGTCCCTTGCAGATTGGCAGAAGTTTTCCTCTTCCTCCTCTCTACCACCCTCTATCCAGCAGGAACTAACAAGAGCACAGGAAACAACACAAGAGGAGGAAGAAGATGACACAGATTCTGACCATAGCGGACCCATCATCGATCTCCCTCAAGCCGTCGTCAACGAGACCAGCTGCGCCACACCAGTGCCACCAGCAGCTACTCAACCAAGTGGAGATGTGGTTCAGCCGTCAAATGAAGACAATCCACCCCAAGAAGTCACCGTTACATCACCGCCAAAGGAGCAGCAGCCAACCGTCACCAACCAGCCAGCTACTTCAACACCAACCCCGCAAGTTCAACGTCACCCGGATCAGCCCACCACTACACCATCAAACCCATCACCAGCCGTCAATTCAGAGGCAACTACAGAAGCTCACCATCATCCAATGCAGCAGCAACCTACAGCTACAAGACTCCAAGTACCTACATCAGCACCATCTACAATTCTTCCTACCAACAAGACAACCATTACCGCAACATCTCGTTCTCACACACGTTCATCACTTCAGGTTCCAACGTCAAGCCAGCTCATAGCACGAGGATCACTTCAGCGAATCACCACCAACACCAGCTCCAACAGCCCACTTCTTCACCCAAGACCTTTCTCAACTTCACCCCCACGTCCCGGAATCGGCCGTCATCAGTTACCGCCATCTTCAACACCGAGAAACAGCGCCAATCAGACCGAACCGTCTCCAACTTTCGACAACGCAGCGTCATCATCAATTCCCAAGCTTCTAGTCTCAAGATCCCCACCAAGAGAATCTTCACAACCAACTATGCCGACGAACATTTCAGCTTCACCGACACAAGTCACCACACCTATTCCTCAAGTCAACACCGATAATCGAGAGAGTTCCACGCCGGGAGAAGATCATGCAGTCGTGCCGCCGTCGCAGCCGATGTCGCAGCCATTGTCTCAGCCGCAGATGACCGTGTCAACGCATCCAACCACTGTGAGACCGAACCCTACCATTGATGTGTCTCAGTCAAGTGAGGAGTTGGGTAAAGGTAAACGAGTCCGCAAGGTGAAAAAGCCCTTCACGTTCATGGTTGACATGTCATCAAGGTGCACGTGTGAGGAGAGGGAGAATTGCATTCACAAGAAGGTAGAGGCAATATGCATGGCAGCGTCACACCTTCCACGAGAGCCATTGAGTCGTCGTGAGGCAGTGGCAAGTCCCGAGAGAGAGCATTGGTTGAAGGCCGAGGAAGAAGAGATTGAGCAAATCAGATTGCAGCCGAAGACTCGATACAGTTCGGGATTTCAGAACATTATAGCTTATGCTTTTGTGTAGGCTATAGTGGGGTATCCCATAGGGGGTACAACCCAATTAGGGTTAGTACTTGTACCTACTTCATTCATAGTTCATCCACTCTCGTTCTCATTCTCACATGGAATCAGAGCAGGTCCCCTCCTAGGGACTATTTCTTGGGCCCACCGAAGCGCGCCCCGAGGCGCGCGCTTTTTTTTTTAGCGACCCGTAGTGTCGCTCTCCCCCCCCCCTCCCAGCCACCCGTCGCGCCGCCTTTCGGTCGCGGCCCCGCCGCCCTACTCTAGCGGCCCCACCGCCCTACGTTGCGGCCCCGCCGCCCTACCCTTCGACGGCGCCGCCGCCCTAAGTCGCGGCCCCACCGCCCTACTTCGACGGCCCCGCCGCCCTACGTCGCGGCCCTGCCGCCCTACCCTACGTCGCGGCCCCGCCGCCCTACCCTTCGACGGCGCTGCCGCCCTACGTCGCGGCCCCGCCGCCCTACTTCGACGGCCCCGCCGCCCTACGTCGCGGCCTCGCCGCCCTACTTCGACGGCCCCGCCGACCTACCCTACGTCGCGGCCCCGCCGCCCTACCCTTCGACGGCCCCGCCACCCTACGTAGCGGCCCCGCCGCCCTACTTCGACGGCCCCGCAGCCCTACGTTGCGGCCCCGCCGCCCAACTTTGACGGCCCCGCCGCCCTACTTCGAGGCCCCGCCGCCCTACCCTACTTCGCGGCCCCGCCGCCCTACGTTGCGGCCCCGCCGCCCTACCCTACATCGACGGCCCCGCCGCCCTACTCAGCGGCCCGCCAGCCGCCCTACCTGCGGCCCACCCGCCGCCCGACAGCCGGGTCGCCCAGCCGCTGAGCCGCCGAGCCGCCCAGCAGCCGACCGCCGAGCCGCCGAGCCGCCGAGCAGCCGAGCCGCCGAGCCGCCGAGCAGCCGAGCAGCCGAGCCGCCCCGCAGCCGAGCCGCCGAGCAGCCGAGCCGCCCCGCAGCCGAGCCGCCCCGCAGCCGAGCCGTCCAGCAGCCGAGCAGCCGAGCCGCCGAGCAGCCAAGCCGGGACGCAGCCGAGCCGCCGGCCGCTGAGCTGCCCTACTTCCATACGGCCATTTCTACCCAGCCTGGTGAGCACAGAGCCTTCTTTTTCACTGCGCTACCCTCACCCTACTGCTCGCAATGCTAGGCGTCTGTCGTCATGGCTACCCCCAGTGTCCTCGCTTTTGACGCTGAGGGTCGGGCCATTGACTTTGAGGTCTGGGTAGATGACCTCCAGCTGTTCTTACAGTGCGATAGGGCAGACGGCCTCTCTCTCTTTGACCTTACCTCTGGCGCTTCCCCTGCCCCTGCTGCTGATGCTGACCCTACTGTTCGCTCCCAGTGGGCTACGCGCGATGCTGCTGCACGTCTTGCTGTGCGTCGCCACCTCCCTACCTCTGAGCGTGCGCACTTTAGTCAGTACAAGAGTGCTCAGATCTTGTACGACGCTGTAGTTGCGCGCTACTCCTCCCCTGCCACTGCTGCACTGAGCCGCCTCATGCTACCCTTCCTCTTCCCTGACCTTGCCGCCTTTCCCACAGTCGCTGATCTCATTACGCATCTCCGCACTAGTGACACCCGCTACCGCGCTGCGCTTCCTGCTGACTTCTGCGCCAAGAACCCCCCCCCCATGTACATCACCCTCTACTTTCTAGTCACCCGCCTCCCCGACTCCCTTCGTGTAGTCCAGGACCACTTCCTCGCGGTCTGTCCCACCACTCTCACAGTCGACAGCCTAGAGAAGGCCCTCCTAGCGGCGGACAAGAGCATCGTCGCTGTAGGAGCCTCTCGAGGTGACCCCCGCGCCCCCATCTTTGAGGGGTATTCTCCTTCCCCTCTCTTGCCTTCTGTCGCCTCTGCCGCTGCGGCCGACCTCGTTGGTCTTGAGTCGGTCGGTGCGGCGTCTGCCCCTAGCGGGAGACGTCGCCCTGGCAAGGGCAAGGGGGGCAAGGGAGCGGGTGGGGCTAGCGGGGGCGGTGGCGGTGGAGGTGGAGGCGGCGGAGGGAGTGGGGGTGGCGGTGGAGGAGGTGGCGGGGGTGGGGGTGCTAGTGGCAGCAGTGGTGGCGGAGGCGGCGTCGACGGCGGCGGTACCGGCGGGGGTGGCGGCGGTGGCGGAGGTGGAGGAGGTGGAGGAGGAGGTGGTGGAGGTGGTCGGAGTGGCACTTCACAGCGGAGCGGCACTGGGGGTGGTCAGCGCCAGCAGCAGCAGCAGCGTTCTCGCGACGTCCCCACCCCTCAGCAGCTTCGTGAGTGGTACACGCAGCGTCAGCGTGGTGGGGGACTTGGTCCCTGCACCTACGTCCTTCGCACTGGCGACCGCGCGGGTGAGCAGTGTGGGGGTGCCCACCCCACCCAGCGCTGTTTTGGCCGCCTGACGGACGCTTGGCGTCAGCAGTTTCCGGAGGCCACGGAGATCCCCCGCTGGGGAGAGCTGTTTGGGGCTGGCGTGGCTATCTTTGATCTTGACTTTGATGCTATCCTTGCTGCCATGTATGCTGTGACTATTAGTGATGAGGGTGACTGTTACCGGTGTTTCCCGCCCGACCCGGGCATTGGTACTGCTGCGCTAGGTGCTTGTGAGGCTATTGCTCTAGGTGCCAGTGCGTCTGCACTCTCAGGTACTGGTGAGGCTGCGCTCTCAGGTACTGCGTCGGCTTCGGCCTCCCTCACCTTCAGACTTGACTCAGGAGCTTCTCGCTCCTTCTTTCGAGACCGCACCACACTCACACCGCTTGGTCGGCCGGTTGCAGTCTCCCTGGCTGACCCCTCTAGGGGTCCTGTCCTCGCTCACTTCTCCACTGTCCTCCCGTGTCCGGCTGCCCCCTCGGGCACCCTGTCGGGTCTGTACCTCCCCTCGTTCTCGACGAACTTGGTGAGTGGTGCTGACCTGCAGGATGCGGGGGTTCACCAGTTTACTCCTGCGAGTCAGCGGGGGACCCACTGCTCGGACGCCCGCACAGGCCGACACCTAGCCACGTTTTTGCGTCGGCCCGGGTCGAGTCTCTACACCCTGACCATTGAGTCTCCTCCAGTCCCTGCGTCTGGCCAGGTAGCTGCGTCGGGTCAGGTGCTTGCTGCTGCGTCCAGGTCTGGTCCTGAGTCTGCCCCCTGCTCGTGTCGCCTCGTGTCTCACGAGACTCTCTTGTGGCACCACCGTCTTGGCCACCCCTCCTTGCCTCGTCTTCGGGGCATGGCTTCCCGTGTCCTTGTCTCTGGTCTCCCCCGGTCTCTCCCTCCCCTTCCTTCGGGGCCAGGACCTTCCTGTGTCCCCTGTGTCGAGGGGCGGCTCCGGGCTGCCCCTCACTCCTCCCAGTTTCCCCCGACAGAGGCTCCTCTGCAGACACTTCACATGGACGTGTGGGGCCCGGCCCGCGTCCGTGGACAGGGTCACGAGCGCTACTTCCTGCTGGTGGTTGACGACTACTCGCGTTACACCACGGTTTTCCCCTTGCGCAGCAAGGGTGATGTCACTGAGGTGTTGATCGACTGGATCCGTGCAGCTCGTCTCCAGCTCAGGAGGAGCTTCGGCTCGGACTTTCCTGTTCTGCGTCTGCACTCTGACCGAGGTGGAGAGTTCTCCTCTGGCCTTCTGCGAGCCTACTGTCGTGCACGAGGCATCCGCCAGACCTTCACGCTTCCGGACTCTCCACAGCAGAATGGGATTGCTGAGCGCCGCATTGGCATGGTCATGGACGTCGCTCGTACGTCCATGATGCATGCGGCTGCCCCCCATTTTCTGTGGCCATTTGCGTTTCGGTACACGGCGCATCAGCTCAACCTTCACCCCAGGGTCTCCCGGCCGGAGACCTCCCCAGCTCTGCTGTGGACGGGGAAGGTCGGCGATGCGTCTGCGTTCCGTGTCTGGGGATCTCGGGCGTTTGTCCACGACTTGTCTGCGGACAAGCTGTCCCCTCGTGCTGCTCCCTGTGTCTTCCTAGGCTTCCCCCCTGACGCCCCAGGGTGGCAGTTCTACCACCCCTCCTCTCGTCGTGTTCTGTCCTCCCAGGACGTCACGTTCGACGAGTCCGTCCCCTTCTACCGCCTCTTCCCCTACCGCACTCCTTCCCTCCCCCTGCCACCGCACTTCGTTGTGCCAGGTCCCCCCCGGTAGACCCCCTTCCCCCTCAGGGTCCTGCCCCTTCAGGTGTTTCCCAGGTTGATGCAGTCGAGCCGGTCGAGGTTGCTGGTGACTCAGGTACTACTGCGGGTGCTGAGCCTGGGGGTGCTGCACCTGGGGGTGCTGACTCTGGGGGTGCTGAGTCTGGGGGTGCTGACCCTGGGGGTGCTCACTCTGGGGGTGCTGAGTTTGGGGGTGCTGAGCTTGGGGGTGCTGAGCTTGGGGGTGGTGGGTCTGGGGGTGCTGAGCCTAGGGGTCCTGAGCCTGGGGGTGCTGAGCCTGGGGGTGCTGCCTCTGGAAGTGCTTCGCGCGGGGGTGCTGAGCCTGGGGGTGCTGCGTCTGGAGCTGCTGAGCCTGGAGGTGTGGAGCCTGCGGCCACTGGACCTCCCCTTGTGGCGTCTGGCGGTGCTGGGCCTGTTGGTTTTCTGGGTGTTTCGTCTCATGAGCCACTCTCTCCACAGGAGCTGCGTGAGTGGTTTGCTCGCCGCTGGAGGCGTACTACTGGAGCTGGCGCTTCTTCGACCGCTGAGGGTGCTGGTGCCGCCGGTCCCGGAGCTGCTGGGCCTGCGGGTCCGCCTCGAGCTGGAGCTGCTGAGGGTGCTGGCTCTGAGACTACTACTGCCAGTCCTGGTGGTGGTCGTGCTGCGGGTGCTGCTGGTGCTACTGGAGGTCCTGCCGCTGGAGGTACTGTTGGCGCTGGTGCTGCCGGAGGTGCTGAGGGTGCTGGTGCTATCCCTGCTGCGTCTGGAGCTGCAGCGCGGCCTCGGCCGTACTTTGTTCCGCTTCTTCAGCAGGTTCTTGGTCTTCCTCCTCTCTTCGAGTGTCCACCGCCTGTCCAGTCGCAGTCACAGTTACCGCCGGCCTCCCCACTGCCTTCTCCTTCACCTTACACTGGTCCTACTGGAGGTCCTGCTGAGCGTCGTGAGCCTGCGTCTCGTCCTGCGTCGCCTGTTCGTGCTGCTCGCACTAGTGGTCGCAGTTCGCGTCAGCGTCCTCCTCCTTTCCCTGGCACGCACCGGATGTCTCTGCGTCCGTCCACTGCTCCTCTACGTGCCCCTTTGCCCTCTCCTCCTGAGTCCTCTCTTCCTGCGCTTGCCGACCCTGAGTCGGACTCTCTTCGTGCTGCCAGTCCTACTGTCACGCGTCTCCTTGCTACTGTCGTCACTGACCCCTCCTTTGAGTCCACTGCTGCGTCTGCTCTTGTTGCTGAGCTCGTTGACTTTGCTGCTCGCTGTCGTCTAGACTACGCTGCTAGTCTTGTTGCTGAGTCTGCGTCTGTCTGTCCTCCGTCCGTCAGGGGTGAGTGTGCTCTTGGCACGGAGGTCCTTGAGGACAGGCAGGAGGAGTTTCAGTGTCTGGCTGCTGCTTCACCTCATCTCGCGTCTGTACTGCTTGCCCCCGATGGAGACCCGGATGCACTAGACATCCCGACTCCGCGCTCTTACGCGGAGGCCGTAGAGGGTCCCTACTCGTCTCAGTAGCAGGCAGCCATGGATGCAGAGATGGCTTCTTGGAAGTCCACAGGCACCTATGTTGACGCGGTTCCCCCTCCTGGGGCGAACATCGTCAGTGGCATGTGGATCTTCGGGGTGAAGCGACCGCCGGGCTCTCCACCTGTCTTCAAGGCACGCTACGTGGCTCGTGGCTTCAGTCAGCGGTAGGGAGTTGACTACTTTCAGACCTTCTCTCCCACCCCGAAGATGACCACTCTTCGGGTGCTGCTGCACATAGCCGCTCAGCGCGACTACGAGCTCCACTCTCTTGACTTCAGCACTGCTTTCTTGCAAGGTAGCCTGCACGAGGAGATCTGGCTGCGCCATCCACCTGGCTTCACTGGGACTTTCCCTCCTGGCACCCAGTGGAGCCTCCGACGGCCAGTCTACGGTCTCCGCCAGGCACCGCGTGAGTGGCACGACACACTGAGGACTACGCTTGCGGCTCTTGGGTTTGCTCCCTCTACTGCTGACCCGTCGTTGTTTCTGCGCACCGACACTTCTCTGCCGCCGTTCTACATCCTCGTGTACGTCGACGACTTGGTCTTTGCCACAGCGGACACTGCTGGACTCGCCTACGTGAAGTCCGAGCTGCAAAAGAGACACACGTGCACAGACCTGGGTGAACTGCGCAGCTACCTTGGCTTGCAGATCACTCGGGACAGAGCACGCCGCACCATTACATTGACTCAGTCACACATGGTGCAGCAGGTCCTTCAGCGCTTCGGCTTCACGTACTCCTCGCCTCAGGCCACTCCTCTGTCTACTCGCCACTCGCTCTCAGCTCTGCCTTCGGATGAGTCCGTAGAGTCGAGTGGCCCGTACCCAGAGCTTGTTGGCTGCCTCATGTACCTGATGACCTGCACACGACCTGACCTTGCATACCCTCTTAGCATCTTGGCACGCTATGTTGCTCCTGCGAGACACCGACCAGAGCACATGGTTGCAGCGAAGAGGGTGTTGCGCTACTTGTGCAGTACGTCGGGCATGGGGCTAGTGCTTGGAGGGCGGAGTCCAGTGGTCCTCACTGGGCATGCGGACGCTTCTTGGGCTGACGACCAGGCTACTCAGCGGTCGTCGCAGGGTTACACCTTCAGTCTTGGTTCCGGCTCTGTTTCGTGGCGGGCTACTCGCTCGTCTTCTGTTCTCGGCTCCAGTTGTGAGGCTGAGATCTACGCCGGGGCCATGGCTGCTCAGGAGCTTTGCTGGCTCACCTACCTGCTGACTGACCTTGGAGAGCCGCCTCGTTCTCCTCCAGTGCTGTACGTAGACAACAAGGCCATGCTGGCCTTGTGTCGAGAGCAGCGCCTGGAGCACAGAACGAAGCACATTGTTCTCCGCTACTTTCTTGCTCGTGAGCTGCAGCAGCGTGGTCAGTTGCGACTTGCGTACGTGGCCTCTGAGGCCAATACTGCTGATGTTTTCACCAAGGCACTTCCGCCTTGTGATCATCAGCGTTTCTGCACTCAGCTGGGACTTGTCCCAGTCTTGCCTCACTTGCTCACCTCTTGATCTTACTTGTACTCTTGCATATATATATATATATACCTGCTCTTGCTTGTTTAGACTTATATATATATGTCTCATCCTGCATGTGAACTGGCCTTGTGGCCTTGACCTTGTGCTCAGACTGTGTGGTGACGTTGTGATCCACCCTGAGCTTGCTTTGCTTTGCTTTGCTTGACTGGTCTTGTGACCCCTTGTTCTCCCCCGCTTTGCCTATGGGGGTGTGTCAGAACATTATAGCTTATGCTTTTGTGTAGGCTATAGTGGGGTATCCCATAGGGGGTACAACCCAATTAGGGTTAGTACTTGTACCCACTTCATTCATAGTTCATCCACTCTCGTTCTCATTCTCACACGGGATTGCTCTCAAACAGAAGGGTCGACAGTTTCTACAGGTTTCTACAAAACAGAATCAGCTATAACAGTACATTCCAGAGATTTCTTATTCATGCACCTCATGTGGCTCTCAAGTCACTCAAGGTTCATGAAATCTGAATTGTGCCCAAGTTTCCAAGGAAGTTGCCTTCTCTAGCAGCCTAGTTTGAGCTATCAATATGCATGTTTGTAATGCTTAAGAAGTTGTGCTTTAGTGGGCTTGTTAATCTTGATCATAGTGAAGTTTTCTCTCATCAAGCCAAGTCCAGCAGCTCTGTTGAGCTTTTCCAGCCAAGTTTCCAGCCTACCAGTCATCAAAGCTACTCTGTTTTGCAAGTTGGTATCAGAGCCCGTCGTTTCGATCAACCGAGCGCCACCACCTTCCTATCCTAGCACAATCCATCCATGGCGGGAGACAACCCATTTGGCCCTGCACTCCAGCCAGCCGGAGGAGCTTCAGAGTCAACATCAGGAGCTACTGGATTAGTGGAAGCACTTGCACCAGGCAGTTCTTCAACTACATACTCACCACTCACCTCCTTCATGCCTAAGCTTCACCTCCCCAAGTTCAACGGCAAAGATTTTCCAACATGGGGAACTCAGTTTGAGCTCACTGCATCCCTTCTGGATCTCTGGCCTTACTACACTGGAGAAGCAGCCAAACCAGCAGCAGATGCTTCAGAAGCTGAAAAACGACTCTACGAACGGCGCAACAAGGGGGCCTTCCTCTACCTACTCAATAGCATTCACGAGCAGCAGTTGAAGTCGCTCCTACCCTGCTCTACAAAGACAAACAGCGCAGAGGAAGCATGGAGCCGACTGAAGTCTATGCACCAGTCAAAATCCGAGAGCAGCCAGGCCGAGATGTGGAGCCGCTTCATGAGTCTCAAGATGGAAGAAGAAGAACCAGCCCAAACCTACCTTCAATTAGCTGAAACGATGCTAGAGGAAGCAGCCGCGATCGGCTTGGAGATTCCAGAGTCTCTTTTCAAGACCGTCATCCTCACCGGCCTTACACCGGAGTGGGACACTTTCCGTGCAACACTACAAGCACTTCCGCAATCAATGAAGACCCGTGCGTTCATCTTCGAAGCCCTTGTCAACGAGCAGCAAAGTCGAGACCTTGCACGAAACAAGCGGAGTGACGCTGGTGCGTGGAGTGCTGCAGCAGCTACAAGATATGGCAACCAATCCCAGAGGCAAGGAAATTTCAGCCCAAACCGCCCTCAACCTTACTATGGTACGAATTTTCAGTCACCTTCCAACCCATACAAACCCTCTCGTTTTGCTCAGTCAAGTCCTCCCTATAAGTCAAGTCCCTATGTCCAGCCAAGGCCTTCTATTCCCAATCAATATAAGCCTAGGAATGCACGAGTCTATACGCCAAGAGTCAATAATTTCAGCCAAGCCTCAAATGCTAAAAAGTTTAATGTCGAGTGTTTTTGTTGTCATGAGTGGGGTCATCCGTGGTATGCTTGTCCTAAGAAGCCTCCTAATTGGGTTCCCCCACCTCAGCTACTATCCGAAAAGGGTAAGGCAGCCATAGCAAACATGGCAAGTCATTCTACAAGTCAAAATGAGTCCAAAGATTCTGAAGGTCCTGTCCTTTTCAACGTCGCCACTTGCATGCACGTTTTTTCTACTAGTAGTGAGGAGTTTATCCTTGATAGTGGCTGTTCTGAAACCATGACTCCCTATCAGTCCATTCTCATAGATTTTCAGCCCTCATATGACTCAAAAGCTGTGACACTTGCTGATCTTGGCAAAGTACCTATCAAAGGAGTCGGCAAGCTTGAGTTCGAAAAGGATGGTAAGTCATTTTGTGTCAATAAAGCTTTGTTTGTTCCTGATTTGGGAGCAAACTTGCTCTCAGCTGGACAACTTGAAGAGAAAGGTGCCTCTGTACTATTGCAAGGGGGGAAAGCCAAAGTGTGGGACAGTGCAGGAAATTTGGTGGCTGAAGGCGAGCGTACCGGGCGGCTCTACAAGATGAAGTTGGAGATCAAGCGCGGTTCTAACAATACGAAGAACGACGTTGTCTCGCTTCCCGCTGTTTCAACCAACAAAGGGAGTATCTCCCAAGCTGAGGTATGGCATGCACGCTTGGGGCACTTGGGAATGCAAGCATTGAAAGAGTTGGTGAATCACAAGAGCGTGGAAGGATTGAGTTTGAGTGAAATTGCAGTCAAGTCCCTTTCTTCCGTTCCATGTCCATCTTGTGTTGAGGATAAGCTAGCTAGAAAGCCATTTTTCCCTTCTAAGTCTCAGTCAAGGGACCTCCTAGAGTTGGTCCACACTGATGTATTTGGCCCCATGCGAGACCCTACTCGAAACGGTAAGAGATATTTGGTGTCTTTCATTGATGACAAGAGTCGTTTCTCGTGGTCATTTTTCATCAACACCAAGGATGAAGTTCACAAGTGTTTCAAGCAATGGCTAGCACTTGTTGAGAGAGAGTCAGGGAAGAAGTTACTCACCTTGAGGTCGGACCGAGGAGGTGAGTACATGGGAAAAGCATTTCAGGGGGAGTTGTTGGCATTGGGCATCAAACAACAGTTCACTTGTCCCTATAGTCCTCAGCAAAATGGAGTTGCAGAGAGGTTTCATCGCACTATTCAAGCAATAGCTACCACTTTTCTTCAGTTTAAGGGCCTTGACAAGCTCTGGTGGGGTGAGGCAATCACTATGGCAATCTATGTTCGCAACAGGAGACCCACAAGGCCCCTACCGGATGGTGTAACGCCATATGAGGCTTGGTTTGGAGTTAAACCAGATCTGTCTATGCTTCGTGTTTTTGGTTCCATGACCCAATACCGTGTTCCAGATGCAAAGAGAGTCAAGCTGGACAGCAGAGCTCATTGGGGCCTCTTCATTGGCATGAGCAACGAGAGCAAGGGATGGGTCCTTTGGGATCCCGTCACCAAGCGAGAAGTGGTTTCAAGGGATGTGGTCTTCTATGAAGACATGTCCCTTGCAAATTGGCAGAAGTTTTCCTCTTCCTCCTCTCTACCACCCTCTCTCCAACAGGAACCAGCAAGAGCACCTGAGGAAACAACACAAGAGGAGGATGGAGATGACACCAATTCTGACCATAGCGGACCCATCATCGATCTCCCGCAAGCCGTCGTCAACGAGACCAGCTGCGCCACACCAGTGCCACCAGCAGCTACTCAACCAAGTGGAGATGTGGTTCAGCCGTCAAATGAAGACAATCCACCCCAAGAAGTCACCGTTACATCACCGCCAAAGGAGCAGCAGCCAACCGTCACCAACCAGCCAGCTACTTCAACACCAACCCCGCAAGTTCAACGTCACCCGGATCAGCCCACCACTACACCATCAAACCCATCACCAGCCGTCAATTCAGAGGCAACTACAGAAGCTCACCATCATCAGCACCATCACTACGGTGGGTTTAACACACGGTGGGTTTAACACACGGTAGGTTTAACACACGGTGGGTTGAACACACGGTGGGTTGAACACACGGTGGGTTGAACACATGGTAGGTTTAACACACGGTGGGTTGAACACACGGTGGGTTGAACACACGGTGGGTTGAAGACACGGTGGGTTTAACACACGGTGGGTTAAACCTACAGCTACAAGACTCCAAGTACCTACATCAGCACCATCTACAATTCTTCCTACCAACAAGACAACCATTACCGCAACATCTCGTTCTCACACACGTTCATCACTTCAGGTTCCAACGTCAAGCCAGCTCATAGCACGAGGATCACTTCAGCGAATCACCACCAACACCAGCTCCAACAGCCCACTTCTTCACCCAAGACCTTTCTCAACTTCACCCCCACGTCCCGGAATCGGCCGTCATCAGTTACCGCCATCTTCAACACCGAGAAACAGCGCCAATCAGACCGAACCGTCTCCAACTTTCGACAACGCAGCGTCATCATCAATTCCCAAGCTTCTAGTCTCAAGATCCCCACCAAGAGAATCTTCACAGCCAACTATGCCGACGAACATTTCAGCTTCACCGACACAAGTCACCACACCTATTCCTCAAGTCAACACCGATAATTGAGAGAGTTCCACGCCGGGAGAAGATCATGCAGTCGTGCCGCCGTCGCAGCCGATGTCGCAGCCATTGTCTCAGCCGCAGATGACCGTGTCAACGCATCCAACCACTGTGAGACCGAACCCTACCATTGATTTGTCTCAGCCAAGTGAGGCTTTGGGTAAAGGTAAACGAGTCCGCAAGGTAAAAAAGCCCTTCACATTCATGGTTGACATGTCATCAAGGTGCACATGTGAGGAGAGCGAGGATTGCATTCACAAGAAGGTAGAGGCAATATGCATGGCAGCGTCACACCTTCCACGAGAGCCATTGAGTCGTCGTGAGGCAGTGGCAAGTCCCGAGAGAGAGAGCAATGGTTGAAGGCCGAGGAAGAAGAGATTGAGAGTCTCATGAAGAGAGGTACATGGCGTCTTGTTGAGCCACCTCCAGGGAAGAAGGTAATTGGTGTCAAGTGGGTGTACAAAATTAAGGTAAAAGGTGATGGTACACTTGATAGGTACAAGGCAAGGTTAGTGGCAAAAGGTTATTCCCGAATTCCAGGTCTAGACTTCACCGAAACCTTTGCCGCAGTAGCGAAGTACACCACGGTACGAGTCCTCCTCGCCATAGCTGCATATCTTGGTCTCCATATCCATCAAATGGATGTCAAGAACGCATTTCTCTACGGTGTCTTGGAAGAAGAGGTATACATGGCACAACCCGAAGGTTATGATGATGGTACGGGTCGAGTTAGTTGCTTGGTAAAGTCCCTTTATGGTCTCAAACAGTCCCCACGGGTATGGTATCATGCTCTTGAGAAGGTACTCTTCAAGCACGGTTTCACAAGGTCCATGAGAGACAACGCGTTGTACTTCATGCACACGAGTGAGGGGGAGTACATTTGGCTCTTGGTATATGTCGATGATCTCCTCCTAGTCTCAGGTTCTCTTGATCTCCTCAACAAGGTGAAAGGTATTCTCATGAGTGCATTCACAATGACCGATCTTGGTGAGCCGAGTCATTATCTTGGTATGAACATTGTGAGAGATCATAAGTCACGGTCCATCTTCCTATTCCAGCAAAGGTACATCCAAAAGGTCCTTGAGAGGTTTGGTCTTGATGATAGCAAGCCATCACCTACCCCACTTCCTACCAACTTTGTCCCTTTGTCTTCACATCAGCCCTTTGAGGAGAGAGAGTCAAGCCTGGATATCACGGGTATTGAGGAGTTGTGTCTTGAGGAGAGTGAGCATCATGGTGAGAATTCACCCAAGGTATCCCCACAAGACCTAGCTCTCTACCAAAGTCAGGTTGGGTGTCTCATGTATGCAGCCCTACGCACAAGGCCCGACCTAGCATTCACGGTATCCAAGCTCGCTCAACACATGAGTGCCCCATCACCTATCCATATGCATGCAGCCAAGCGAGCTCTTCGGTATCTCAAAGGTACTTCTAATCATGGTCTTCTCTTCCAAGCCAGCCCACATGCAAGCTCCCTCCAAGGCTTTACCGATGCAGATTGGGCGGGAGATTTGAGCACACGCAAGTCCACCGGTGGCTATATCTTCCTTATGTGCGGTGCCGCTGTTTCTTGGCATCCAACGGCTGACGAGCAGTGTACCACTCACGAAGCTGCTGGGGGGAAGGGGTCTCACGAGTGAGCTGCTGCTGCTGCTGCTGCTGGCGCTGACCACCACCGGAGCCGACCCTCTGCGTAGAGCCGCCCCGACCAGCTCGACCTCCGCCGCCGCTACCTCCACCACCGCCTCCACCTCCGCCATCTCCGCCCGCACCGCCACCACCGCCTCCTCCTCCGCCTCCACTCCCGCCACTAGCGCCCCCACCCCCGCCACCACTCCCACCGCCACCCCCACCCCCTCCGCCGCCTCCACCGCCGCCTCCACCGCCCCCGCCAGCTCCTCCAGCGCCCTTGCCCCCCTTGCCCTTTCCTGAGCGGCGTCTCCCGCTAGGGGCAAGGAGCACCTGCGCAATCAAACAACAACAACAAGAACAACAACGTGACGCCCATGAGTCTCGACGGCTCATCCTACGCACGCGGAAATCAACAGCAGCAGCCTATCTTCGCTCCGTACGAGCCCCAGCGCGGCTCCGTCAGCTTTATGCCACAACCACAACCTGCACCAGGACAAGAGAGGACACTGGACGCACTTCAAGTTCAGTCGCAGTTCGCGCACGTCCTAAACTGCAAACATCTAAGCCTTTTGACAGGAAGGACTTCTTTACCTGGTCGTTCGAATTCGAGCTGATGATGGAAGGCGCGCAAATCCTTGGCTTCTTCGACGGGTCCCTGCCATACCCAACACACGGGACACAGTACGACAAACAGCAATATACGTATCAGTCAATGATAGCGTATACAATCCTACTGAGGAATGTCACACCAAATCAGCAGCAGAATATATGGTCTTACTAGGGCTGACGCTATCAGACTATTTAGTCTGATTAGTCTGACGAATCAAACCTCCCACTTGCTGGAAAATGACTTCCCAGAATAGTGCAAATTTTATCCCTGAATGCATCAGACTTATGTATTGGGGCTCCTGATAACATGTAATAGGCTTCAGACTTAGCTGTTTCTGGTGCCTTACTGTACAGAGTATGATATCTGTGGGCCCTGAATTCGTGCTTATCGTAACGAAGGTTCGGGGAAGTTGTGAGAATGAGAACGAGAATGGAATGACTGTGAATGAAGTGAGTACATATAGGAAACCCTAATTGGGTTGTACCCCCTATGGGATACCCCACTATAGCCTACACAAATAAGTAAGCTATAATGTTCTGACACACCCCCATAGGCAAAGTGGGGAGAACAAGGGGTCACAAGACCAGTCAAGCAAAGCAAGGCAAAGCTCAGGGTGGATCACAAAGTCACCACACATTCCGAGCACAAGTTCAAAGGCCAAAAGGCCAGTTCACGAGCAAGAACACATATATATAGATATACAGGAGGCTAAGCAAGCAAGAGCAAGAGTATATATAAGTGACGGTACAAGCAAGGTCAAGAAGTGAGCAAGTGAGGCAAGACAGGCACAAGACCCAACTGAGTGCAGAAGCGCTGATGATCACAAGGCGCAAGTGCCTTGGTGAAGACATCAGCAGTGTTGGCCTCAAAGGCCACGTACGCAAGCCGCAACTGTCCACGCTGCTGTAGCTCACGAGCAAGAAAGTAGCGGAGAGCAATGTGCTTTGTCCTGTGCTCCAGTCGCTGCTCTCGACACAAGGCCAGCATGGCCTTGTTGTCTACGTACAGGACTGGAGGAGAACGAGGCGGCTCTCCAAGGTCAGTCAGCAGGTAGGTGAGCCAGCGAAGCTCCTGGGCAGCCATAGCCCCGGCGTAGATCTCAGCCTCACAACTGGAGCCGAGAACAGAAGACGAGCGGGTAGCCCGCCACGAAACAGAGCCGGAACCGAGGCTGAAGGTGTAACCCTGTGACGACCGCTGCGTAGCCTGGTCGTCAGCCCAAGAAGCGTCCGCGTGCCCAGTGAGGACCACTGGACTCCGCCCTCCAAGCACTAGCCCCATGCCCGACGTACTGCACAAGTAGCGCAACACCCTCTTCGCTGCAGCCATGTGCTCTGGTTGGTGTCTCCCAGGAGCAACATAGCGTGCGAGAATGCTAAGAGGGTATGCAAGGTCAGGTCGAGTGCAGGTCATCAGGTACATGAGGCAGCCAACAAGCTCTGGATACGGGCCACTCGACTCTACGGACTCATCCGAAGGCAGAGCTGAGAGCGAGTGGCGAGTAGACAGAGGAGTGGCCTGAGGCGAGGAGTACGTGAAGCCGAAGCGGTGAAGGACCTGCTGCACCATGTGTGACTGAGTCAAGGTAATGGTGCGGCGTGCTCTGTCCCGGGTGATCTGCAAGCCAAGGTAGCTGCGCAGTTCACCCAGGTCAGTGCATGTGTGTCTCTTCTGCAGCTCGGACTTCACGTAGGCGAGTCCAGCAGTGTCAGCAGTGGCAAAGACCAAGTCGTCGACGTACACGAGGATGTAGAACGGCGGCAGAGAGGTGTCGGTGCGTAGAAACAGCGACGGGCCGGCAGTAGAAGGAGCAAACCCAAGAGCCGCGAACGTAGTCCTCAGTGTGTCGTGCCACTCACGGGGCGCCTGGCGGAGACCGTAGACTGGACGCCGGAGACTCCACTGGGTACCAGGAGGGAAAGACCCAGTGAAGCCAGGTGGGCGGCGCAGCCAGATCTCCTCGTGCAGGCTGCCCTGCAAGAAAGCAGTGCTGAAGTCGAGAGAGTGCAGCTCGTAGTCACGGTGAGCAGCAACGTGCAGCAGTACCCGAAGAGTGGTCATCTTCGGGGTGGGGGAGAAGGTCTGAAAGTAGTCAACCCCCTGCCGCTGACTGAAGCCACGAGCCACGTAACGCGCCTTGAAGACAGGCGGAGAACCTGGCGACCACTTCACCCTGAAGATCCACATGCCACTGACGATGTTCGCCCCAGGAGGGGGGACAGCGTCAACGTAGGTGCCTGTGGACTTCCAGGAAGCCATCTCTGCATCCATAGCTGCCTGCCACTGAGAGGAGTAGGGACCCTCTATCGCCTCCGCGTAAGAGCGCGGAGTCGGGATGTCAAGTGCATCCGGGTCTCCCTCAGGGGTAAGCAGTACGGACAAGAGATGCGGTGAAGCGGCTGCCAGGCACTGGAACTCCTCCTGCCTGTCCTCGAGGACGTCCGTGCCATGGGCACACTCACCCCCGACGGACGGAGGACAGACAGACTCAGACTCTGCGACAAGACTAGCAGTGTAGTCTAAGCGACAGCGAGCAGCAAAGTCGACGAGCTCCGTAACGAGGGCAGACGCAGCAGAAGACTCGAAAGAAGGGTCAGTGACGACAGTAGCAAGGAAACGCGTGACAGTAGGACTGGCAGCACGAAGAGAGTACGACTCTGGGTCGGCAAGAGCAGGAAAAGAGGACTCAGGAGGAGAAGGTAAAGGGGCACGTAGAGGAGCAGTGGACGGGCGCAGTGACATCTGGTGCGTGCCAGGGACAGGAGGAGGACGCTGACGCGAACTGCGACCACTAGCGCATGCAGGACGAACAGGTGACGCAGGACGAGACGCAGGCTCACGACGCTCAGTAAGACCTCCAGTAGGACCAGCGTAGGGAGAAAGAGCAGGTAAGGGGGAAGTAGGCTGTAGCTGTGACTGGGACGGGACAGGCTGTGGACGATCTAAGAGAGGAGGAGAGCCAGTAGAAGGTGGAAGACCAAGAACCTGCTGCAGGAGTGGAACGAAGTACGGTCGAGGCCGCGCGGCGACGCCAGACACAGCAGGGACAGCACCAGTACCCCCAGCAGGAGCCCGCGCTCCAGTAGCACCTCCAGCAGCACCCCCAGTAGCTCCAGAACCCCCAGCAGCACCAGGAGCACCGCCAGTAGGACCGCTAGCGGTAGTCTCAGCGCCAACACCCTCAGCAGCACCAGCTCCAGTCGAACCCGCAGGCCCAGCAGCTCCAGTACTCCCAGTACGAGCACCTCCGGGACCCGCGACAGTAGCACCCTCAGCAGTCGAAGAACCTCCAGTACCAGCAGTACGCCTCCAGCGCTGGGCAAACCACTCACGCAGCTCCTGTGGGGAGAGTGGCTCTCGGCGAGACGAAGCACCCGGCGAACCTCCAGGCGAAGAAACTCCAGGCTCAGCACCCCCAGGCACAGCACCTCCAGGCTCAGCACCCCCAGGCTCAGCACCCCCAGGCTCAGCACCCCCAAGCACAGCACCCCCAGGCTCAGCACCCCTAGGCTCAGCACCCCCAGGCTCCGCACCCCCAGGCTCAGCACCCCCAGTCTCAGCACCCCTAGGCACAGTACCCCTAGTCGCAGCACCCCTAGGCTCAGCACCCGCAGCAGCACCAGAGTCACCAGTGACCTCGACAGGCTCGACCGCGTCTACCTGGGACACACCTGAAGGGGCAGGACCCTGAGGGGGGAGGGGGTCTACCGGGGGGGGACCTGGTACCAAGAAGAGCGGGGGTGGGGGGAGGGACGGAGTGCGGTAGGGGAAGAGGCGGTAGTAGGGTACCGACTCGTCGAACGTGACGTCTTGGGAGGACAGAAAGCGGCGAGAGGTGGGGTGGTAGAACTGCCACCTAGGGGCGTCGGGGGGGAACCCCAGGAAGACGCAGGGAGCAGCACGAGGGGACAGCTTGTCCGCAGACAAGTCGCGGACAAACGCACGAGATCCCCAGACCCGGAACGCCGACGCATCGCCAACCTTCCCCGTCCACAGCAGGGCTGGGGAGGTCTCCGGCCTGGAGACTCTCGGGTGAAGGTTGATCTGGTGCGCCGCGTACCTCACCGCAAACGGCCACAGAAAATGGGGGGCAGCCGCATGCATCATAGACGTAAGAGCGACGTCCATGACCATGCCAATGCGGCGCTCAGCAATCCCATTTTGCTGCGGTGAGTCCGGAAGCGTGAAGGTCTGACGGATGCCTCGCGCACGACAGTAGGCTCGCAGAAGGCCAGAGGAGAACTCTCCGCCTCGGTCAGAGTGCAGACGCAGAACAGGAAAGTCCGAGCCAAAGCTCTGCCTGAGCTGGAGACGAGCTGCGCGGATCCAGTCGATCAGCACCGCAGAGACATCACCCTTGCTGCGCAAAGGGAAGACTGTGGTGTAACGCGAATAGTCGTCAACAACAAGCAGGAAGTAGCGCTCGTGACCCTGTCCACGGACGCGGGCGGGGCCCCACACGTCCATGTGAAGCGTCTGCAACGGGGCCTCAGTCGGAGGAAACTGGGAGGAGTGAGGGGCAGCACGCTGGCGCCCCTCGACACAGGGGACACAGGAAGGGCCAGGGCCCGGAGGAAGGGGAGGGAGGGACCGGGGGAGACCAGACACAAGAAGACGGGAGGCCATGCCTCTGAGCCGAAGCAGAGAGGGGTGACCAAGGCGGTGGTGCCAGAGGAGAGTCTCGTGAGACAGGAGACGACACGAACAGGGGGCAGACTCAGGACCAGACCTGGACGCTGCAGCAAACACCTGACCAGACGCAGGGACCCTTCCAGACTCAGTAACTGGGGGGGAAGCAGTGGTCAGTGTATACAGGCTCGACCCTGGCTGACGGGTAAACGTAGCCAGGTGTCGACCTGTGCTAGCCTCTGTGCAGTGCGTCACCCGCTGACGAGCAGGGGTGAACTGGTGGACTCCCACATCCTGTAGGTCAGCACCACTCACCAAGTTCGTAGAGAACGAGGGGAGGTAGAGACCAGACAGGGTGCCAGAGGGAGCCGCCGGACACGGGAGGATTGTGGAGAAGCGAGACAGGACAGGACCCCCTGAGGGGTCAGCCAGGGAAACCAACCGGCCGACTAAGCGGCGTAAGTGTGGTGCGATCCCGAAAGAAGGAGCGAGACGGCCCAGAGTCAAGGGTGAAGGTGTGAGAGGCCGAAGCCGACGTAGTACCTGAGAGCGCAGACTCACCAGTACCTGGGGACGCAGACACACTAGCACCCAGAGCAGCAGCGTCGCAAGCACCTAGGGCAGCAGCCTCACCAGTACCTAGAGCAGCAGTCTCAATGCCCGGGTCAGGCGGAAAACACCGGTAACAGTCACCCTCATCACTAATAGTCACAGCATACATGGCAGCAAGGATAGCATCAAAGTCAAGATCAAAGATGGCTACGCCAGCCCTAGACAGCTCTCCCCAGCGGGGGATCTCCGTGGCCTCCGGAAACTGCTGACGCCAAGCGTCCGTCAGGCGGCCAAAACAGCGCTGGGTGGGGTGGGCACCCCCACACTGCTCACCCTCGCGGTGGCCGGTGCGAAGGATGTAGGTGCAGGGACCAAGACCCCCACCACGCTGACGCTGCGTGTACCACTCACGGAGCTGCTGAGGGGTGGGGACATCGCGAGAACGCTGCTGCTGCTGCTACTGCTGGCACTGACCACCCCTAGTGCCGCTCCGCTGTGAAGTGCCACTCCGACCACCTCCACCACCTCCTCCTCCACCTCCTCCACCTCCGCCACTGCCGCCACCCCCGCCAGTACCGCCGCCGCTGACGCCGCCTCCGCCACCACTGCTGCCACTAGCACCCCCACCCCCACCACCTCCTCCACCGCCACCCCCACTCCCTCCGCCGCCTCCACCTCCACCGCCACCGCCCCCGCTAGCCCCACCCGCTCCCTTGCCCCCCTTGCCCTTGCCAGGGTGACGTCTCCCGCTAGGGGCAGACGCCGCACCGACCGACTCAAGACCAACGACGTCGGCCGCAGCGGTAGAGGCGACAGAGGGCAAGAGAGGGGAAGGAGAACACCCCTCAAAGATGGGGGCGCGGGGGTCACCTCGAGAGGCACCTACAGCGACGATGCTCTTCTCCGCTGCTAGGAGGGCCTTCTCTAGGCTGTCGACTGTGAGAGTGGTGGGACAGACCGCAAGGAAGTGGTCCCGGACTACACGAAGGGAGTCGGGGAGGCAGGTGACTAGAAAGTAGAGAGTGATGTACATGGGGGGGGGGTTCTTGGCGCAGAAGTCAGCAGGAAGCGCAGCGCGGTAGCGGGTGTCACTAGTGCGGAGGTGCGTAATGAGATCAGCGACTGTGGGAAAGGCGGCAAGGTCAGGGAAGAGGTAGGGTAGCATGAGGTGGCTCAGTGCAGCAGTGGCAGGGGAGGAGTAGCGCGCAACTACAGCGTCGTACAAGGTCTGAGCACTCTTGTACTAACTAAAGTGCGCACGCTCAGAGGTGGGGAGGTGGCGACGCACAGCAAGACGTGCAGCAGCATCGCGCGTAGCCCACTGGGAGCGAACAGTAGGGTCAGCATCAGCAGCAGGGGCAGGGGAAGCGCCAGAGGTAAGGTCAAAGAGAGAGAGGCCGTCTGCCCTATCGCACTGTAAGAACAGCTGCAGGTCATCTACCCAGATCTCAAAGTCAATGGCCCGACCCTCAGCGTCAAAAGCGAGGACACTGGGGGTAGCCATGACGACAGACGCCTAGCAGTGCAAGCAGTAGGGTGAGGGCAGTGCAGTGAAAAAGAAGGCTCTGTGCTCACCAGACTGGGCGGAACGGGCGGTCTCGAAGTAGGGCAGCTCAGCGGCTGGCGGCTCGGCTGCTGGGCGGCTCGGCTGCTCGGCGGCTCGGCTGCTGGGTGGCTCGGCGGCTCCGCTGCTTGGCTGCTGGGCGGCTCGGCGGCTCGGCGGCTTGGCTGCTGGGCGGCTCGGCTGCTGGGCGGCTCGGCGGCTCGGCTGCTGGGCGGCTCGGCGGCTCGGCGGGCAGCTGCTGGGCGGCTCGGCGGTCAGCGGCTGGGCGACCCGGCGGTCGGGCGGCTCTGGTTCAGAGCGGCGCGGCGGTCGTAGGTAGGGCGGCGGGTGGGCCGCAGAGTAGGGCGGCGGGGCCGTGATGTAGTACGGCTGGGCCGTCGAAAAAGGGCGGCGGGGCCGCAACGTAGGGCGACGGGGCCGTCGAAGTAGGGCGGCGGGGCCGCGAAGGGTAGGGCGGCGGGGCCGCGACGTAGGGTAGGGCGGCGGGGCCGCGACGTAGGGCGGCGGGGCCGTCGAAGTAGGGCGGCGGGGCCGCAACGTAGGGCGGCGGGGCCGTTGAAGTAGGGCGGCGGGGCCGCGACGTAGGGCGGCGGGGCCGCGACGTAGGGCGGCGGGGACGTCAAAGGGTAGGGCGGCGGGGCCGCGACGTAGGGCGGCGGGGCCGTCTAAGGGTAGGGCGGCGGGGCCGCGAGAGTAGGGCGGCGGGGCCGCGACCGAAAAGGCGGCGCGACGGGCCGCTAGGGGGAGGGCGACACGACGGGTCGCTAAAAAAAAGAACGCGCGCCTCGGGGCGCGCTTCGGTGGGCCCAAGAAACAGTCCCTAGGAGGGGACCTGCTCTGATTCCATGTGAGAATGAGAACGAGAATGGAATGACTATGAATGAAGTGAGTACATATAGGAAACCCTAATTGGGTTGTACCCCCTATGGGATACCCCACTATAGCCTACACAAATAAGTAAGCTATAATGTTCTGACAGAAGTTTCGTCCCGATATACACCCAAGAGGTTGCAGTGGGGTGTCAGAACGTGTGCAAAGCACACTGCACCAGTTGGGGACACCTGAGTACACTCAGTATTCTATTCACCACCCATATCAGATAGTTTCATTAGGAAGGTAACCGTTGAAGCATGAAATTAACTTGAACCAATATGCGATTTTGTGCGGGTCGCTTCGTGCGCATCGAATCGGTGGGTGACAACATGAAAAGTAACGCAAATTAATGCTGATTTCGTGCCTTTTTTCCGCGCCAAAATGGGTGAAATTCATGTAATCCTCAATGCAGGGAGAAGTGATTGGGGCACACCATGTGTAGAGATGTTGAAAATCTCTACTGCCTGGTTCTGGCACACTGCCTGCTGCCAGCTCAGCTGCGTGGCGGCTCGCCCATCCAGTCGCGCAGTGAACAGTACGTGTTTAACAGGGCGCGGTGCAAAGCTGGTAAAAAAACAATTCTAAATTTGAATGGTCAAAAGTTCCGAAATGCACAACGTAGAACCGACTTGAAAATAATATGAGCCGTGTTCAACCATTGTCTTGTTTCGAACAGGTGGTTCAAGAAGTCTCTGAGAAAACTAGAACGAGAATGAGTTGACTAAGGAATGAAAGTGATACAAATATGAAACCCTAGAATTGTGTACCCCTTACTGTCTAACCCGCTACAGCCTACAGGCTAGATCATATAAGTTTGACACACCCCCATAGGCAAAGTGGGGGAGAACAAGGGGTCACAAGACCAGTCAAGCAAAGCAAGGCAAAACAAGCTCAGGGTGGATCTAAACGTCACCACACATTCTGAGCACAAGTTCAAGGCGAGAAGGCCAGTTTGTCAAACATTATATATGTTGTAGTTGTTTAGGTTACAGTGGGTTAGCCTATAGGGGGTACACAATTCTAGGGTTTCCTACTTGTACTCATTTCACTGTTAGTTCATTCATTCCTGTTCAACATGGTATAGAGCAGGTCCTTCCTAGGACCGATTTTTTTTAAGGCCCACCACTACCTACCTACCTACCTACCTACCTACGCCCTAGGGCGCCTCGGTTTTCTCGCCCCTAGAGGCCCCGAACGGCCCACGCGCTCGCCCCTAGAGGCACCGTCGGCCCCGCGTTCACCTCCCTAGAGGCCCCGATCGGCCCCGCGCTTGCCCTTAGCGGCCCCTTACGGCCCCGCGCTCGTCCCTAAAGGCCCCGATCGGCCCCGCACTCGCCCTTAGCGGCCCCGTACGGCCCCGCGCTCGCCCATAAAGGCCCCGATCGGCCCCGCACTCGCCCTTAGAGGCCCCGATCGGCCCCGCGCTCGCCCTTAGAGGCCCCGATCGGCCCCGCGCTCGTCCCTAGAGGCCCCGATCGCCCCCCCCGCGCTCGCCTCTAGAGGCCCCGAACGGCCCCACCCAGAACGAGCCGCCCAAACCGAGCAGCCCGAACCGAGCCGCCCAATCCGAACCGAGCCGCCTGACCCGAGCCGCCCAGCCCTAACCGAGCCGCGCCGCCCGAACCTAGCCACGCCGCCCTTACCGAGCCGCGCCGCCCTACCTGTACCGAGCCGCGCCGCCCTACCTGTAGCGAGCCGCCCTACCTGTCCTTGGGGTGCCCCTACTGCTTTTCCTACTACTGCTTCTATTACTCTTACCACTGCTATGGCTAGCCCTCCTGTGCTAGCTTTCGATGCTGAGGGCCGCCCAGTGAAGTTCGAAACCTGGCTTGATGACCTACACCTCTTCCTACAACTCACTGCCAAGGAAGACATCTCACTGTACGATCATGCCATAGGCCACGCTACTGCTCCTGCTGCTACTTCTGACAGCACTGCTCGCTCACAGTGGCAGACTCGTGACGCCCACGCTCGCTTCGCTATTTGCAACTCTCTGCCGATAGATGAGCGCGAGCACTTTGGACAGCACAGGACTGCGCAGGCACTGTACACTGCTGTCGTTGCCCGCTACTCCTCACCGGCCTCTGCCGCACTAGGCCGTCTCTCTCTTCCTTACCTGTTCCCCGACTTAGCCTTTTTCCACACAGTCGCTGACCTCATTACACACCTCCGCACTAGTGAGGCTCGCTTCCGCGCCGCTATGCCTGATGAGTTCCTTGATACGATCCCACCCCCGCTCTGGCTCACTCTCTACCACCTAGTCACGCGCCTCCCTGACACTCTGCGCTCAGTTAGGGACCACTTCCTAGCTCGCTGCCCCACTGAGCTCACCATTGCCCTCCTCGAGAAGGAACTCCTTGCAGCTGAGACTAGCATAGTCGCTGTAGGTGCCTCTCGTGGCGACCCCCATACCCCGTTCTTTGAGGGGTGTTCTCCTTCCCCCCTTCTTCCCTCTGTCGCCTCTGCTGCTGCTGTCGACCTCCTTGGTGCTGAGAAGGTCGGGACTGCGTCTGCTCCGAGCGGGCGCCGCAGCGGCAAGGGCAAAGGGGGCAAGGGCGGTGGCGGTGTCAGCGGGGGAGGCAGTGGTGGGGGAGGTGGTGGCGGTGGGGGTGGTGGCGCGACTGGAGGGACAGCTGGCATCGGTGGGGGGGGGGGGGTGGCGGCAGCGTCGGGGGAGGTGGCCGGGGCGGAGGAGGTGGTGGGGGTGGCGGTGGACGCGGCGGCGGCAGGGGTTGGGGTGGTCGAGGAGGTGGTGGCGGCGGTGGTGGTCGTGGAGGCACTGGCGGTGGCCAGGGCCAGCAGCACACTCCGTCGCCCCAAGAGGTCCGTGAGTGGTACTCTCAGCACGGGGGGGGGGGGGGGGGTGGCCTTAGCTGCACGTACGTCATTCGCACTGGTGACTGCACTGGCCAGCCGTGTGGGGGACCGCACGCCACACAGCGTTGCTTCGCTCGTCTGAACGACGCTTGGCGTGTTCAGTTCCCTCAGGCCACTGAGCTGCCCCGCTGGATTGATTTCCTGAAGAGGGGGATTGATATCTATGCTTTAGACTTTGATGCTATTCTCACTGCTATGTATGTGATGTCTACTAGTGGAGCGGGTGCTGAGTACCTGTGTGTCCCGCCCGACCCGAGCATTAGGACTAGTGCGTCTGCCGCTTCAGGTACTCGAGTGACTGCTACCCCAGGTGCTGGTGAGGCAGCTGCTCTAGGTGCTTGTGCGTCTGCCCCCCCTGGTACTGAGTCGACTACAGGACTGCACTCCTTCACACTGGACTCAGGTGCCTCTCGCCGCTTCTTTCGTGACCGCAATGCCCTTGAGCCACTTGCTCGGCCGGTTGCTGTCTCCCTCGCTGACCCCTCTGGTGGTCCGGTCATTGCGACCTCCTCCACTGTCCTTCCCTGTCCTGCGGTCCCGTCGGGCACACTGTCAGGTCTCCACCTACGAACTTGGTGGCAGGTTGTGCACTCCAGGACGGGGGTGTTCACCAGTTCACCCCTGCCTACGAGCGCGTGACACACTGCACGTGTGCTCGTACGGGCCGCCGCTTGGCTACCTTCACCCGGCAGCCGGGGTCGGACCTGTACACACTGACTACTGCGTCCCCTGAGGTCGCTGCGTCTGCGTTTGCGTCCGCGTCAGGTCAGCTGTCTGCCCCCTGCTCGTGTCGCTCTCTAGCGCACGAGACTGTCCTCTGGCACCACCGACTTGGCCACCCGTCTGTGCAGCGCCTTCGTGCCATGCACTCCCGGTACCTTGTCTCTGGTCTTCCCAGGGTCCTCCCTCCCCTCCCACCCTCGCCCGTCTTCCCTGTGTCGAGGGGCGGCAGCGCGCCGCTCCTCACTCCTCGTTTCCCCCGACGACTGCTCCTTTGCAGACGCTCCACATGGACGTGTGGGGCCCAGCCCACGTCCGTGGTCAGGGTAAGGAGAGGTACTTCCTGATAGTTGTTGACGACTACTCGCGCTACACCACGGTCTTCCCCTTGCGCACCAAGGGTGAGGTCCCTGATGTCTTGATCCCTTGGATCCGCAGAGCCCGTCTTCAGCTCAGCGAGCGTTTCCACTTGGACTTTCCTGTCCTGCGCTTGCACTCTGACAGAGGTGGTGAGTTCTCCTCCGACCTCTTGGCAGCCTACTGTGCTGAGCACGGCATTGAGCAGTCCTTCACGCTTCCGGCCTCTCCACAGCAGAATGGGGTTGCGGAGCGCCGCATTGGCCTGGTCATGGAGGTCGCCCGTACCTCCTTGATCCATGCGGCTGCCCCCCACTTTCTGTGGCCGTTTGCGGTTCGGTACGCTGCGCATCAGCTCAACCTCTGGCCCCGTGTCTTCTTACCGGAGACCTCGCCCACACTGCTGTGGATGGGGGAGGTTGGCGATGCGTCGCGTTTCCGGGTCTGGGGATCTCGAGCTTTTGTCCGCGATACGTCTGCGGACAAGCTCTCCTCCCGTGCTGTTCCCTGCGTCTTCCTCGGCTTTGTCCCGGACGCGCCTGGTTGGCAGTTGTACCACGCCACCTCGCGCCGGGTCTTGCCCTCTCAGGACGTCACTTTTGATGAGTCCGTCCCCTACTACCGCCTCTTCCCCTACCGCACTGCCCCGCTCCCCCCCCGCCTCTCTTCCTCGCGCCAGGTGCTGCTATCGTAGACCCCCTCCCCCCTCAGGGTGCCGCTCCCTCAGGTGTGTCTCAGGTAGACCCGGTTGAGCCTGTTGAGGTTGCTGTCGACTCTCGTCCTGCTGGGGGTGCGGAGCCTGGGGGTGCGGAGACTGGGGGTGCTGAGCCTGGTGGTGCGGAGACTGGGGGTGCTGAGCCTGGGGGTGCGGGGCCTGGGGGTGCTGAGCCTGGGGGTGTTGAGCCTGCGGGTGCTGAGCCTGGGGGTACTGAGCCTGGGGGTGCTGAGCCTGGGGGTGCTGAGCCGCAGCATCCGGAGTCAGGGTGTTCTGAGTCTGGAGGTACTGGGCATGAGGGTCCTACACCTGGAGGAGGCCTCTCCTCGGAGCAGCTTCGTGAGTGGTACTTCCAGTACTGCAGCCTCCGGAGAGGTACCTCTGGAGCCAGGCGTACTACAGGGACTGGTGCTGGTGCTTCTCTTCCTAGTCGGGAGCTCCCCTCCCGTGAGCGGATCTGTGAGTGGTACGACCGGCGCTGCACGCTTCGGAGTGGCGCGCCTGTTGTCCCGGACCCCGCTGCTGCTGGTGCTGCGGACCCGGCCGTTGGAGCTGCTGCTGGTGCTGCGGACCCGAGCGTTGGAGCTGCTACTGGTACTGCAGACCCGGGCGTTGGAGCTGCTGCTGGTGCTGCCGACCCGGGCGTTGGAGCTGCTGCTGGTGCTGCGGACCCGGGCGTTGGAGCTACTGCTGGTGCTGCGGACCCGGGCGTTGGAGCTGCTGCTGGTGCTGCGGACCCGAGCGTTGGAGCTGCTGCTGGTGCTGCGGAACCGGGCGTTGGAGCTGCTGCTGGTGCTGCGGACCCGGGCGTTGGAGCTGCTACTGGTGCTGCGGACCCGGGCGTTGGAGCTGCTGCTGGTCCTGCGGACCCGGGCGTTGGAGCTACTGCTGGTGCTGCGGACCCGGGCGTTGGAGCTGCTGCTGGTGCTGCGGACCCGGGCGTTGGAGCTGCTGCTGGTGCTGCGGACCCGGGCGTTGGAGCTGCTGCTGGTGCTGAGGACCCGGGTGTTCGAGCTGCTGCTGGTACTGCGGACCCTGGCGCTGGTGTCTCTGCTGGTTCTGGAGTTGCTGTGCGGCAGCGGCCGTACTTCGTTCCGCTCCTTCTGCAGGTTCTTGGTCAGCTTCCTCCTCCTTGTCCTCCTCCCTCCTTAGGGTGTCCTCCGTCTGCCTCCTCTCTCCCTGGTCCTGCTCCTTACACTGGTCCGACTGGAGGTCTTACTGAGCGTCGTGAGCCTGAGTCTCCTCCTGCGTCGCCTGAGTCTCGCCGTGCGTCACCTGTCCGTGCTGCTCTCACTGCTGGTCGTGTCCCTAGTCAGCGTCTTCCTGCTGTCCCGGGCACTCACCGGATGGCGCTTCGTCCTTCCACTGCTCCACAGCGTGTCCCACTGCCGTCTCCTCCTGCGTCCTCTCTTCTTGCTCTTGCTGACCCGGGGTCAGACTCCCTTCGTGCTGCCACTCCTACTGTCACGCGTCTCCTTGCTACTGTCGTAACTGACCCTTCCTTTGAGTCCACTGTTGCTTCTGCCCTCGTTGCTGAGCTCGCCGACTTTGTGATTACATATATATGTAACAGCACAAGCAACGTCAAGAAGTGAGCAAGTGAGGCAAGGTAGGCACAAGACCTAACAGAGTACAGAAGCGCTGATGATCACAAGACGCGAGTGCCTTGGTGAAGATATCAGCAGTGTTGGCCTTAGAGGCCACGTAAGCAAGGCGCAGCTGACCGCGCTGCTGCAGCTCACGAGCAAGGAAGTAGAGAAGAGCGATGTGCTTCGTTCTGTGCTCCAGTCTCTGCTCCCGACACAAGGCCAGCATGGTCTTGTTGTCTACGTACAGAACTGGAGGAGAACGAGGCGGCTCTCCCAGGTCAGTCAGCAGGTAGGTGAGCCAGCGTAGCTCCTGTGCAGCCATGGCCCCTGCGTAGATCTCAGCCTCACAACTGGAGCCAAGAACAGAAGACGAGCGGGTAGACCGCCACGAAACAGAGCCGGAACCAAGGCTGAAGTTGTAACCCTGTGACGACCACTGCGTAGCCTGGTCGTCAGCCCAAGAAGCGTTTGCGTGACCAGTGAGGACCACTGGAATCCGCCCTCCAAGCACAAGCCCCATGCCCGACGTACTGCACAAGTAGCGCAACACCCTCTTCGCTGCAGCCATGTGCTCTGGTCTGTGTCTCCCAGGAGCATCATAGCGTGCGAGAATGCTAAGAGGGTATGCAAGGTCAGGTCGAGTGCAGGTCATCAGGTACATGAGGCAGCCAACAAGCTCTAAGTACGGGCCACTCGACTCTACGGACTCATCCGAAGGCAGAGTTGAGAGCGAGTGGCGAGTAGACAGAGGAGTGGCCTGAGGCGAGGAGTACGTGAAGCCGAAGCGCTGAAGGACCTGCTGCACCATGTGTGACTAAGTCAGGGTAATGGTGCGGCGTGCTCTATCCCGGGTGATCTGCAAGCCAAGGTAGCTGCGCAGTTCACCTAGGTCTGTGCACGTGTGTCTCTTCTGCAGCTCGGACTTCACGTAGGCGAGTCCAGCAGTGTCAGCTGTGGCAAAGACCAAGTTGTCGACGTACACGGGGATGTAGAACGGAGGCAAAGAAGTGTCGGTGCGCAGAAACAGCGACGGGTTGGCAGTAGAAGGAGCAAACCCAAGAGCCGCAAGTGTAGTCCTCAGTGTGTTGTGCCACTCACGAGGTGCTTGGCGGAGACCGTAGACTGGCCGCCAGAGGCTCCACTGAGTACCAGGAGGAAAAGACCCAGTGAAGCCAGGTGGGCGGCGCAGCCAAATCTCCTCGTGCAGGCTGCCCTGCAAGAAAGCAGTGCTGAAGTCAAGAGAGTGAAGCTCGTAGTTACGGTGAGCGGCTATGTGCAGCAGTACCCGAAGAGTGGTCATCTTTGGGGTGGGAGAGAAGGTCTGAAAGTAGTCAACTCCCTGCCGCTGACTGAAGCCACAAGCCACGTAACGCGCCTTGAAGACAGGCGGAGAACCTGGCGGCCGCTTCACCCTGAAAATCCACATGCCACTGACGATGTTCGCCCCAGGCGGGGGAACCTCGTCAATGTAGGTGCCCGTGGACTTCCAGGAAGCCATCTCTGCGTCCATGGCTGCCTACCACTGAGAGGAGTAGGGACCCTCTATCGCCTCCGCGTAAGAGCGCGGAGTCGGGATGTGTGGTGCATCCGGGTCTCCCTCAGGGGCAAGTAGCATGGACATGAGATGGGGTGAAGCAGCCGCAAGACACTGGAACTCCTCCTGCCTATCCTCAAGGACGTCCGTGCCAAGAGCACACTCACCCCCGACGGACGGAGGACAGACAGACTCAGCCTCAGCAACTAGACTAGCAGCGTAGTCTAGACGACAGCGAGCAGCGAAGTCGACAAGCTCAGCAACTAGGGCAGACGCCGCAGTGGACTCAAAGGAAGGGTCAGTGACGACAGTAGCAAGGAGACGCATGACAGTAGGACTGGCAGCACGAAGGGAGTCTGACTCCGGGTCAGCAAGAGCAGGAAGAGAGGACTCAGGCGGAGAAGGCAAAGGGGCACGCAGAGGAGCAGTGGACGGACGCAGAGACATCTGGTGCGTGCCGGGGACAGGGGGAGGACGCTGACGCGAACCACAACGACTAGTGCGAGCAGCAAGGACAGGCGACGCAGGACGAGACGCAGGCTCACGACACTCAACAAGACCTCCAATAGGACCAATGTAGGGAGAAGGAGCAGGCAGAGGAGAGGTAGGCTGTAACTTTGACTCGGACTGGACAGGCGGTGGACACTCTAAGGGAGGAGCCGGACTAGCAGAGGGTGGAATACCAAGAACCTGCTCAATGAGCAGAACGAAGTACGGCCCAACCGCTCAGCACCACCAGCACCAGAAGGGACAGCACCAGCACCCCGAACGACAGCACAAGCGCCAGCAGCACCCCCAGCTCCAGCAGCGCAAACTCGAGCACCCTCAGAGGCACCAGCACCAGAAGAACCCTCACCGCCAACACCCCCAGCAGCTCCAGCTCCACCCGGACCACCAGAAGACATAGCAGGTCCACCAGCTCCAGCACCCCCAGTAGCACCGACGCCCGCACCACCACCAGCTACAGTACTAGAAGCACCCGCAGGCCCAGCAGCTCCAGTACTCCCAGTACGAGCACCTCCGGGACCCGCGGCACCAGCACCCTAAGCAGTAGCAGAACCTCCAGCGCCCGTAGCACCTCCAGCTCCAGCAGCACGCCTCCAGCGCCAGGCAAACCACTCACGCAGCTCCTGTTGAGAGAGTAGCTCCCGCTGGGACGAAGCACCCGAAGAACCTCCTGGCCCAGCACCACCAGACGCCACACGAGCAGGCCAAGTACCCTCAAACTCCGCACCCCCAGATGCAGCACCCCTAGGATCAGCACCCCCAGGCGAAGCACCCTTAGGCTCAGCACCCCCAGTCGCAGCACCCCCAGACTCAGCACCTCCAGGCTCAGCATCCCCAGACCCCGCACCCGCAGGCTCAGCACCCCTAGCAGCACCAGAGTCAACAGCTACCTCGACAGGCTCGACTGCGTCTACCTGGGACACACCTGAGGGGGCAGGACCCTGAGGGGGGAGGGGGTCTACTGGAGGGGGACCTGGCGTAAGGAAGAGCGGCGGGGGCGGGAGGGACGCAGTGCGGTAGGGGAAGAGACGGTAGTAGGGAACCGACTCGTCAAACATGACGTCCTGGGAGGACAGAACACGACGCGAGGTGGGGTGGTAGAACTGCCAGCCTGGCGCGTCAGGGGGGAAGCCAAGGAAGACGCAGGGAACAGCACGAGGGGACAACTTGTCCGCAGGCAAGTTGCGAACAAATGCCCGAGATCCCCAGACATGGAACGCAGACGCATCGCCAACCTTCCCCGTCCACAGCAAAGCAGGGGAGGTCTCCGGCATGGAGACCTGGGGCTGAAGGTTGATCTGATGTGCCGCGTACCTGACCGCAAACGGCCACAGAAAATGGGGGGCAGCCGCATGGACCATGGACGTACGAGCGACGTCCATGACCATGCCAATGTGGCGCTCAGCAATCCCATTTTGCTGCGGAGAGTCCGGAAGCGTGCAAGTCTAGCGGATGCCTAGTGCATGACAGAAGGCTCGCAGAAGGTCAGAGAAGAACTCTTCGCCTATGTCGGAGTGCAGACGCAGAACAGGAAAGTCCGAGCCGAAACTCTCTCTGAGCTGGAGACGAGCTGCGCGGATCCGGGTGATCAACACCTCAGTGACCTCACCCTTGCTGCGCAAGGGGAAGACTGTGGTGTAACGCGAGTAGTCGTCAACCACCAGCAGGAAGTAACGCTCGTGACCCTGTCCACGGACGCGGGCTGGGCCCCACACGTTCATGTGAAGCGTCTGCAGCGGAGCCTCTGTCGGAGGAAACTCGGAGGAGTGAGGAGCAGCGCGCTGCCGCCCCTCGACGCAGGGAACGCAGGTGAGGGCAGGCCCCAGAGGAAGGGGAGGGAGGGATCGGGGGAAGACCAGAGACAAGGACACGGGAAGCCATACCTCAAAGACGAGGCAGGGAGGGGTGACCAATGCGGTGGTGCCAGAGGAGAGTCTGGTGAGACAGGAGACGACACTAGGAGGGGGCATACTCAGGGCCAGACCTGGACGCCGCAGCAAACACCTGACCCGACGCGGCTACCTGAGTTGACTCAGCGACTGGAGGAGACTCAGTAGTCAGTGTGTACAGGCTCGACCCCGGCTGATGGGTAAACGTGGCCAAGTGACGGCCCGTACGAGCACAGGAACAGTGGGTCACTCGCTGACTCGCAGGAGTGAACTGGTGAACCCCTACATCCTGGAGGTCAGCACCACTCACCAAGTTCGTAGAGAATGAGGGGAGGTAAAGACCTGACAGGGTGCCAGAAGGGGCCGCCGAACACGGTAGGACAGTGGAGAAGTGGGCAAGGACAGGACCCCTAGAGGGGTCTGCCAGGGAGACTGCCAGTGGCCGACTAAGCGGCGTGAGCGTGGTGCGGTCTCGAAAGAAGGAGCGGGAAGCACCCGAGTCAAGGGTGAAGGTGTGGGTGGCCGGAGCCGACGCGGTACCTGAGAGCGCAGACTCACCAGCACCTGGGGCAGCAGACTCACTGGCACCTAGAGCAGCAGCCTCAATGCCCGGGTCAGGCGGAAAACACCGGTAACAGTCACCCTCATCACTAATAGTCACAGCATACATGGCAGCAAGAATAGCATCATAATCAAAATCAAAGATCGCAACCCCCGCCCTAAACAGCTCACCCCAGCAAGGGATCTTAGTAGCGTCGGGGAATTGGTGATGTCAAGCATCCGTCAGACGGCCGAAGCAGCGCTGGGCGGAGTGCGGACCCCCACACTGCTCACCCGCGCGTTCGCTGGTACGGAGAACGTAGGTACAGGGGCCATCACCCCCACCCCGCTGACGAGCAATGTACCACTCACGAAGCTGCTGGCGCTCACCACCACCGGAGCCGACCCTCTGCGTAGAGCCGCCCCGATCAGCTCCACCTTCGCCGCCGCTACCTCCACCACCGCCTCCACCTCCGCCACCTCCGCCCGCACCGCCACCACCGCCTCCTCCTCCGCCTCCATTGCCGCCACTAGCGCCCCCACCCCCGCCACCACTCCCACCGCCACCCCCACCCCCTCCGCCGCCTCCACCACCGCCTCCACCACCCCCGCCAGCTCCTCCAGCGCCCTTGCCCCCCTTGCCCTTGCCTGAGCGGCGTCTCCCGCAAGGGGCAGACGCAGCTCCGACTGACTCAAGACCAACGAGGCCGGCCGCAGTAGCAGAGGAAACAGAGGGCAAGAGGGGGGGGGGGGGAGCACGCCTCAAAGACAGGGGTACGAGGGTCACCACGAGAGGCTCCTACAGCGACTATACTCTTCTCTACTGCTAGGAGGCGCTCCTCGAGGAGGTCAACGGTGAGAGTGGTGGGGCAAACAGAGAGAAAGTGGTCCCTGACCGAGCGAAGGGTGTCAGGGAGCCGGGTGACTATGTAGTAGAGGGTGATGTACATAGGGGGGGGGGGTTGTTGGCGCAGAACTCAGCGGGAAGCGCAGCGCGGTAGCGAATGTCACTAGTGCAAAGGTGCGTAATGAGGTCAGTGACTGTGGGAAAAGCGGCGAGGTCAGGGAAGAGGTACGGCAGTATGAGGCGGCTAAGAGCAGCTGTGGCAGGGAAAGAGTAGCGTGCAACTACAGCGTCGTACAAGGTCTTTGCACTCTTGTACTGACTGAAATGCGCACGCTCAACGGTCGGTAAGTGGCGGCGCACAGCAAGGCGGGCAGCAGCATCGCGCGTGGTCCACTGTGAGCAAACAGTGGCATCAGCATCAGCAGCAGGGGCAGGAGAGGCACCTGAAGTGAGGTCAAAGAGGGAGAGACCGTCTGCCCTATCGCACTGTAGGAAAAGCTGCAGATCATCTACCCAGACCTCAAAGTCAACAGCTCGACCCTCAGCGTCAAAGGTGAGAACACTGGGGGTGGCCATGACAGCAGTAGACTAGCAGAGAGAGCAGCGGGGTAGGGCTGTGCAGTGGCAGAGGCGCTGCTCTTACCGGGTCGGTGGGGCGGGCCGAGGCAGGCCGGCAGGGACAGGGCTGCGACTGCAGTGACTGCGGCGTCTCGGCTGCGGTGATGTGGCGGCTCGGCGGCTCGGCTGCAGGGCGGCTCGGCGGCTTGGCGGCTCTACGGCTGGGCGGCTGGGCGGCTCGGCGGCAAAGGCGGCTTGGCTGCTCGGCGGTGACGGCGGCTCGCCTGCTCGGCGGGGCCGGGAAGGGCGGCGGAGGGGCTGAGGAAGGGCGGCGACGGGGCCGCAAGGGGCGGCAACTGGGCCGCTGAAGGGCGGCGACGAGGCCGCTGAGAGGCGGCGACGGGGCCGCTGAAGGGCGGTGACGAGGCCGCGAAAGGGCGGCGACGGGGCCGCGGAAGGGCGGCAATGGGGCCGCGGAAGGGCGGCAACGGGGCCGCGGAGGGGCGGCGACGTGGCCGCTGAAGGGCGGCGACGAGGCCGAGGAGGGGAGGGGCCGGCGACGGGGCCGCGAGGGCGGCGCGACGGGGCCGCGAAGGGGCCGCGAGCGGCCATGAGAGGGACCGCACGGGGCCGAAAGGGGCCTCGACGGGCCGCGAAAGGGGCCGTGAGGGGCCGTGGGAGGGGCCGCGAGGGGCTGCTAGGGGCCGCGAGGGCGGCGCGACGGTGCCGCGAGGGCGGCGCGACGGGGCCGCGAGGGGCCGCTAAGGGGCCGCGAGGGGCCGCGAGGGCGGCGCGACGGGGCCGTAAGAGGGCGCGACAGGCCACTAAGGGGAGACACACGGGGCGCGACTCGGGCAGGGGCTAAGCGCACTCCGGGCAGGAAAAAAAAAATCGATATTTGGTGGGCCCTAGGAAAAGTTCCCACTAGGGAACCTGCTCGATACCATGAGAAAACTAGAACGAGAATGAGTTGACTAAGGAATGAAAGTGATACAAATATGAAACCCTAGAATTGTGTACCCCTGAGTGTCTAACCCGCTACAGCCTACACATGCTAGATCATATAAGTTTGATAGTCTCTTCAGCAACTATGCACCGCGCCCTAAAAGGTTTCCCTGAAATTGACTCGGCATCACTGAACAATCAGACAACGGGTTTTCTCGTCACTGAGCAATCAGACTGCCCGTTTTCTGGCCGAAGTGCCTTCAGACTAGAAGCGATTTTTTTTGGGGGGGTCAGGGAGCCTAGAAATTGAAACGTCAGCCCTGGGTCTTACCGGGGATACGGCAACTCTGCAGAGCTCGCGTACAACCACTTGAAGAACCTGTATCAAGCAACAGATAGTGTTAACCAAAGTCGGTTAATGGCGCAATTGACAACGGTCGAAATGAAATCGGACGAGAAGGGAATGGCGTATATCAGTCGTTGCCGCGAATTGCGCGACAAGCTTCTTCGATGCGGAGGGTCGATTTCAGAAGACGCCTTCGCCACGGTCGTCATCGGCGGCCTTGGTCCTCACTGGCGCTCCACTCGCGCCATACTCCGAGCCCACGGAAAAATTTCCGAAGCAGCACTTTGTGTCAGATGATTATATTACTGATGCATATATTTAGGCTGTAGTAGAGTAGCCCATAGGGGGTACAACCCAATTAGGGTTGGTACTTGTACTTGTTTCATTTCATAGTGCACTCATTCCTCGCCTCTATCTCAACATGGTATCGAGCAGGTTCCCTAGTGGGAACTGTTCCTAGGGCCCACCTACTATTCCGTCCTGCCCGGAGCGCGCTCTGCCCTAGCCCGAGTCGCGCTGGGCCTTTTTTTTCCCTTTGGCGGCCCGATCGCGTCGAGCCGCCCGCGAAATTCTGACGCGCCACCTACGCGGCCTCGTCGCGCCGCCCCTAGACGGCCGCGCCGCGCCGCGTCGCGCGTGCCGCCCTCCAGTCGCGCGCCGCCCCCCCTCTGACCCTCGCGACGCCGGCGCCGTCGCTGACGGCCCCGCGATCGCCTGCGACGGCCCCGCCGTCCCCTCTACCGGCCCCTCCGCTGCGCTTGACGGCCCCGCCGTCCCCTCTGCCGGCCCCGCCGCTGCGCTTGACGGCCCCGCCGTCCCCTCTGCCGGCCCCGCCGCTGCACCCGACGGCCCCGCTGTCCCCTCTGCCGGCCCCGCCGCTGCTTCAGACGGCCCCGCCGCTGCACTTGACGGCCCCGCCGTCCCCTCTGACGGCCCCGCCGCTGCACCTAACGGCCCCGCCGTCCCCTCTGACGGCCCCGCCACTGCACCTACCGGCCCCGCCGCTACCCCTGACGGCCCCGCTGCTGCATCTTCAGGCCCCGCCGTCTCACCTGCCGGCCCCGCTGCTGTACCTGACGGCCCCGCCGCTTCACCTACCGGCCCCGCCACTACCCCTAACGACCCCGCAGCTGCATCTCCCGGCCCCGCCGCCCCAACAACTGCGCCGCCCCAGCAGCCGAGCCGCCCCAGCAGCCGAGCCGCCCCAGCAACCGAGCCGCCCCAGCAGCCGAGCCGCCCCAGCAGCCGAGCCACCCCAGCAGCTGAGCCGCCCGAGCCGCCGAGCCGCCCGAGCCGCCCAGCAGCCGACCCGCCGAGCCGCCCGAGCCGCCCGAGCCGCCTGCACTGCCCTGTCTGGTGAGCACTGAGCTTTACTCTGCGCACTGCCCTTACCCCACTGCTGTCATGGCTACCCCCAGTGTCCTCACCTTCGACGCTGAGGGCAGAGCCATCGACTTTGACGTGTGGGTAGACGACCTGCTGCTTTTCCTACAGTGCGACAGAGCTGACGGCCTCTCTCTCTTTGATCTCACTTCTGGTGCCTCTCCCGCCCCTGCTGCTCCTGAGGATGCCACTGTTCGCTCAGTGTGGGCCACACGCGATGCTGCTGCACGTCTTGCTGTGCGTCGCCACCTCCCTCCCTCTGAGCGTGCACACTTTGGGTCGTACAAGAGTGCTCAGACCTTGTACGACGCCGTTATTGCACGCTACTCCACCCCTGCCACTGCCGCACTGAGCCGCCTCATGCTACTGTACCTCTTTCCCGACCTTGCTTCTTTTGCCACAGTCGCCGACCTCATTACCCACCTGCGCACTAGTGACGCTCACTTCCGCGCTGCGCTTCCTGCTGAGTTCTGCGCCAAGAACCCCCCCCCCCCCCAGTACTTCACTCTCTGCTACATTGTCACCCCCCTCCCTGACTCCCTCCGCGGAGTCAGGGACGACTTACTCTCAGTCTGCCCCACCACTCTCACTGTTAACCTCCTCGAGAAGTCCCTCCTAGTAGCCGAGAAGAGCATTCTCGCTGTAGGGGCCTCTCGTGGTGACCCGCGCACCCCCATCTTTGAGGGGTGTTCCCCCTCCCCCCTCCTGCCCTCTGTCGCCTCTGCTGCTACGGCCGACCTAGTTGGTTTTGAGTCGGTCGGTGCGGCGTCTGCCCCCAGTGGGAGACGTCGCTCTAGCAAGGGCAAAGGGGGCAGGAGCGGTGGTGGAGGCGGCGGGGGCGGTGGGAGCGGCGGTGGAGGCAGCGGAGGAGGTGGGGGTGGTAGCGGGAGTGGTGTCGGGAGTGGAGGTGTCAGCGGCGGCAGTGGAGGCGGGGGTGGCAGCGGCGGTGGTGGTGGGAGTGGAGGCGGAGGCGGCGGTGGCGGCAGCGACGGTGGGAGTGGCGGTGGCAGCGGAGGTGGTGGCGGCGGCGGCGGAGGAGGCGGCGGAGGAGGTCGTGGCTCGTCGCAGAGGAGTGGCTCCGGTGGCGGTCAGCGCCAACAGCAGCGGCAGCAGCGTGGTCAGGAGACCCTCTCCCCGCAGCAGCTCCGTGAGTGGTACGCTGCACGCCAGAGGGGTGGGGGTACTGGTCCGTGCACCTACGTCTTGCGCACGGGCGACCGTGCGGGTGAGCCGTGTGGTGGTCCACACCCCGCCCAGCGCTGCTTCGGCCGCATGACTGACGCTTGGCGCCGCCAGTTTCCTGACGCCTCTGAGATCCCTCGCTGGGACCAGCTGTCTAGGGCAGGAGTAGCTATCTTTGATCTTGACTTTGATGCTATTCTTGCTGCCATGTATGCTGTGACCATTAGTGAGGAGGGTAACTGTTACCGGTGTTTCCCGCCCGACCCGGGCATTGGTACTGCGGCTCTAGGTGCTGTTGAGGCTGCTGCTCCAGGTGCTGGTGAGGCTGTCGCTCTAGGTGCCAGTGAGTCTGTGTCCTCAGGTGCTGGTGATTCTGCTCTCTCAGGTACTGCGTCGGCTCCGCCCTCTCTCACCTTCACTCTTGACTCAGGGGCGTCTCGCTCCTTCTTTCGAGACCGCACCACACTCACGCCGCTTAGTCGGCCAGTGGCGGTCTCCCTGGCGGACCCCTCTGGGGGTCCTGTTCTGGCTCGCTACTCCACTGTCCTGCCGTGCCTTGCGGTCCCTTCTGGCGCCCTGTCCGGTCTCTACCTCCCCTCGTTCTCTACGAACTTGGTGGCGGGTGCTGACCTACAGGATGCAGGGGTCGACCAGTTCACCCCTGCACGCCGACGGGACACCCACTGCACGGACGCGGACACGGGTCGACACTTGACCACGTTCACACGTGGGCCGGGGTCGAGCCTGTACACACTCACTGTTCCGTCTCCTCCTCCTGCGTCTGGTCAGGTAGCTGCGTCGGGTCAGGTGTTTGCTGCAGCGTCCAGGTCTGGTCCTGAGTCTGCCCCCTGCTCGTGTCGCCTCCTGTCCCACGAGACCCTCCTGTGGCACCACAGGATGGGTCACCCCTCCCTGCCTCGTCTCCGGGGCATGGCCTCTCGCCTTCTTGTCTCTGGCCTTCCCCGGTCCCTCCCTCCCCTTCCTCAGGGGCCTGGCCCTCCCTGTGTCCCCTGTGTCGAGGGTCGCCTGCGGGCTACCCCTCACTCCTCCCCGTTTCCTCCGACGGAGGCCCCGATGCAGACGCTTCACATGGACGTGTGGGGCCCAGCCCGCGTCCGTGGACAGGGTCACGAGCGCTACTTCCTGCTGGTGGTTGACGACTACTCGCGTTACACCACAGTCTTCCCCTTGCGCAGCAAGGGTGAGGTCACTGAGGTGTTGATCGACTGGATCCGCGCAGCTCGTCTCCAGCTCAGGCGGAGCTTCGGCTCGGACTTTCCTGTTTTGCGTCTGCACTCGGACAGAGGCGGTGAGTTCTCCTCCGGCCTTCTGCGAGCCTACTGTCGGGCACGAGGCATCCGCTAGACCTTCACGCTTCCGGACTCTCCACAGCAGAATGGGATTGCTGAGCGCCGCATCGGCATTGTCATGGACGTCGCCCGTACGTCCATGGTGCATGCGGTTGCCCCCCATTTTCTGTGGCCGTTTGCGGTTCGGTACGCCGCACATCAGGTCAACCTTCAGCCCAGGGTCTCCAGACCGGAGACCTCTCCAGCTTTGCTGTGGACGGGGAAGGTTGGCGATGCGTCGGCGTTCCGTGTCTGGGGATCTCGGGCGTTTGTCCGCGACTTGTCTGCGGACAAGCTGTCCCCTCGTGCTGCTCCTTGCGTCTTCCTGGGTTTCCCCCCTGACGCACCTGGGTGGCAGTTTTACCACCCCACCTCTCGTCGTGTTCTGTCCTCCCAGGACGTCACGTTCGACGAGTCGGTTCCCTTCTACCGGCTCTTCCCCTACCGCACTCCGTCCCTCCCCCCCCCGCCCCTCTTCCTGGTCCCAGGTCCCCCCCCGGTAGACCCCCTCCCCCCTCAGGGTCCTGCCCCTTCAGGTGTGTCTCAGGTAGACGCGGTCGAGCCTGTCGAGGTCACTGGTGACTCTGGTGCTGCTGCGGGTGCGGAGCCTCGGGGTGCTGAGACTGGGGGTGCTGAGCCTGGGGGTGCTGAGACTGGGGGTGCTGAGCCTGGGGGTGCTGAGCCTGGGGGTGCTGTGCCTGGGGGTGCTGAGCCTGGGGGTGCTGAGCCTGGGGGTGCTGTGCCTGGGGGTGCTGAGCCTGGGGGTTCTGCGTCTGGGAGTGCTGCGCCTGCTGCTTCTGTTCCTGGTGGTTCTCCGGACCGGTCTTCACGCCGCGAGCCGCTCTCTCCTCTGGAGCTGCGTGAGTGGTTTGCCCGGCGCTGGAGGCGAGCTGCTGGAGCCGGGGGTACTGCGGGTGCTGGAGGTTCCGTTGCTGCCGAGGGAGCTGGTACCACGGGTCCCGGAGGTGCTCGTACTGAGGGTACTGGAGCTGCCGGGCCCGGGGGTGCCTCTGGAGCTGGAGCTGCTGCGGGTGCTGGCGCTGAGGCTACGACTGTCGGTCCTACTGCGGGTACTTCTGCAGCTGCTGGTGGTGCTGGAGTTGGAGCTGCTTCTGGTGCTGGTGCTGCCTCTGGAGGTGTTGGTGCTGTCCCTGCTGTCTCTGGCGGTGCTGCGCGGCCTCGGCCGTACTTCGTTCCGCTCCTTCAGCAGGTTCTTGGTCTCCCGCCTTCCACTGGTCCTTCTCCTCCCGTAGAGTGTCCGCAGCCTGTCCCGTCATAGTCACAGTTACAGCCCGCCTCTCCCCTGCCTTCTCCTTCTCCCTACGCTGGTCCTACAGGAGGTCTTGCTGAGCGTCGTGAGCCTGCGTCTCGCCCTGCGTCGCCAGTCCGAGCTGCTCGCTCTAGTGGTCACGGTTCGCGTCAGCGTCCTCCTCCTGTCCCTGGCACACACCAGATGTCTCTGCGTCCGTCCACTGCTCCTCTGCGTGCCCCTTTGCCTTCTCCTCCTCAGTCTTCTCTTCCTACACTTGCCGACCCGGAGTCGGACTCTCGCCGTGCTGCCAGTCCTACTGTCACGCGTCTTCTTGCTTCTCTTGTCACTGACCCTTCCTTTGAGTCAGCTGCTGCGTCTGCCCTAGTTGCTGAGCTCGTCGACTTTGCTGCTGCGTGTCGTCTGGACTACGCTGCCAGTCTTGTTGCTGAGTCTGCTGAGTCTGCGTCTGCTGCGTCTGCGTCTGCCTGTCCTCCGTCCGTCGGGGGTGACTGTGCTCTTGGCACGGACGTCCTTGAGGACAGGCAGGAGGAGCTCCAGTGCTTTGCCGCCGCTTTGCCCCATCTCGTGTCCATGCTTGTTGCCCCTAAGGGAGACCCGGATGCTCTAGACATCCCGACCCCACGCTCTTACGCAGAGGCGATGGCCAGTCCCTACTCCTCTCAGTGGCAGTCAGCCATGGACGCAGAGATGGCTTCCTGGAAGTCCACAGGCACCTACGTTGACGCTGTCCCCCCTCCTGGGGCGAACATCGTCAGTGGCATGTGGATCTTCAGGGTGAAGCGGCCGCCGGGTTCTCCGCCTGTCTTCAAGGCGCGTTACGTGGCTCGTGGCTTCAGTCAGCGACAGGGAGTTGACTTCTTTCAGACCTTCTCCCCGACCCCGAAGATGACCACTCTTCGGGTTCTACTGCACGTCGCTGCTCAGCGTGACTACGAGCTACACTCTCTTGACTTCAGCACTGCTTTCCTGCAGGGCCGCCTGCACGAGGAGATCTGGCTGCGCCGCCCACCTGGCTTCACTGGGTCGTTCCCTCCTGGTACCCAGTGGAGCCTCCGGCGGCCAGTCTACGGTCTCCGCCAGGCGCCGCGTGAGTGGCACGACACACTGAGGACTACACTTGCGGCTCTTGGGTTTGCTCCTTCTACTGCTGACCCGTCGCTGTTTCTGCGCACCGACACCTCGCTGCCGCCGTTCTACATCCTCGTGTACGTCGACGACTTGGTCTTTGCCACTGCGGACACTGCCGCACTCGCCCACGTGAAGTCCGAGCTGCAGAAGAGACACACGTGCACAGACCTGGGTGAACTGACAAGCTATCTTGGCTTGCGGATCACCCGGGACAGAGCACGCCGCACCATTACCCTGACTCAGTCACACATGGTGCAGCAGGTCCTTCAGCGCTTCGGCTTCACGTACTCCTCGCCTCAGTCCACTCCTCTGCCTACGGGACACTCGCTCTCAGCTTTGCCTTCGGATGAGTCCGTAGAGTCGAGTGGTCCGTATCCAGAGCTTGTGGGCTGCCTCATGTACCTGATGACCTGCACTCGACCTGACCTCGCATACCCTCTCAGCATCTTAGCACGCTATGTTGCTCCCGGCCGTCACCGGAAGGAGCACATGGATGCAGCTAAGAGGGTGTTGCGCTACTTGTGCAGTACGTCGGGCATGGGGCTAGTGCTTTGAGGGCGTGAGCGGCCTGTGCTCACTGGGCACTCAGACGCTTCTTGGGCTGACGACCAGGCTACTCAGAGGTCGTCTCAGGGTTACACCTTCAGTCTTGGCTCTGGCTCTGTCTCTTGGCGCTCTACTCGCTCTTCTTCGGTTCTCAGCTCCAGCTGTGAGGCTGAGATCTACGCCACGGCCATGGCTGCCGAGGAGCTTCGCTGGCTCACCTACCTGCTGACTGACCTTGGAGAGCGGCCTCGTTCTCCTCCAGTGCTGTATGTCGACAACAAGGCAACCATTGCCTTGTGTGAGGAGCACAGACTGGAGCACAGGACGAAGCACATTGCTCTGCGCTACTTCCTTGCTCGAGAGCTGCAGCAGCGTGGTCAGCTTCGCCTGCGTTTCGTGGCCACTGAGGCCAACACTGCTGATGTGTTCACCAAGGCACTTCCGTCTCGTGACCATCAGCGCTTTTGCACTCTGCTAGGCCTTGTGCCCACTGGGCCTCACTTGCTTACCTCTTGACCTTGCTTGTACTGCTGCATATATATATCCTTGCTCTTGCTTGTTTAGCACTGTTATATATATATGCTCTGCTGCATGTGAACTGGCCTTGTGGCCTTGACCTTGTGCTCGGAATTTGTGTGGTATCCTTGAGATCCACCCTGAGCTTGCTTTGCTTTGCTTTGCTTTGCTTGACTGGTCTTGTGACACCTTGCTCTCCCCCACTTTGCCTATGGGGGTGTGTCAGATGATTATATTACTGATGCATATATTTAGGCTGTAGTGGGGTAGCCCATAGGGGGTACAACCCAATTAGGGTTGGTACTTGTACTTGTTTCATTTCATAGTGCACTCATTCCTCGCCTCTATCTCAACACTTTGCGCCGAAATCCACGCCGAGCAGCAAGACATGGACATGCAAGAAGAACGACACAAGAAAAAGGCGTCAATACCCGAATTCGCGTTTCACACTCAACGGCGCTACAACAACAACAACAATCGACCGAAAATCGTACCTCCTTTCTGTCACCTCTGCAAGACTTTACGGCATCCTCGTACGCACTACCCGAATCGACAGCAGTCAACGTCACCGCAACGCCAGCTTCGCCTTTCAAGCAGTCAAGTCGCCTCAACGCAAGCGAATCCGACCACTCAAGTACAAGGCTCAACACCATCGACGAGACAGCCTGCGAAAGGAACAAGAAACATCGTCAGTTGCATGGCACGGCTAACTGACTCCTGCGTGATAGAGTCACCACCACTTTACTCACCGGAAGAGTACCTCTACAACAGCACGCCTCGCCGCGAGTCACTCCAACCAAATCTGACATACGCCGCCATCGCTCAAAGTGAGCCGTCCGGGAAGGATACGTGGTTCTTGGATAGTTGTTGTGGACAGCACATGTGCTCTTCAGGACGCTTCGTTCAACGTGAACACCAACTTCAACGCGAGGTCGTCATCACCGTTGCCATCAATCAGAACCTGCGCACACGACGACAAGGTGTATTGCAACTTCAGTCACGACAGATAAACGTCATACTGCAAATGTCGAAAGTTTTGATAGCAGAAGGACTCGGCTACAGCTTACTGAGCGTCAGTCAACTGATGGCGAAGGGCATACACCTCGAAGCCGATAGCACCACTCAGGAGTTCAAGTTGGACCAGGGGAAGGGCGGTCTCTACATCGGAAAGGCGGTCCTGAAGAACAATGTCTTCGTCCTCGACTTCGTCCCAGATCTCGGCACTGTGGACAGTGACGGGATCGTCACCTTCACCTCTTGGACGCACCCGCCGGATCTCGACCCCGACTTCAGTCCGGAAGGCTTCTGGTATTTGCATACCATCCCTGATGCAGAACGAACACGCGCGTTAGTAACAATTCAACATTCGGCAGTAGCAGAGACAACGACGGTAGTAGCAGAGACAACATCGGCAGCAGCAGAGACAACGACGGCAGTAGCAAACACAACATCGGCAGCAGCAGAGACAACAACGGCAGCAGCAGAGACAACGACGGCAGTAGCGGCAGCAACAACGACACCGATCGCTGGTTTTTCAACGACACCAGTCCTCGTCGATGAATCACCACCAACACCCGCGCAGCAGTTGAATCCGGCTCCACGAGAAGTCCACAGAAGTGCCAACTTCACCGCCGGCTTCTACTCCAACTCCGACGCGTATCGACGCTCACCCGGACACCGCGCCTCTGAAGACATCTGGCACGCACGCATGGGACACCCAAGCAACACTGTGTTAAATAATACAATCAGAGCAGTAGTTCTTGACAAGGACTCGTTAAGACTACTCGATGGCAGAGAGCTTCAACGGGCACGAGGAACATGTCTTACCTGCCCCGAGGCCGACTTACCACATCAGCCGTTCACTTCTCATCACAACCCGAGCGCACCTGCTTACGCACCACTCGAGAAGGTGTACAGCGACATCCTGTACAACCGGGAACCAGGACAAGGAGCATACAATTTTACGATCACCTTCATCGACGCCGCCACCCGCTACGTCTGGCACCTAAACCTTCCTAGCCGCGACATGGCCTTCGAAGCCTTCGTTGCCTGGCTACCAGTAGCAGAGAGAGAATCGGGCGTGAAGCTGAAAAGCTTCCAGTCAGACGGAGGAGGAGAATACACCTCTCAGTGATTCAAGCTGTACCTGGCGGAAAGGGGAATCAAGCGACTCATCTCCCTTCCCTACGCCCATCAACAGCAAGGTGTAGCAGAAAGAATGAACAAGACCCTGCATAACAGCATGCGCATGCTGTTACGTGGCATGCGGCTACCCAATCACCAGTGGTCTGAGGCAATGGACCACGCCATCATGCTGCACAACTTGCTCTCGTCATCATCGCTTCCAAACAACGCATCACCACATCTGCTGTGGACAGGGAAACAGGGCAACACAAAAATGTTACGAGTTTTTGGATGCATGGTACAGTACCGACCCCCAGCAGCACGAGCAGGCCGATTTTCTCAACGCGCACAGTGGGGATTACACCTGGGCATCGAAAAGAACTACAACGCGTGGAAAATCTTCGACATCCACTCCAAGGAAACAGTAGCAGCACGTGATGTAATTTTCTACGAACGACTCACGCTCCAGACATACCTTGCCAACCTGCAAGAAGACCAAGTGTCAGAATCCCAACCACCAACCATTGGGATAAAAGGGCTTGTTAAGTAGCGGGGTCAGTGCGCCCATAACCCCGCAGGCCAACGTGCTTGTAACCCTCCCCTAGGATCAATCGGGGATCACCAGTGGACCTCTGACACCCCCCCGCACTGGGATGCCCGAAGTGCATACACCGGGATTCGAACGCGAGACCTTCGCTCTGATAACATGTCAGAATTCCAACCACTAACCATTGGGATAAAAGGGCTTGTTAAGTAGCGGGTCAGTGCGCCCATAACCCTCCAGGCCAACGTGCCTGTAACCCTTCCCTAGGATCAATCGGGGATCACCAGTGGACCTCTGACACCAAGATCCCACAGGTGGTTTTCGTGGCGACCGAGCCTTCGCCTCGGCAGCGGACGAAGCTGACTGGGACGAGCAGAATGTGGACAACGCATAAGAAGAAGCTGGGCCTCTTCCGTTCTGCTCCGTCGATGTTCCCATGGACGAAGATAACCCTCGCGAAAGTGTCAACGCCGAAACCTTCTACTATTTCGCCGACAACGGTTACGTAACACCTGCGACAGTCAACACCAACGAAGCAGAACGAGTAGGGCCAAATTTTATACATGATCCAGAAGCGGGAGATGAAGCAGCTTATCCCGACGACGCAAATCTCCCCCGCTACTCACAGAGTGGACTGCAAATTCTCGGCCTCGTCACCGCAGTCCACGGCACGGCTCTTCCTAAGGAGCCTGCGACAATTCAGCAGGCTCTGGGGGGGGAACATAGGGAGAAATGGCGTGAAGCCATGGACAGAGAGTTAAAAGCACTGGAGGAACGGAACACATGGAAAGTCGTTCTCATCAGCATGGCAAGAAACAAGACCATTCTCACCAGGAAATAGGTCTTCCGCGTTAAAACGAAAGCAGATGGCACAATTGAGAAGTTCAAAGCACTCTGGGTTGTGCGTGGATTCGATCAGGAGCACGGACGGGACTTCACCAAGACATTCGCACCGGTCAGCCGACACACCTCACTTTGAATCCTCCTCGCGATCGCCGCCATGAAAAAGAAGAAGCTACGACAGATCGATGTCGCCAACGCGTTCCTCTACGCACCTGTCGACGTGGAGATCTTCGTCGAGCTCCCACACGGCTCCAACGGAGAGCCTAAACAAGTCTGTCAGCTACTGAAGTCGCTCTACGGCATCAAACAAGCCCCGAGGCTATGGCAACAGTACCTACACGCCAGGCTCGTCCGCATCGAGTTCCGCCAGCTACCTCACGACCAAGGAATGTACCGGTTTACAAAAGGCACCGATTACATCCTGCTCATTGTTTACGTAGATGACTTGCTCTACATCGGCTCCGCCGACGGCATCACCACCTGGTTCGAAGGGGAGTTACAGAAGGATATCACGCTCACGGTCTCCTCTACCGTCACACAGTACCTCGATCTGAACATCCGGGAAGAAGAGGCGCGATCTACCTCAACGCCGCTAAATACGCCGACACCATCGCTAAACGCTTCGCACTCACGCCAACTACCATCTCCACGCCATATCGCTACACGGCAGGACTCCCCTCAAGCCTGCCGGGATACGCGACTACCAGAGGAAGCTGGGATGCCTTCTCTTCGCAGCTGTCACCTGCTTCCCGGACCTATCGTACTCTGCAAGTCAACTCGCCACCTACATTAAAAGGCCTGAAGCTGAACACATGGCGGAGCTCGACCGCGCTCTTCACTACCTCGTCAGTACACCAACGATCGGCCTGACCTACTACAAGAACGGAACTACAACGCCTAAGCTAATCGGCTACGTCGACGCCAATCACGCTGGAGATTCTGACAACAGACGCTCGCGCACAGGCTACATCTACCGTCTCGAACCTATCGCGTGGCAGTCGAGCAAGCAGGAATTAATCGCTCTCTCCTCAGCTGAAGCAGAATATATCGCACTCTGTTCAGCCACCAAGGAAGGATTGTACCTTCGCGAACTCTTGGAGGAAGCGAAGCTGGCTCAGTTACCCAGCTTCACTCTGTTCTGCGACAACCAATCTGCAATTCGCATCGCCAACAAAAACGGATTCTCGAACAGAACGAAGCATATCGCCCTGCGATATTTCTTCGTGAAAGACGAGATCGAAAAGGGGAGACTTGAATTATCCTATTGCCCCACGTCCGAGATGGCAGCTGATTACTTGACCAAGAAGCTCGGAAAGCAGAAGTTCGAGTACTGCATGCTGCTGACTGGACAGAGCCACGTCACCAGCAGCGACACTCCAGAAGCGAAGGGGAGTGTTGGGAACAAGTAATCTAAATGCGCCTCTGTCGTGTCGAAACACCAAGTCAGAAGCGAAGCAGAACATATCGAAGCATCGGCGAGTCAACCCTCGGAGGTTGAAACAACAGTTGGAGGTTACGAGAAAGTCAAAGGTCAGCGCGACAGCAAGGACACACAACTGACTCGATATTGAACAGTTGCCAGAGTCGCACTGTATCGAACCGCAACAGCAAACAGCAAAGCAGTTATTAATTGTATCTCTTCGTATTCCTTGTACTCTTATATAAACCTTTGTACTTGCTTGTTTTAATCAACTTACTTTGCCCTCACATACTAGCGCAAGGTGGTTCACAAGTCTTTATTAAACGCTTCCTCTATTACATCATCCTACCTTGAATTTAGTCCTACAAAGATCGTAAGGGCCTTTTTCAGCCCAACAAAATCTTCTGTATCATTGCTTCTGCGTGTAACAAGCTGGGACGACTAGTGTACGGCTTGATGCCAGTTGAATAGAAGAAAACAGTATTACATGACAAGTGGCAAGCGTTGCGTTGAGCTCTTGAAATGAGGAAAGCATGGTATGGCATATGCCATTAGTCACCATCCAAAGAAGCCTGATGCACACTCCCATGCAGCAGGACAATAAGAACTGAACTAAAACGGAGCTATGGTACAGGCGGGGTCCCTGATGGAGGAGCGGGCATCGCATCAGGAGCAACACGGCCCCCACGTCCGTGAGCGAGTGGTGTATGCCCCAGAGGCCATGGCGTGCAGCACGGCTGGCGATGGGACGGCATAAATCGGCAGCACATGGCGACTGAGGCAGCACAGATGCAGCACATTGCGGCAGGCGCCCTGGCTGAACGGATGGACGTCCCCGGGTACCGACCTGCAGTGTGGTGCAGCACGCAGCGATGGACGGGGAGTGCGCACTCAGTGATGCGTCGGCGGACAGGAATGTGCCTGGCATGTCGCACGTCAATGCAGGTGCCTGGCATGTGAACGCATGTGCCTGGGACGTGAAGGTATGTGCATGGTATGTCAATGCATGTGCATGGTATGTCAATGCATGTGACTGGTATGTCAATGCATGTGCCTGGTATGTCAAGGCATGTGCCTGGCATGTCAATGCATGTGCCCGGCATGTCAAGGCATGTGCCTGGCATGTCAATGCATGTGCCCGGCATGTCAATGAATGTGCCTGGCATACACAACGCACCGCAGATAGGAGATGCGATGCTTCCTGGTGGCTTCATATGTTGTCTGTGCCGTGAGAATAAGGTGCCTGCATGGCAAAGCACGGCATGGCATGGCGTAACATGACCTCGCATGGCATAGCATGGCAAGACACGCAGTCAGCCACAGAGAGGGGAGAGTCGTATAGACATGAGACATGCAGATCAAGTCAGCGAGTCACGAGTGGATGGCAGAGGGACTGACGTGTGGCAGAGTGACTTGACTCACGTGTGGCAGAGTGACTTGACTCACGAGTGGCAGAGGGACTTGACTCACGAGTGGCAGAGTGACTTGACTCACGTGTGGCAGAGTGACTTGACTCACGAGTGGCAGAGTGACTTGACTCACGTGTGGCAGAGTGACTTGACTCACGAGTGGCAGAGTGACTTGACTCACGAGTGGCAGAGTGACTTGACTCACGTGTGGCAGAGTGGCTTGACTCACGAGTGGCAGAGTGACTTGACTCACGTGTGGCAGAGTGACTTGACTCACGAGTGGCAGAGTGACTTGACTCACGTGTGGCAGAGTGACTTGACTCACGAGTGGCAGAGTGACTTGACTCACGAGTGGCAGAGAGAGTCGACTCACGAGTGGCGGAGGGACTGATGTGTGGCAGAGCGACTCACGAGTGGCGGAGGGACTGATGTGTGGCAGAGCGACTCACGAGTGGCGGAGGGACGTGACTCACGTGTGGAAGCACACGAGGATGGCGAGGAACACGGCGAGCGGCAGCAGCAGCGCCGTGAACGCCAGCGCTGACAGCTGGTGCTCCAGCCTGGTGCCCGGTGGGGAGGGGGTGGACAGTGGAGGGGGACATGGAAGGTGGTGCATGGATGGCGATGGGGGAGGGCACACGGAAGAAGGGGGTGAGAGAGAGGTGGTTGGCATGCCGTGGACGGGGTGAGGTGGGCGTGAGGGGAGGTGAGGCAGGGATGGGGCAGGAGGGACGGACCAGTGGTTGGGTGAGATGGGGGCGGTGAAGGCGGAGAGGCAGATGAGCAGCGACCAGCACGTGAGGCAGCACTCCAACACCAGGTACACCCTGCTCCGCCATGCCGTGCCGTGCCATGCCAGGGGGTGGTAAGAGGAAATGGTATAAGGGCGTGGGAGCAGGGGGGTGGAGGAGGGGACAAACGCAATAGAGCAATTGATTGTGGTCAAGTGAAAGTGGTTTATTCCGTTATGTGTGGGAGAGCTACCACAGCCTAATAGCTTAACCTCATGCACATCAGAAACAGGTAGCAGGGGGGAGCGTGGTTACCAGAAGCGCGCGTGGTTACCAGAAGCGCGCGTGGTTACCAGAAGCGAGCGTGGTTACCAGAAGCGAGCGTGGTTACCAGAAGCGAGCGTGGTTACCAGAAGCGAGCGTGGTTACCAGAAGCGAGCGTGGTTACCAGAAGCGAGCGTGGTTACCAGAAGCGCGCATGGTTGCGCAGGCCGATGCATGTGGAGACCCAGAAGCAGTGGTGATCGAAGCGCAGCACACAGCGGCCGCAGTCGTAGCAGTGCTTGGCGCGCACTGGTTGCTGCACTCGGCAGTACGGGCACCACCGCCGCGCACTGCTGGGATTGAGAAGGTGGGGGGGGGAGTGGAGGGAGGAACTTGAGGTAGGCACTACCATGGGCAGGAGAGAGTGTCGGAAGCTATTGCAGAGAGATGGGGGGTTGCAAGAGATGCAGCGCAGGAGGCAAGAGAGAGATGACGTGGTGTGCGCGAGAGGGAGGGAGTGGTGGGGAGACCTGAATTGGGAGACGAGGAAATTTGACTGCGCTGCTGTGAGTCGAGATGGCTGTGCTGGCAGGGGCAGCAGCAACAATCTTGCCCCTCCTTCCCTCCCTTCAACACCCCCTCCCTCCCCCTCTTCTCCCCCATCACCCTTATTTCCCACCCTCGCAGCACCCCACGCCCGTGCCCCACAGCAGCTACGTCCCTCCCACTCTCCCTCTGCAGCCTCCGCCCCTCTCTCTACGTCATCGCACGGTGCATCCGCCCCATCACCACACCAGCGGCACCCCCTGTCCCCGCACCACCTGCACCCCACGTGCCCGCACCACCGGCAGCCGGGCAGGCAGGGGGCGAGCAGGGCCCAGGGGCCATGGGCGCGCTCAGCACTGGGAGCAAGCGGAAGGGGTTGAGAGTGCAGACCAGACTCCCCCCTGCCCCCCTCGCCACCCCCTTTCCCCCTGGGAGGGGGCAGGGGCACCACCACGCAGGATGGGGAGGACTGGCGCACAGCCCGTGGTGCAGAGGGGTGGGGTGAGGCGAGGAGAGGAGTGAGGAGGCCGGGGAGGACAGCAGACTCGCCTGCTGCTGCCCTGCGGGCGTGTGACAGGCGGAGCGCGTCGGACGCAGAGGGTGAGGGCGAGGGCGAGGGAGAGGGTGGGGCGGCATGTGGGAGGGAGGAGTCGGGTGGAGTGGACCATCTGGAGGAGGTGAGAGATGAATGGGACGAGTGCGATGGTTGGGACGGATGGGATGCATGGGAGGAGGGGGCTGCAGCAAGGGAAGCGTCATCCCTGCTCGTCTCATCCTTCACCCCATCCAGCAATGCACTCTCACCCCCTTTCACGCCCACCCCATCCACTGCCCCATCGCACTCCTCCTCTGCTTCACTAACCCCATCCTCTGTGTCGCCCTTCACTTCAACCTCCCCTGCCCCCTGTGGTGTTGCTGCTGCCATTGCTGCTGCCACTTGTGCTGCCACTGCAACTGCAGCTGAAATCGAGTTGGCGGGTGAAGCTGCTCGTCCTGCCTGTGGCGGTGCAGGCACTGCCTCTGCTTGCGGAAGAGACACAGTAGGAGCGGGGGACGCTGGTGAAGGCGGTGGCACGGCGTGTGTGGCGACATGGCGTGCATTGGCTGCTGCCACGGCTGCCTGCATGCTGTCAGCCACATCCTGCACGTACCTGCCGGCCAGTATGCATGCACACCACTTGCATGGCATTCATACAGTAACGTGCCATTCACACATTGGCATGGCATTCACATGCCACTCGCATATCATTCACATGCCATGCACAATTCTCTCAGATGAATCCACATGCCATTCATACGCCATTCATATGCCATGCACGTGCAATGGGGCAGGAAAGTAAAACGGAGGAACAGGAGAGAACGCACATGCAATGGGGTCATGCACGGGGCTTGGATCATGCACGGGGCTTGGATCATGCACGGGGCTTGGATCATGCACGGAGCTTGGCTCATGCACGGGGCTTGGATCATGCACGGGGCTTGGATCATGCACGGGGCTTGGATCATGCACGGGGCTTGGCTCATGCACGGGGCTTGGATCATGCACGGGGCTTGGATCATGCACGGGGCTTGGATCATGCACGAAGAGCAGAGAAGACCGGAGCAGCGGAGAAGAGAACGGAGAAGAGCAGGGGAGAGCGCACGCACCCAGGCGAGGAGCCGGAGGTGTAGAGGTACTGCAGCAGCGTGGCGAGGAAGAGCACCCCGTAGCACACCGCTTCCGCCCTGCGCAGTGCGGGGCAAGACGGGGGATGGCGGGAGGGTGTGGGAAGAGGGAAGGTTAATGGGGTGAGGATGATGAGATGATGCGCGTTGCATTCCAGACAGTGGCACGCCTGCATGGTGAGCGACCACTCTCTGGTTACCACATACCGCACATGAAAGCCACCACGTGCCAGCTGCAGTGGTTACCTTCCAGCTGCAGTGGTTACCTTCCAGCTGCAGTGGTTACCTTCCAGCTGCAGTGGTTATCCTGTAATCTGCTGTGTTGACCACGCACACACCAGATGCTGTGGATACCACACACCACATTTCACACCTGATGGTTACCACGCACGCACCCCACAGGCTGCTGCACTAGGGCCTGCGCGAGCGACGTGTTGAGCAGCAGCAGCGCCGCCGGCACCACCACGTGCAGCACCGCCCACCCCACGCGCGCACTCGCCGCCGTCTGCTGCGCTGCTCGCGCACGCCGCGAGGGGCAAGACAGGCAGGGTGGAGCGCAGCGCGGGGGAGAGAAGCAGGGAGGGGGGAACGCAACGGGGGTGGGGGAAAGTAGGGAGAGGGGAGCGCAGCGGTGGGGAAGAAGGTAGGGGAGCGGGAGAAGAGAGAGGTCGGTTGACGGAGAGGAGGTGGGCCGTGGCGGCAAGGCAGCGGCCACGCGCCGCTTCCACGCGCGTGGAGGCAGCCGCGTTGGCAGCAATGAGTCAAGAACGAGCGATCCGGGGCGATCTTAGCAGCAGGACGAAGCAGGTTGGTGGAACGCAACGATGTGATTTGCAATCCAGTGTTGGCGTGGATCGGATACGCATTTCCTACACGCCCATTCCCACGCGCACCTTCCTTCACCCTGGCTCGCAGCACGTCGTCTCGAATCTCGGGAGTGGGCAGGTCGCTCGACGACCCTCGCTCGTTCGGACTCGGCACCCACGGCAGCACCAGGTTTGGCAGCCGCGCCATGCGAGCCAGCACCGCGCTAAGGTTAGCCTGATAAGGCCGCGGAATGTTTATGCGGACAGTGGCGGGAACATGGACGACGCGTGCGCGATCGTGCTACCAGTGTTTGCCGCTGTCTTAATTAGTAGAGGCGAGGCACTATGGAAGACGGGACTCGAGCTTTGTAGTCTCCACAAATTTTCGTTACCTCAGTGCACAGGCGCGGCAAAACGAAACAGGACCCCGATCTTGACGAGGATACTTGGTACATTCTGTTATTTAATAGAATGTGATCATATATATAGAAAACTTTGGTTGTTCACTGTTGTTATGGGTGTAAATGAGTGAGTGAACGAATATTGCACTATTGAAGCAAAAACAGTAGATTGAGCGAAATAATGAGCGAATGCTAGATAGCGAACTAGCGTGGTAGTGGTAACGAGCGAATTGTGGGATGCGTGACGGAACTGGCTCCGAGGTTGGGTTTATATAGTATTACGCAATGATGGGGCTAGGGGGTGTTGGAAGCAATTAACTCTAAGCGCCTCTGTCGTGTCGAAACTCCAAGACACAAGCGAAGCAAAACACTATCGAAGCACCAGCGAGTCAACCCTTGGAGGTTGAAGTAACTGTCGGAGGTTACGCGAAAGTCAAAGGTCGGCGACCTTTGGCCTCACAAGTACAGCGCGACAGCAAGGATACATAACTGACTCGTTACTGAGCAGTTGCCCGAGTCGTCACTGTATCGAATCGCAACAGCAACAATAAAGTAGTTAGAACACTGTCTTTTCATATTCCCTGTACTCATATATAATCTTGTATCTCTTTGCTTTAATCTATCTACTTTGCCCTCACATACTAGCGCAAGGCGGTTCACAACTCTTCATTAAACGCTTCCGCTACTACATCAGCTATACCCAGAGTTCACCCCTGCAAAGATCCTGAGGGCTATTTTCTCAGCCCAACATGGTATGAGAGCTATCAGGAGGAATTCAACTATCAAGACACCTACAACATCAGAAAACATGAACACAGAAGGAAAGGAGTTCCTCTATTGGTTCTCCCGGCACTACTCCTACTCCACCTCCTGCCTCTGGCCTACAGACAGAGGAGGGTACGGCAACAAGACCCCGGGCAACATCCACCGAGACTACCGCAAATCAACCTGCAGGCTTCGACCGGAGCATGATGGAGAAGTTTTTCTCCTTCATGTCCTTCTACGAGCAACACCAGCAATCGACACCTGCGCAGTCACACAATAGCAACAACAACAACGATGTGACTCCAATGAGCCTTGATGGTTCATCCTACGCACATGGAAATCAACTGGAGCAACCCACCTTTGCTCCGTACGAGCCCCAGCGCGGCTCCGTCAGCTTTATGCCACAACCGCAGCCTGCACCTGGACAAGAGAAGACACTGGACGCGCTACAAGTTCAGTCGCAGTTCGCGCACGTCCTGAAGTTGCAGACGTCAAGACCTTTCGACGGAAAGGACTTCTTTACCTGGTCATTCGAGTTCGAGCTGATGATGGAAGGCGCGCAAATCCTCGGCTTCTTCGCCGGATCCCTGCCATACCCAACAAACGGTACACAGTACGAGAAGCAGCAGTACACCTATCAGTCAATGATGGCGTACACAATCCTACTGAGGAATATCACCCCGACTCAGCAACAGAATATACAGTCTTACCGGAGATACGGCAAATCCGCCGAGCTCGCATACAGCCACTTGAAAAGCTTGTACCAAGCAACACACAGCGTAAGTCAGAGTCGACAAATGGCGCAACTGACAACAGTTGAAATGAAACCAGGGGAAAAAGGGATGGCGTATATCAGTCGCTGTCGCGAATTGCGCGACATGACGAGAAATGAGAATGGATGAATGAACTATGATACAGTTGGGTACAAGTACTAACCCTAATTGGGTTGTACCCCTTATGGGCTACCCCACTACAGCCTACACAAATGTATAAGCTATAATGTTCTGACACACCCCCATAGGCTAAGTGGGGGAGCACAAGCGGTCACAAGACCAGTCAAGCAAAGCAAAGCAAGCTTAGGGTGGATCACAAAGTCACCACACAGTCCGACCACAAGAGTGAGGCCACAAGGCCAGTTCACAGGAAAGAACATATATAAAGGTAAACAAGCAAGTGCAGGTATAGAAAGAGTAGAGTACAAGCAAGATCAAGAAGTGAGCAAGTGAGGCCAGGCAAGCACAAGACCTAGCAAAGTACAGAAGCGCTGATGATCACAAGGCGGAAGGGCCTTGGTGAAGATATCAGCAGTGTTGGCCTCAGAGGCCAAGTAGGTGAGGCGGAGCTGGCCACGCTGCTGCAGCTCACTAGCCAGGAAGTAGCGGAGAGCAATGTGCTTCGTTCTGTGCTCCAGTCTGTGCTCCCAACACAAGGCCAGCATGGCCTTGTTGTCTACGTACAGAACTGGAGGAGAACGATGCGGCTCTCCTAGGTCAGTGACCAGGTAGGTGAGCCAACGTAGCTCCTGTGCAGCCATGGCCCCTGCGTAGATCTCAGCCTCACAACTGGAGCTGAGAACAGAAGACGAGCGGGTAGACCGCCACCAAACAGAGCCGGAGCCAAGGCTGAAGGTGTAACCCTGTGACGACCGTTGCAGAACCTGGTCGTCAGCCCAAGAAGCGTCAGCGTGACCTGTGAGGACTACTCGACGTCGCCCTCCAAGCACTAGCCCCATGCCCGACGTACTGCACACGTAGTGCAACACCCTCTTCGCTGCAGCCATGTGCTCTGGTCTGTGTCTCCCAGGAGAAACATAGCGTGCCAAGATGCTAAGAGGGTAAGCAAGGTCAGGTCGTGTGCAGGTCATCAGGTACATGAGGCAGCCAACAAGCTCTGGGTACGGGCCACTCGACTCTACGGACTCATCCGAAGGCAGAGCTGAGAGCGAGTGGCAAGTAGACAGAGGAGTGGCCTGAGGCGAGGAGTACGTGAAGCCGAAGCGCTGAAGGACCTGCTGCACCATGTGTGACTGAGTCAGGGTAATGGTGCGCTGTGCTCTGTCCCGGGTGATCTGCAAGCCAAGGTAGCTGCGCAGCTCACCCAGGTCTGTGCACGTGTGTCTCTTTTGCAGCTCGGACTTCATGTGGGAGAGTCCAGCACTGTCAGCAGTGGCAAAGACCAAGTCGTCGACGTACACGAGGATGTAGAACGGCAGCAGAGAGGTGTCGGTGCGCAGAAACAGCGACGAGTCGGCTGTAGAAGGAGCAAACCCAAGAGCCGCAAGCGTAGTTCTCAAAGTGTCGTGCCACTCTCGGGGAGCCTGGTAGAGACCGTAGGCTGGCCGCCGGAGGCTCCACTGGGTACCAGGGGGAAATGACCCAGTGAAGCCAGGAGGGCGGCGCAGCCAGATCTCCTCGTGAAGGCTGCCCTGCAGGAAAACTGTGCTGAATTCAAGAGAGGAACACACGGTGGGTTGATCAGAAGGTGGGTGGAACACACGGTGGGTTGAACACACGATAGGTTGAACACACGGTGGGTTGAACACACGGTGGGTTGAGCACACAGCGGGTTGAACACACAGTGGGTTCAACACACGATGCGTTGAACACACGGTGGGTGGAACACACGGTGGGTTGAACACACGATGGGTTGAACACACGGTGGGTTCAACACACGGTGCGTTGAACACACGGTGGGTGGAACACACGGTGGGTTGAACACAAGGTGGGTTGAACACACGGTAGGTTGAACACACAGTGGGTTGAACACAAGGTGGGTTGAACACACGGTGGGTTGAACAAACGGTGGGTTGAACACACGGTGTGTTGAACACACGGTGGGTTTAACACACGGTGGGTTCAACACACGGTGCGTTGAACACACGATGGGTTGAACACATGGTGGGTTGAACACACGGTAGGTTGATCACACGGTGGGTGGAACACACGGTGGGTTGAACACACGGTGGGTTGAACACACGATAAGTTGAACACACGGTGGGTTGAACACACGGTGGTTTGAACAGACGGTGGGTTGAACACACGGTAGGTTGAACACACGGTGGGTTGAACACACGGTGCGTTGAACACACGGTGGGTGGAGCACACGGTGGGTTGAACACACAGTGGGTTGAACACACGAAGGGTTGATCACACGGTGGGTGGAACACACGGTGGGTTGAACACACGGTGGGTTCAACTCATAATGGGTTCAACTCACGGTGCGTTGAACACACGGTGGGTGGAACACACGGTGGGTGGAACACACGGTGGGTTGAACACACAGTGGGTTGAACACACGGTGGGTTGATCACACGGTGGGTTGAACACACAGTGGGTTGAACACACGGTGGGTTCAACACACGGTGGGTTCAACTCACGGTGCGTTGAACACACGGTGGGTGGAACACATGGTGGGTTGAACACACGGTGGGTTGAACACACGGTGGGTTCAAAACATGGTGGGTTCAAAACACGGTGCGTTGAACACACGGTGGGTTGAACACACGGTGGGTTGAACATACGGTGGGCTGATCACACGGTGGGTTCAACACACGGTGGGTTTAACACACGGTGGGTTGAACCCACGGTGGGTGGAACACACGGTGGGTTGAACACAAGGTGGGTTGAACACACGGTAGGTTGAACACACATTGGGTTGAACACACGGTGGGTTCAACACACGGTGGGTTGAACAAACGGTGGGTTGAACACACGGTGGGTTGAACAAACGGTGGGTTGAACACACGGTGGGTTCAACACACGGTGCGTTGAACACACGGTGGGTTGATCAGAAGGTGGGTGGAACACACGGTGGGTTGAACACACGATAGGTTGAACACACGGTGGGTTGAACACACGGTGGGTTGAACACACGGCGGGCTGAACACACGGTGGGTTCAATACACGATGCGTTGAACACACGGTGGGTGGAACACACGCTGGGTTGAACACACGGTGGGTTGAACACACGGTGGGTTCAACACATGGTGCGTTGAACACACAATGGGTGGAACACACGGTGGGTTGAACACAAGGTGGGTTGAACACACGGTAGGTTGAACACACGGTGGGTTGAACACAAGGTGGGTTGAACACACGGTGGGTTGAACAAACAGTGGGTTGAACACACGGTGGGTTGAACACACCGTGGGTTCAACACACGGTGGGTTCAACACACGGTGCGTTGAACACACGGTGGGTTGAACACATGGTGGGTTGAACACACGGTGGGTTGATCACACGGTGGGTGGAACACACGGTGGGTTGAACACACGAGAGGTTCAACACACGGTGGGTTGAACATACGGTGGGTTGAACACACGGTGGGTTGAACACACGGTGGGTTCAACACACGGTGGGTTCAACACACGATGCGTTGAACACACGGTGGGTCGAACACACGGTGGGTTGAACACACGGTCGGTTGTACACACGGTGGGTTGATCACACACTGGGAGGAACACACTGTGGGTTGAACACGCGGTGGGTTGAACACATGATAGGTTGAACACACGGTGGGTTGAACACACGTTGCGTTGAACACAAGGTGGGTTGAACACACGGTGGGTTGATCACATGGTGGGTGGAACACACGGTGGGTTGAACACACGGTGGGTTTAACACACGGTGGGTTTAACACACGGTGGGTTGAACACACGGTGGGTTGAACACGCGGTGAGTTTAACACACGGTGGGTTTAACACACGGTGGGTGTAACACACGGTGGGTTTAACACACGGTGGGTTTAACACACGGTGGGTTGAACACAGAGTGGGTTGAACACACGGTGGGTTGAACACACGGTAGGTTTAACACACGGTGGGTTGAACACACGGTGGGTTGAGCACACGGTGGGTTCAACACACGGTGCTTTGAACACACGGTGGGTGGAACACACGGTGGGTTGAACACATGGCGGGTTGAACACACGGTGGGTTGATCACACGGTGGGTGGAACACACGGTGGGTTGAACACACGATAGGTTGAACACACGGTCGGTTGAACACACAGTGGGTTGAACACACGATGGGTTGAACAAATGGTGGGTTGAACAAACGGTGGGTTGAACACACGGTGGGTTCAACAAATGGTGCGTTGAACACACGGTGGGTGGAACACGCGGTGGGTTGAACACAAGGTGGGTTGAACACACGGTAGGTTGAACACACGGTGGGTTAAACACACGGTGGGTTGAACACACAGTAAATTGAACACAAGGTGGGTTGAACACACGGTGGGTTGACTAAGGGTGGGTGGAACACACGGTGGGTGGAACACACGGTGGGTTGCACACACGATAGGTTGAACACACGGTGGGTTTAACACACGGTGGGTTGAACACACGGTGGGTTGAACACACGGTAGGTTGAACACACAGTGGGTTGAACACACGGTGCGTTGAACACACAGTGGGTGGAACATACGGTGGGTTGATTACACAGTGGGTTGAACACACGGTGGGTTGACACACGGTGGGTGGAACACACGATGGGTTGAACATACGGTGGGTTCAACACACGGTGGGTTCAACACACGGTGCGTTGAACACACGGTGGGTTGAACACACTGTGGGTGGAACACATGGTGGGTTGAACACACGGTGTGTTGAACACACGGTGGGTTCAAAACATGGTGGGTTCAACACACGGTGCGTTGAACACACGGTGGGTGGAACACACGGTGGGTTGAACACATAGTGGGTTGAACATACGGTGGGCTGATCACACAATGGGTTGAACACACGGTGGGTTCAACACACGGTGCGTTGAACACACGGTGGGTGGAACACACGGTGGGTTGAACTCAAGGTGGGTTGAACACACGGTAGGTTGAACACACGGTGGGTTGAACACACGGTGCGTTGAACACACGGTGGGTTGACACACGGTGGGTGGAACACACGGTGGTTTGAACACACGGTGGGTTCAACACACGGTGGGTTCAACACACGGTGCGTTGAACACACGGTGGGTTGAACACACGGTGGGTGTTGGATGCACGTCATTCTGAGTGCATGTCATCCTAACGTCCTGCCGAGTGCTCGTGCTATTTGTGCTTGCATGATTTGCATGAGCGTATGTCATTGTGCATGGCTGTTGGATATTCTCATCTCTGTGTTTTTCTCCAAGTCTAACTGCTTGATCATGCAGGAGAATTCCAGAGCTTTCCAACGATACCAAGATCGCCTTATTCCGACCAAGATTGCCCAAGTTACAATATTTCCAAGATTTGGATTTCTTATTACCTTTTTGGGGTTATATCTAATTTGGGTGATTACTTGGGACATGACTATAAAGGGATCTTTGGTTGGGTGGGTAGAAAGCCAACTTTGACTTTTGGATTGGGGTGGCTAGAAGTTTCTAGCATGGGTTGCAAATGTTGCAACACCTAGGCAAAATCCAACTAGATTGGATTTTGCATGTGACACCTCAAGGACCTCATGATGAGGGTTGCATCCTTGCTGCTAGGAAGGTTCTTACCATCCTTCCCTAGCTCTTGGAAAACCTCTTCCCTCTCATGGTTCTCTTGGAGGTTCCCAACTCCAACTTTCCATGCCCTAATGCTTGTACTTCCTCCACCATTCTAGTCATACGGCTGCTGGACGTTTTTTACTTCGTTCTCACTCAATAGACCATCTTAATGACTGATTCAACTTGGAGATGGTAGCTAATTATAAGGCGCAACTTCCTACCGAGCGGATTTGCGTTTAGTTGAGTAATGAGTTCGTCGTAAGCTCTCAAAGTGACGGATCCTGAACAACAAGTGGTATCAGAGCGGGTAGTCAACTTTGAGACGACGAATCGTCATCAATTCTCAACCAATGATGTCGAGTGAGACCAGTTTCTAGTAGCTCTGCTCGCTAACTTTCGATTGGTGGCCAAATCGCGTTCCAATTCGAAGTATTTAGTCCGCGACAGCGATTTTCGTATAATCAAAATTTCTGGCAGAATTCTCTCCAAACGATTTCTCAAGTTTCCACCGTTCATAAAGCCTCAATATGGTTGGTACGAACTCCGGAGGTGCTAGTGGCGAGATGGATAGAAGTAGAGAGGCTGGAGATCAAGGGGGAGTTGCTGGTGGAGGAGTGGGGACTCACCAACAAGCCAACCCTACGCTACCTACTTCTTCTACACCATCTCCTACTACCGTGGATCCTGTGAAAGCTTTCTCTATTGAGAAATTCATGGGGGAGGACTACGAGCACTGGAGTTTTCGCATGAGGCTGATGTATACCCAATACAAGCTATTGGATTTGGTGGAGGGAAAGGAGAAGATGCCGGAGGCCGTGGAGCTGAAAGGAGCTTGGATGAAGCGATCGTTCGACGCGTACATGCTCATGGTGCAAGCGGTGGGCGGACGGCAACTTGACCACATCAAGGACCTCTTGGGTGATCCAGAGTGTGGCCCCAAGGCTTGGAGGAAGCTTCTGGATGTGCACTCACCGACACATGCTACCGGCATCGTGCTACTCGCGCGGCGGCTGCGCGACATCAAGTTCGTTGATGGAGAGCCGATGCAACCGGTGTTGGATGAGATGCGCGACATCTTCACGAAGCTCCAAGGAGGCGGTATGGTGTACCCGGAGCTCGTGCAATGCGTGGAGATCGTGATACGGCTGCCGGAGTCATGGTCTGCCCTAGCAATCAACCTCAACTCCCAACAACCCCTATGGAGCGTGGATTACATTCGCGCGCGCATCCTAGAGGAGGACTTGCGGCGGCGGAGTGTGGAGCGCTCGGAGGAGGGGGCTGGCTATGGAGTTGGAGGTGGAAAGAGTGGCTTCAAGAAGAAGTGGAAGGGCAAGAACAAGGATAACCCTAAGGAGGATGGCGGCGGGGGTCTAGGGGAGGTGTGCTTCTACTGCAAGAAGCGCGGACATCGTTGGCGGAAGTGCTACCAACGACCCAAGGATTGGACCCCGCCTTCATCAAGCAACCAGCGTGGTGGCACAAGGAGTGGGGGAGTAATGGGAGCTAGTGGAGAGGAGAAGGATGAGGAGAAAGGCGGCAAATTTGAGGAGCGGAAGGCCGGGTTTTTCTTCTTCGTGAACGAAGGCGCAACCGACCACGCTATGGCTGCCAAGGTTCTCCTACACCCCCTCACCCATTGGGTGATTGACTCCGGGAGCTCTTGGCACATGACTCCTCGTGCGGACCTACTTGATGAGATTCAGCCCGCACCCATCTCTACAGTCACATCCGCGACGGGCGCTAAGGCCAAGGTCATGGGCATGAGATGCGCCAAGTTCATGGGAGCGGATGGAGAGCTCGTGGGGCTGAAGAACGTGCTATGGGTGCCGGACTTGTGCGCGAACCTGATTTCTACCGGCCGGTTGGGAGATGCGGGTGTGAACACCGAGACGATTGGCTCGGAGCGCTATCGTGCCTACAACGATGAGCGGCTGATTTGGGACCTGCAGTGGAAAGGGGATGTCCACAAGCGGATGTGGCAGATCCCGGTCCTCCCTTGGCGGAAATCGGGCAAGGCGGCAATGGCGGCATCTATGGAGGAGAGCGTTACCGAGAAGGAGCAGCAAGGTGTGCAAGGAGAGGAGCTGATTGGAGGAAGCGCGGCGGTGAAGGCGTCGGCTACCGCGGGCCAAGCGGATTGGGAGACTTGGCATCGGCGGCTCGCACACGTGGCTGTTTCTACATTGGAGGTGATGCACAAGGAGAAGTGCGTGCATGGGCTGCAACTGCAAGGAGATGGCACTCACTATGGCAGCTGCGAGGCGTGCATGCAAAACAAGTTTGCGCGGTTCCCGTTCCCACGAGCGGAGGGATCAGCGAAGGCACCATTGGAGGTGGTGCACATGGACCTGGTGGGTCCTATGAGGACTGAGGGGACTGGGGGAGTGCTCTACTTCCTCACCATGGTGGACGAATGGAGCCGTTTCACGTGGGCGCGTCCCTTGTCCAAGAAGAGCGATGCTGCAGCGGCAATCAAGGAGGATTGGTTGCCGATGGTGGAGCGGCAAGCGATGCGGCTGGTGAAGGTGCTGAGGAGCGACCGAGGTGGAGAGTTCCTTGGAGCGGAATTCACCAAGTTCCTCAAGAGAAATGGCATTCGACATCAGCTGACCTGCCCTGGAACACCGCAGCAGAACGGCATTGCTGAGCGTGCCAACCGGACCATTGGCGAGGCGGCTAAGACCTTGTTGGGGGCTGCTGGGATGCCTTACAAGTTCTGGCCTGAAGCTGTTCGCCATGTCATCACGGTCAAGAACACGGTCTTGACTCATGTTGGCGACAAGCATTGGGTGCCGTACGAGCGTTGGCTTGGGAAGAAGCCATCTATTGACATGCTGCGGGTGTGGGGCTGCATGGGGCTTGTGATGGTGCCTAAGGAGCAGAGGCACAAGCTGGAAGTTGATGCTGTGTGGGCTGTCCATCTTGGGATGGCTGCTGACTCAAAGGGGTGGCTGATGTGGGACCCCAAGAGCAAGAAGTCGCTGGTCAGCCGTGACGTCAAGTTTGTGGAGGACGTCATGTACAAGGACTGGCAGCAGCAGCAGCAGGTGCAGATTGGCTTGCGTCTGTAGGAGATTGAGCGGTCTGCAGTGGAGGAGGTTCAGCTGCACCTTGAGGATCTCCCTGGGTCAGAGCTGACCAGTGATCACAGTGGCGGTGGTGAGCAGCAAGGCGCTGGTCCTGCTGCGGAGGAGGGGTTGGAGGATGAGTCGGCACGTGTGGACTCACCTTCTCAGCCCGAGCCTGGTGCAAACGCCAAGGTCACCAAGAGGAGTGTGCAGAAAGGAGCTTCACCACATGGGCAGCAGATTGCAACCCGTGAGAAGAGAGTGGCAGCAGCACCCTCAAGGCTGAAGTATAGCCGTTTGGGAGGACCCAAGCAAGGTGCCATGGCGGTTCAGGCGGATGAGGGAGAGGATGAGGAGATGGCGTTCTGTTTCTTCACACCCTTGCTTGGAGAACCAGCCACAGTGGAGGAGGCACTCAGTGGACCCCAAAAAGAGGAGTGGAGGGCTGCCATGGATGCAGAGTTCAACAGTCTCATTGAGAATGGGACTTGGGAGCTTGTTGAGTTACCCGAGGGGCGACGGCCGATCAGCAGCAAGTGGGTCTTCAAAGTGAAGAGTGGTGCTGATGGTGCGCTGGAGCGGTTCAAGAGCCGTTTGGTCGCCAAGGGGTTTCAGCAGAAGGAGAAGGTCGACTTTGGGGAGATCTTCGGTCCCGTTGCTAAGCCATTGACACTGAGGACTTTGATGGCTGGCGCAGCTGTGAAGGGATGGCACGTGAAGCAGATGGATATCACCACTGCATTCCTCAATGGAATACTGCTGGAGGATATCTACATGGCGCAGCCCGACGACTATGATGATGGGACCAGCCGGGTGTGCAAGCTTAAGAAGGCCATCTATGGCCTTAAGTAAGCGCCCAGGTGTTGGTACGAGAAGCTGGAGGAGGTGCTGCTGGGTGGAGGCTTCAAGACGTCCCAGGCGGATCACAGCTTGTTTCTCCTTGGAGAGGGGGAGCAGCTGCTTTTGCTGCTGGTGTATGTCGACGACATACTGCTGTTCTCACCTTCCATGGAGCAGATTGAGAGGACACAGAAGCTGCTGATGGACAACTTCAAGTGCAAGATGCTGGGGGATGTCCACTACTACTTGGGGCTGCAGATTGAGAGGGATGTTGAGAGGAGGTGGCTGAAGGTGCATCAGTCACACTACATCTCTGGTGTCATGGAGCGGTATGGTGTGACTGGGGGTCGCACTGTGATGACACCGTTCCCTGCAGGCTTCAAATTGAAGAAGGCAGCAGAGGAGGATGATGTGCTTGAGGATGAGCAGCAGAATGAGTACCAGTCACTCATTGGGAGTGTGATGTATGCAGCTGTGCATACGCGACCTGATGCTTCATCCGGAGTGGGGCAGCTGGCCAGAGTTGTGCAACGGCCCACTGTGGAGCAGTTGGAGGTGGCAAAGCGCTTGGTGCGCTACCTTGGATCAACGGCATTTGCTGGTGTTCAGTTTTCAGCTGGCGGCCAGCTGAAACAGATTGGAGCAGATGGGGTCACGCCTGGTACCTTGAAGCTGTCGTGCTTCACCGACGCCACATGGGCCTCAGAGGATGAGGATCAATCATCGGTTGGCGGCTTTGTGTGCATGGTCGGAGGTGGACCAGTGAGCTGGAGGTCCAAGAAGCAGAGTGAGATAGCTCAGTCTTCCGGAGAGGCAGAGTACATGGCGATGTACCATGCCATCAAGGAGATCGTGCTCCTGAGGAAGCTGCTGCAGGACATGGGAGCTGAACAGGAGGGACCTACACCACTTTTCTCCGACAGCGAGGCTGCTATTGGCATGGCCAATAATCCTATCCTGAATGGGCTGAACAAGCACATGAAGATTAAGTGGCACTGGGTGAGGCAGATGGTGAAGGAGGGAGCTGTTGAGCTTCACCATGTGAAGGCTAGCAAGCAAGCGGCAGATTTTCTCACAAAGAGACTTCCCGAGAGCGCACATTGGAAGTGTGCTAAGATGTGCGGCATGGCATTGCACTAGTGTGGGCAGCAGTGTCATGAATGCATGTGTGATTGTGTGCATGAGACTATGCATGTGTGTGGGTGTGTGTGCATGCAGTCCGTTAGTCTGAGGGGGAGTTTGTTGGATGCACGTCATTCTGAGTGCATGTCATCCTAACGTCCTGCCGAGTGCTCGTGCTATTTGTGCTTGCATGATTTGCATGAGCGTATTTCATTGTGCATGGCTGTTGGATATTATCATCTCTGTGTTTTTCTCCAAGTCTAACTGCTTGATCATGCAGGAGAAATCCAGAGCTTTCCAACGATACCAAGATCGCCTTATTCCGACCAAGATCGCCCAAGTTACAAGATTTCCAAGATTTGGATTTCTTATTACCTTTTTGGGGTTATATCTAATTTGGGTGATTACTTGGGACATGACTATAAAGGGATCCTTGGTTGGGTGGTTAGGAAGCCAACTTTGACTTTTGGATTGGGGTGGCTAGAAGTTTCTAGCATGGGTTGCAAATGTTGCAACACCTAGGCAAAATCCAACTAGATTGGATTTTGCATGTGACACCTCAAGGACCTCATGATGAGGGTTGCATCCTTGCAGCTAGGAAGGTTCTTACCATCCTTCCCTAGCTCTTGGAGAACCCCTTCCCTCTCATGGTTCTCTTGGAGGTTCCCAACTCCAACTTTCCATGCCCTAATGCTTGTACTTCCTCCACCATTCTAGTCATACGGCTGCTGGACGTTTTTTACTTCGTTCTCACTCAATAGACCATCTTAATGACTGATTCAACTTGGAGATGGTAGCTAAGTATAAGGCGCAACTTCCTACCGAGCGGATTTGCGTTTAGTTGAGTAATGAGTTCGTCGTAAGCTTTCAAAGTGACGGATCCTGAACAAAAGTGGGTGGAACACATGGTGGGTTGAACACACGGTGTGTTGAACACACGGTGGGTTCAAAACATGGTGGGTTCAACACACAGAGCGTTGAACACACGGTGGGTGGAACACACGGTGGGTTGAACATACAGTGGGTTGAACATACGGTGGGCTGATCACACAATGGGTTGAACACACGGTGGGTTCAACACACGGTGCGTTGAACACACGGTGGGTAGAACACACGGTGGGTTGAACACAAGGTGGGTTGAACACACTGTAGGTTGAACACACGGTGGGTTGAACACAAGGTGGGTTGAACACACGGTGGGTTGAACAAACGGTGGGTTGAACACACGGTGCGTTGAACACACGGTGGGTTGAACACACGGTGGGTTCAACACACGGTGCGTTGAACACACGGTGGGTTGAACACATGGTGGGTTGAACACACGGTGGGTTGATCACACGGTGGGTGGAACACACGGTGGGTTGAACACACGATAGGTTGAACACACGGTGGATTGAACATACGGTGGGTTGAACACACGGTGGGTTGAACACACGGTGGGTTCAAGACACGGTGGGTTCAACACGCGATGCCTTGAACACACGGTGGGTGAAACATACGGTGGGTTGAACACACGGTGGGTTGAACACACGGTGGGTTGATCACACGGTGGGTGGAACACACGGTGGGTTGAACAAACGGTGGGTTGAACACATGATAGGTTGAACACACTGTGGGTTGAACACACGGTGGGTTGAACACAAGGTGGGTTGAACACACGGTGGGTTGATCACATGGTGGGTGGAACACACGGTGGGTTGAACACACGGTGGGTTGAACACACGATAGGTTGAACACACGGTCGGTTGAACACACGGTGGTTTGAACACATGGTGGGTTGAACACACGGTAGGTTGAACACATGGTGGGTTGATCACACGGTCGGTGGAACACACGGTGGGTTGAACACACTGTGGGTTGAACACACGATAAGTTGAACACACGGTGGGTTGAACACACGGTGCTTTTAACACACGGTGGGTTGAACACACGGTAGGTTGAACACACGGTGGGTTGAACACACGGTGCGTTGAACACACGGTGGGTGGAGCACACGGTGGGTTGAACACACAGTGGGTTGAACACACGGTGGGTTGATCACAAGGTGGGTGGAACACACGGTGGGTTGAACACACGGTGGGTTCAACTCACAGTGGGTTCAACCCACGGTGCGTTGAACACACGGTGGGTGGAACACATGGTGGCTTGAACACACGGTGGGTTGAACACACGGTGGGTTCAAAACATGGTGGGTTCAACACACGGTGCGTTGAACACACGGTGGGTGGAACACACGGTGGGTGGAACACACGGTGGGTTGAACACACAGTGGGTTGAACACACGGTGGGTTGATCACACGGTGGGTGGAACACACGGTGGGTTGAACACACGGTGGGTTCAACACACGGTGGGTTCAACTCACGGTGCGTTGAACACACGGTGGGTGGAACACATGGTGGGTTGAACACACGGTGGGTTGAACACACAGTGGGTGGAACACATGGTGGTTCAACACACGGTGCGTTGAACACACAGTGGGTGGAACACACGGTGGGTTGAACACACGGTGGGTTGAACATACGGTGGGCTGATCACACGGTGGGTTGAACACACGGTGGGTTCAACACACGGTGGGTTGAACCCACGGTTGGTGGAACACACGGTCGGTTGAACACACGGTGGGTTGAACACACGGTGGGTTGAACACACGGTGGGTTGAACACACGGTGCGTTGAACACACAGTGGGTGGAACACACGGTGGGCTGGACACACAGTGGGTTGAACACATGGTGGGTTGATCACACGGTGGGTTGAACACAAGGTGGGTTCAACTCATGGTGGGTTCAACTCACGGTGCGTTGAACACACAGTGGGTGGAACACATGGTGGGTTGAACACACGGTGGGTTGAACACACGGTGGGTTCAACTCACGGTGCGTAGAACACACGGTGGGTGGAACACATGGTGGCTTGAACACACGGTGGGTTGAACACACGGTGGGTCCAAAACATGGTGGGTTCAACACACGGTGCGCTGAACACACAGTGGGTGGAACACACGGTGGGTTGAACACACTATGGGTTGAACATACGGTGGGCTGATCACACGGTGGGTTGAACACACGGTGGGTTCAACACTCGGTGTGTTGAACCCACGGTGGGTGGAACACACGGTGGGTTGAACACAAGGTGGGTTGAACACACGGTAGGTTGAACACACGGTGGGTTGAACACATGGTGGGTTCAACACACGGTGGGTTGAACAAACGGTGGGTTGAACACACGGTGGGTTGAACACACGGTGGGTTGAACACACGGTGGGTTCAACACACAGTGCGTTGAACACACGGTGGGTGGAACACACGGTGGGTTGAACACATGGTGGGTTGAACACACGGTGGGTTGATCAGAAGGTGGGTGGAAGACACGGTAGGTTGAACACACGATAGGTTGAACACACGAAGGGTTGAACACACGGTGGGTTGAACACACGGTGGGTTGAGCACACAGCGGGTTGAACACACGGTGGGTTGAGCACACAGCGGGTTGAACACACTATGGGTTGAGCACACAGCGGGTTAAAACCTAAACCGTGTGTTCAACCCACTGGTGTACCACCCACCGTGTGATCAACCCACCGTGTGTTCAACCCACTGTGTGTTCAACCCACCGTGTGCTCCACCCACCGTGTGTTCAACGCACCGTGTGTTCAACCCATCGTGTGTTCAACCTACCGTGTGTTCAACCCACCGTGTGTTCAAACCACCGTGTGTTCAACCCACCGTGTGTTCAACTTATCGTGTGTTCAACCCACCGTGTGTTCAACCCACCATGTGTTCCACCCACCGTGTGATCAACCCACCGTGTGTTCAACCCACCATGTGTTCAACCCACCGTGTGTTCAACGCACCATGTGTTGAACCCACCGTGTGTTAAACCCACCGTTTGTTCAACGCACCGTGTGTTCAACCCACCGTTTGTTCAACCCACCGTGTGTTCAACCCACCTTGTGTTCAACCCACCGTGTGTTCAACCTACCGTGTTTTCAACCCACCTTGTGTTCAACCCACCGTGTGTTCCACCCACCGTGTGTTCAAAGCACCGTGTGTTGAACCCACCGTGTGTTCAACCCACTGTGTGTTCAACCCACCGTGTGTTCCACCCACCGTGTGTTCAACGCATCGTGTGTTGAACCCACCGTGTGTTCAACCCGCTGTGTGCTCAACCCACCGTGTGTTCAACCCACCGTATGTTCAACCTATCATGTGTTCAACCTACTGTGTGTTCCACCCACCTTCTGATCAACCCACCGTGTGTTCAACCCACCTTGTGTTCAACCCACCGTGTGTTCCACCCACCGTGTGTTCAACGCACTGTGTGTTGAACCCACCGTGTGTTCAACCCACCGTGTGTTCAACCCACCGTGTGTTGAACCCACCATGTGTTCAACCCACCGTGTGTTCAACCTACCGTGTGTTCAACCCACCTTGTGTTCAACCTACCGTGTGTTCCACCCACCGTGGGTTCAACCCACCGTGTGTTGAACCCACCGTGTGTTCAACCCACCGTGTGATCAGCCCACTGTATGTTCAACCCATAGTGTGTTCAACCCACCGTGTGTTCCACCCACCGTGTGTTCAACGCACCGTGTGTTGAACCCACCATGTTTTGAACCCACCGTGGGTTCAACCCACCGTTTGTTCAACCCATCGTGTGTTGAACCCACCATGTGTTCAACCCACCGTGTGTTCAACCTACCGTGTGTTCAACCCACCTTGTGTTCAACCTACCGTGTGTTCCACCCACCGTGGGTTCAACCCACCGTGTGTTGAACCCACCGTGTGTTCAACCCACCGTGTGATCAGCCCACTGTATGTTCAACCTATAGTGTGTTCAACCCACCGTGTGTTCCACCCACCGTGTGTTCAACGCACCGTGTGTTGAACGCAGCGTGTGTTGAACCCACCGTGTGTTCAACCCACCGTGTGTTCAAGCCACCATGTGTTCCACCCACCGTGTGTTCAACGCACCGTGAGTTGAACCCACCGTGTGTTCAACCCACCGTGTGTTCAACCCACCATGTGTTCCACCCACCGTGTGTTCAACGCACCGTGAGTTGAACCCACCGTGAGTTGAACCCACCGTGTGTTCAACCCACCGTGTGTTCCACCCACCGTGTGATCAACCCACCGTGCGTTCAACCCACTGTGTGTTCAACCCACTGTGGGTTCCACCCACTGTGTGTTCAACGCACCGTGTGTTCAACCCACCGTGTGTTCAACCCACTGTGTGTTCAACCCACCGTGTGTTCAACCCACTGTGTGTTCAACCTACCGTGTGTTCAACCCACCTTGTGTTCAACCCACCGTGTGTTGAACCCACCGTGTGTTCAACCCACCATGTGATCAGCCCACCGTATGTTCAACCCACAGTGTGTTCAACCCACCATGTGTTCCACCCACCGTGTGTTCAACGCACCGTGTGTTGAACCCACCATGTTTTGAACCCACCGTGTGTTCAACCCACCGTGTGTTCAACCCACCATGTGTTCCACCCACCGTGTGTTCAACGCACTGTGAGTCGAACCCACTATGTGTTGAACCCACCGTGTGTTCAACCCACCGTGTGTTCCACCCACCGTGTGATCAACCCACCGTGTGTTCAACCCACTGTGTGTTCAACCCACCGTGTGTTCCACCCACCGTATGTTCCACCCACCGTGTGTTCAACGCACCGTGTGTTGAACCCACCATGTTTTGAACCCACCGTGTGTTCAACCCACCGTGTGTTCAAGCCACCATGTGTTCCACCCAGCGTGTGTTCAACGCACCATGGGTTGAACCCACTGTGAGTTGAACCCACCGCGTGTTCAACCCACCGTGTGTTCCACCCACCGTGTGATCAACTCACCGTGTGTTCAACCCACTGTGTGTTCAACCCACCGTGTGCTCCACCCACCGTTAGTTCAACGCACCGTGTGTTCAACCCACCGTGTGTTCAACCTACCGTGTGTTCAACCCACCGTGTGTTCAAAGCAGTGTGTGTTCAACCCACCGTGTGTTCAACTTATCGTGTGTTCAACCCACCGTGTGCTCAACCCACCGTGTGTTCCACCCACCGTGTGATCAACCCACCGTGTGTTCAACCCACCATGTGTTCAACCCACCGTGTGTTCAACGCACCGTGTGTTGAACCCATCGTGTGTTAAACCCACCGTGTGTTCAACGCACCGTGTGTTCAACCCACCGTTAGTTCAACCCACCGTGTGTTCAACCCACCTTGTGTTCAACCCACCGTGTGTTCAACCTACCGTGTGTTCAACCCACCTTGTGTTCAACCCACCGTGTGTTCCACCCACCGTGTGTTCAACGCACCGTGTGTTGAACCCACCGTGTGTTCAACCAACCGTGTGTTCAACCCACCGTGTGTTCCACCCACCGTGTGTTCAACGCATCGTGTGTTGAACCCACCGTGTGTTCAACCGGCTGTGTGCTCAACCCACCGTGTGTTCAACCCACCGTGTGTTCAACCTATCGTGTGTTCAACCCACCGTGTGTTCCACCCACCTTCTGATCAACCCACCGTGTGTTCAACCCACCATGTGTTCAACCCACCGTATGTTCCACCCACCGTGTGTTCAACGCACTGTGTGTTGAACCCACCGTGTGTTCAACCCACCGTGTGTTCAACCCACCGTGTGTTCAACCCACCGTTTGTTCAACCCACCGTGTGTTGAACCCACCATGTGTTCAACCCACCGTGTGTTCAACCTACCAAGTGTTCAACCCACCTTGTGTTCAACCCACCGTGTGTTCCACCCACCGTGGGCTCAACCCACCGTGTGTTGAACCCACCGTGTGTTCAACCCACCGTGTGACCAGCCCACCGTATATTCAACCCACCGTGTGTTCAACCCACCGTGTGTTCCACCCAATGTGTGTTCAACGCACCGTGTGTTGAAACCACCATGTTTTGAACCCACCGTGTGTTCAACCCACCGTGTGTTCAAGCCACCATGTGTTCCACCCACCGTGTGTTCAACGCACCGTGAGTTGAACCCACCGTGTGTTCAACCCACCGTGTGTTCAACCCACCATGTGTTCCACCCACCGTGTGATCAACCCACCGTGTGTTCAACCCACTGTGTGTTCAACCCACCGTGTGTTCCACCCACTGTGTGTTCAACGCACCGTGTGTTCAACCCACCATGTGTTCAACCTACCGTTTGTTCAACCCACCATGTGTTCAAACCACCGTGTGTTCAACCCACCGTGTGTTCAACCTATTGTGTGTTCAACCCACCGTGTGTTCAACCCACCGTGTGTTCCACCCACCATGTGATCAACCCACCGTGTGTTCAACCCACCTTGTGTTCAACCCTCCGTGTGTTCAACCCACGGTGTGTTCAACCTATCATGTGTTCAACCCACCGTTTGTTCAACCCACCGTGTGTTCCACCCACCGTGTGATCAACCCACCGTGTGTTCAACCCACAGTGTGTTCAACGCACTGTTTGTTGAACCCACCGTGTGTTCAACCCACCGTGTGTTCAACCCACCGTGTGTTCAACCCACCGTTTGTTCAACCCACCGTGTGTTGAACCCACCATGTGTTCAACCCACCGTGTGTTCAACCTACCGTGTGTTGAACCCACCTTGTGTTCAACCCACCGTGTGTTCCACCCACCGTGGGTTCAACCCACCGTGTGTTGAACCCACCGTGTGTTCAACCCAACGTGTGACCAGCCCACCGTATGTTCAACCCATCGTGTGTTCAACCCACCGTGTGTTCCACCCACTGTGTGTTCAACGCACCGTGTGTTGAAACCACCATGTTTTGAACTCACCGTGTGTTCAACCCACCGCGTGTTCAAGCCACCATGTGTTCCACCCACCGTGTGTTCAACGCACCGTGAGATGAACCCACCGTGTGTTCAACCCACCGTGTGTTCAACCCACCATGTGTTCCACCCACCGTGTGTTCAACGCACCGTGAGTTAAACCCACCGTGAGTTGAACCCACCGTGTGTTCAACCCACCGTGTGTTCCACCCACCGTGTGATCAACCCACCGTGTGTTCAACCCACTGTGTGTTCAACCCACCGTGTGTTCCACCCACTGTGTGTTCAACGCACCGTGTGTTCAACCCACCATGTGTTCAACCTACGGTGTGTTCAACCCACCATGTGTTCAAACCACCGTGTGTTCAACCCACCGTATGTTCAACCTATCGTGTGTTCAACCCACCGTGTGTTCAACCCACCGTGTGTTCCACCCACCATGTGATCAACCCACCGTGTGTTCAACCCACCTTGTGTTCAACCCACCGTGTGTTCAACCCACGGTGTGTTCAACCTATCATGTGTTCAACCCACCGTTTGTTCAACCCACCGTGTGTTCCACCCACCGTGTGATCAACCCACCGTGTGTTCAACCCACCGTATGTTCAACCCACTGTATGTTTCACCCACCGTGTGTTCAACGCATCGTGTGTTGAACCCACCGTGTCTTGAACCCACCGTGTGTTCAACCCACCGTGTGTTCAACCCACCGTATGTTCAACCCACCGTGTGTTCAACCTATCGTGTGTTCAACCCACCGTGTGTTCCACGCACCGTGTGATCAACCCACCGTGTGTTCAACCCACCATGTGTTCAACCCACCGTGTGTTCAACGCACCGTGTGTTGAACCCACCGTGTGTTCAACCCACCGTGTGTTCAACGCACCTTGTGTTCAACCCACCGTTTGTTCAACCCACCGTGTGTTCAACCCACCTTGTGTTCAACCCACCGTGTGTTCAACCCACCGTGTGTTCAACCCACCTTGTGTTCAACCCACCATGTGTTCCACCCACCGTGTGTTCAACGCACCGTGTGTTGAACCCACCGTGTGTTCAACCCATTGTGTGATCAGCCGACCGTATTTTCAACCCACTGTGTGTTCAACCCACCGTGTGTTCCACCCACCGTGTGTTCAACGCACCGTGTGTTGAACCCACCATGTTTTGAACCCACCGTGTGTTCAACACACCGTGTGTTCAACCCACCATGTGTTCCACCCACCGTGTGTTCAACCCACCGTGTGTTCAACGCACCGTGTGTTGAACCCACCGTGTGTTGAACCCACCGTGTGTTCAACCCACCGGGTGTTCCACCCACTGTGTGTCAACCCACCGTGTGTTCAACCCACAGGATTTTCAACCCACCGTGTGTTCCACCCACCGTGTGTTCAACGCTCCGTGTGTTCAACCCACCGTGTGTTCAACCTACCGTGTGTTCAACCCACCGTGTGTTCAACCCACCGTGTGTTAAACCCACCGTGTGTTCAACCTATCGTGTGTGCAACCTACCGTGTGTTCCACCCACCGTGTGTTCCACCCACCTTGTGTTCAACCCACCGTGTGTTCAACCCACCGTGTGTTCAACGCACCGTGTGTTGAACCCACCGTGTGTTGAACACATGGTGAGTTGAACACACGATAGGTTGAACACACAGTGGGTTGAACTCACGGTGGGTTGAACACATAGTGGGTTGAACACATGGTGGGTTCAACACACGGTGCATTGAACACACGGTGGGTGCAACACACGGTGGGTTGAACACACGGTGGGTTGAACACACGATAGGTTGAACACACGGTGGGTTGAACACACGGTGGATTGAACACACCGTGGGTTGAACACACGTTGGGTTCAACACACGGTGGGTTCAACACACAGTGCGTTGAACACACGGTGGGTGGAACCACCTTGTGTTCAACCCAACTTGTGTTCAATTTACTGTGTGTTCAACCCACTGTGTGTTCAGCCCACCGTGTGTTCAACCTACCGTGTGTTCAACCCACCTTGTGTTCAACCCAAGGTGTGTTCCACCCACCGTGTGTTCAACGCACCATGTGTTGAACTCACCGTGTTTTTGAACCCACCTTGTGTTCAACCCACCGTGTGTTCAACCCACAATGTGTTCCACCCACCGTGTGTTCAACGCACCGTGTGTTGAACCCACCGTGTGTTGAACCCACCGTGTGTTCAACCCACCGTGTGTTCCACCTACCGTGTGATCAACCCACCGTGTGTTCCACCCACCATGTGTTCAACGCACCGTATGTTCAACCCACCGTGTGTTCAACCCACCGTGTGTTCAACCTACCGTGTGTTCAACCCACCTTGTGTTCAGCCCACCGTGTGTTCAAACCACCGTGTGTTCAACCCACCGTGTGTTCAACCCACCGTGTGTTCCACCCACCATGTGATCAACCCACCGTGTGTTCAAACCACCTTGTGTTCAACCCACCGTGTGTTCAACCCAAAGTGTGTTCAACCTATCATGTGTTCAACCCACCGTGTGTTCAACCCACCCTGTGTTCCACCCACCGTGTGATCAACCCACCGTGTGTTCAACCCACTGTGTGTTCAACCCACCGTGTGTTCCACCCACTGTGTGTTCAATGCATCGTGTGTTGAACCCACCATGTGTTGAACCCACCGTGTGTTCAAACCACCGTGTGTTCAACCCACTGTGTGTTCAACCGACCGTGTGTTCAACCTATCGTGTGTTCAACCCACCGTGTGTTACAACCACCGTGTGATCAACCCACTGTGTGTTCAACCCGCCATGTGTTCAACCCACCGTGTGTTCCACCTACCGTGTGTTCAACCCACCGTGTGTTCAACCCACCGTGTGTTCAACCCACCGTTTGTTCAACCCACCGTGTGTTCAACCCACCTTGTGTTCAACCCACCGTGTGTTCAACCTACCGTGTGTTCAACCCACCTTGTGTTCAACCCACCGTGTGTTCAACCCACCGTGTGTTCAACCCACTGTGTGTTCCACCCACCGTGTGTTCAACGCACCGTGTGTTCAACCCACCGTGTGTTCAACCTACCGTGTGTTCAACCCACCCTGTGTTCAACCCACCGTGTGTTCAACCTACCGTGTGTTCAACCCACCGTGTGATCAACCCACCGTGTGTTCAACCCACCATGTGTTCAACGTACCGTGTGTTGAACCCACAGTGTGTTGAACCCACCGTGTGTTCAACCTACCGTGTGTTCAACCTACTGTGTGTTCAGCCTATCGTGTGTTCAAGCCACCGTGTGTTCAACCCACCGTGTGTTGAACCCACCGTGTGTTCAACCTATCGTGTGTTCCACCCACCGTGTGTTCAACGCACCGTAATTTCAACCCACCGTGTGTTCAACCTACCGTGTGTTCAACCCACCGTGTGTTCAACCTACCGTGTGTTCAACCCACCGTGTGTTCAACCCACCGTGTGTTCAACCCACCGTGTGTTCAACCTATCGTGTGTTCAACCCACCGTGTGTTCAACCCACCGTGTGTTGAACCCACCGTGTGTTCAACCCACCGTGTGTTCAACCTACCGTGTGTTCAACCCACTGTGTATTCAACCCACCATGTGTTCAACCCACCATGTGATTAACCTATCGTGTATTGAACCCACCATGTGTTGAACCCACCGTGAGTTGAACACACCGTGTGTTGAACCCACCGTGTGTTGAACCCACCGTGTGTTGAACCCACCGTGTGTTGAGCCCACCGTGTGTTCTTCCCACCGTGTGTTCCACCCACCGTTTGATCAACCCAATGTGTTTTCAACCCACTGTGTGTTGAATCTACCGTGTGTTGAACCCAACGAGTGTTCAACCCACCGTTTGTTGAACCCACTGTGTGTTCAACCCACCGTGTGATCAGTCCACCGTATGTTCAACCCACCGTGTGTTCAACCCACCATGTGTTCCACCCACCGTGTGTTCAACGCATCGTGTGTTGAACCCACCGTGTGTTGAACCCACCGTGTGTTCAACCCACCGTGTGTTCAACCCACCGTGTGTTCAACCCACCGTGTGTTCAACCTATCGTGTGTTCAACCCACCGTGTGTTCAACCCACCGTGTGTTCCACCCACCGTGTGTTCAACGCACCGTGTGTTCAACCCACCGTGTGTTCAACCCACCGTGTCTTCAACCCACCATGTCTTCAACCCATCGTGTGTTCAACCCACCGTGTGTTCAACCCACCGTGTGTTCCACCCAACGTGTGTTCAACGCACCGTGTGTTCAACCCACCGTGTGTTCAACCCATCGTGTCTTCAACCCACCGTGTCTTCAACCCACCGCATGTTCAACCCACCGTGTGTTCAACCTATCGTGTGTTCAACCCACCGTGTGTTCCACCCACCGTGTGATCAACCCACCGTGTGTTCAACCCACCATGTGTTCAACGCACCGTGTGTTGAACCAACCGTCTGTTCAACCCACCGTGTGTTCAACGCTCCGTGTGTTCAACCCACCGTTTGTTCAACCCACCGTGTGTTCAACGCACCGTGTGTTCAACCCACCGTTTGTTCAACCCACCGTGTGTTCAACGCACCGTGTGTTCAACCCACCGTTTGTTCAACCCACCGTGTGTTCAACCAACCTTGTGTTCAACCCACCGTGTGTTCAACCCACTGTGTGTTCAACCCACCGTGTGTTCCACCCACTGTGTGTTCAATGCATCGTGTGTTGAACCCACCATGTGTTGAACCCACCGTGTGTTCAAACCACCGTGTGTTCAACCCACTGTGTGTTCAACCGACCGTGTGTTCAACCTATCGTGTGTTCAACCCACCGTGTGTTACAACCACCGTGTGATCAACCCACTGTGTGTTCAACCCGCCATGTGTTCAACCCACCGTGTGTTCCACCTACCGTGTGTTCAACCCACCGTGTGTTCAACCCACCGTGTGTTCAACCCACCGTTTGTTCAACCCACCGTGTGTTCAACCCACCTTGTGTTCAACCCACTGTGTGTTCAACCTACCGTGTGTTCAACCCACCTTGTGTTCAACCCACCGTGTGTTCAACCCACCGTGTGTTCAACCCACTGTGTGTTCCACCCACCGTGTGTTCAACGCACCGTGTGTTCAACCCACCGTGTGTTCAACCTACTGTGTGTTCAACCCACCCTGTGTTCAACCCACCGTGTGTTCAACCTACCGTGTGTTCAACCCACCGTGTGATCAACCCACCGTGTGTTCAACCCACCATGTGTTCAACCTATCGTGTGTTCAACGTACCGTGTGTTGAACCCACCGTGTGTTGAACCCACCGTGTGTTCAACCTACCGTGTGTTCAACCTACCGTGTGTTCAGCCTATCGTGTGTTCAAGCCACCGTTTGTTCAACCCACCGTGTGTTGAACCCACCGTGTGTTCAACCTATCGTGTGTTCCACCCACCATGTGTTCAACGCACCGTAATTTCAACCCACCGTGTGTTCAACCTACCGTGTGTTCAACCCACCGTGTGTTCAACCTACCGTGTGTTCAACCCACCGTGTGTTCAACCCACCGTGTGTTCAACCCACCGTGTGTTCAACCTATCGTGTGTTCAACCCACCGTGTGTTCAACCTATCGTGTGTTCAACCCACCGTGTGTTCAACCCACCGTGTGTTGAACCCACCGTGTGTTCAACCCACCATGTGTTCAACCTACCGTGTGTTCAACCCACTGTGTATTCAACCCACCATGTGTTCAACCCACCATGTGATTAACCTATCGTGTATTGAACCCACCATGTGTTGAACCCACCGTGAGTTGAACACACCGTGTGTTGAACCCACCGTGTGTTGAACCCACCGTGTGTTGAACCCACCGTGTGTTGAGCCCACCGTGTGTTCTTCCCACCGTGTGTTCCACCCACCGTTTGATCAACCCAATGTGTTTTCAACCCACTGTGTGTTGAATCTACCGTGTGTTGAACCCACCGAGTGTTCAACCCACCGTTTGTTGAACCCACTGTGTGTTCAACCCACCGTGTGATCAGTCCACCGTGTGTTCAACCCACCGTGTGTTCAACCCACCATGTGTTCCACTCACCGTGTGTTCAACGCATCGTGTGTTGAACCCACCGTGTGTTGAACCCACCGTGTGTTCAACCCACCGTGTGTTCAACCCACCGTGTGTTCAACCCACCGTGTGTTCAACCTATCGTGTGTTCAACCCACCGTGTGTTCAACCCACCGTGTGTTCCACCCACCGTGTGTTCAACGCACCGTGTGTACAACCCACCGTGTGTTCAACCCACCGTGTCTTCAACCCACCATGTCTTCAACCCATCGTGTGTTCAACCCACCGTGTGTTCAACCCACCGTGTGTTCCACCCAACGTGTGTTCAACGCACCGTGTGTTCAACCCACCGTATGTTCAACCCACCGTGTCTTCAACCCACCGTGTCTTCAACCCACCGCATGTTCAACCCACCGTGTGTTCAACCTATCGTGTGTTCAACCCACCGTGTGTTCCACCCACCGTGTGATCAACCCACCGTGTGTTCAACCCACCATGTGTTCAACCCACCGTGTGTTCAACGCACCGTGTGTTGAACCAACCGTCTGTTCAACCCACCGTGTGTTCAATGCTCCGTGTGTTCAACCCACCGTTTGTTCAACCCACCGTGTGTTCAACGCACCGTGTGTTCAACCCACCGTTTGTTCAACCCACCGTGTGTTCAACGCACCGTGTGTTCAACCCACCGTTTGTTCAACCCACCGTGTGTTCAACCCACCTTGTGTTCAACCCACCGTGTGTTCAACCTGCCGTGTGTTCAACCCACCTTGTGTTCAACCCACCGTGTGTTCCACCCACCGTGTGTTCAACGCACCGTGTGTTGAACCCACCGTGTGTTCAACCCATTGTGTGATCAGCCCACCGTATGTTCAACCCACTGTGTGTTCAACCCACCGTGTGTTCCACCCACCGTGTGTTCAACGCACCGTGTGTTGAACCCACCATGTTTTGAACCCACCGTGTGTTCAACACACCGTGTGTTCAACCCACCATGTGTTCCACCCACCGTGTGTTCAACCCACCGTGTGTTCAACGCACCGTGTGTTGAACCCACCGTGTGTCGAACCCACCGTGTGTTCAACCCACCGTGTGTTCCACCCACCGTGTGTCAACCCACCGTGTGTTCAACCCACTGTGTGTTCAACCCACCGTGTGTTCCACCCACCGTGTGTTCAACGCACCGTGTGTTCAACCCACCGTGTGTTCAACCTACCGTGTGTTCAACCCACCGTGTGTTTAACCCACCGTGTGTTCAACCAGCCGTGTGTTAAACCCACCGTGTGTTCAACCTATCGTGTGTGCAACCCAACGTGTGTTCCACCCACCGTGTGTTCCACCCACCATGTATTCCACCCACCGTGTGTTCAACCCACCTTGTGTTCAATTTACTGTGTGTTCAACCCACCGTGTGTTCAACCCACCGTGTGTTCAACCTACCGTGTGTTCAACCCACCTTGAATTCAACCCACCGTGTGTTTCACCCACCGTGTGTTCAACGCACCATTTGTTGAACCCACCGTGTGTTCAACCCACCGTGTGATCAGCCCACCATATGTTCAACCCACCGTGTGTTCAACCCACCGTGTGTTCCACCCACCGTGTGTTCAACGCACCATGTGTTGAACCCACCGTGTTTTTGAACCCACCATGTGTTCAACCCACCGTGTGTTCAACCCACAATGTGTTCCACCCACCGTGTGTTCAACGCACCGTGTGTTGAACCCACCGCGTGTTGAACCCACCGTGTGTTCAACCCACCGTGTGTTCCACCCACCGTGTGATCAACCCACTGTGTGTTCAACCCAGTGTGTGTTCAACCCACCGTGTGTTCCACCCACCATGTGTTCAACGCACCGTGTGTTCAACCCACCGTGTGTTCCACCCCCTGTGTGTTCAATGCATCCTGTGTTGAACCCACCATTTGTTGAACCCACCATGTGTTCAACCCACCGTGTGTTCAACCCACTGTGTGTTCAACCGACCGTGTGTTCAATCTATCGTGTGTTCAACCCACCGTGTGTTCCACCCACTGTGTGATCAACCCATTGTGTGTTCAACCCGCCATGTGTTCAACCCACCGTGTGTTCCACCCACCGTGTGTTCAAAGCACCGTGTGTTGAACCCACCGTGTGTTCAACCCACCGTGTGTTCAACCCACCGTGTGTTAAACCTACCGTGTGTTCAACCCACCGTGTGTTCAACCCACTGTGTGTTCAACCCACCGTGTGTTAAACCCACCGTGTGTTAAACCCACCGTGTGTTACACCCACCGTGTGTTAAACCCACCGTGAGTTAAACCCACCGCGTGTTCAACCCACCGTGTGTTCAACCCACCGTGTGTTAAACCCACCGTGTGTTAAACCCACCGTGTGTTCAACCCACCGTGTGTTGCACCCACCATGTGATCAACCCACCGTGTGTTCAACCCACCTTGTGTTCAACCCACCGTGTGTTCAACCCATCGTGTGTTCAACCTATCATGTGTTCAACCCACTGCGTGTTCAACCCACAGTGTGTTTCTCCCACCGTGTGATCAACCCACCGTGTGTACAACCGACCGTGTGTTCAACCCACCGTGTGTTTGACCCACCGTGTGTTGAACCCACCGTGTGTTCAACCCACCGTGTGTTCAACCCACCGTATGTTCAACCCACCGTGTGTTCAACCTCTCGTGTGTTCAACCCACCGTGTGTTCCACCCACCGTGTGATCAACCCACCGTGTGTTCAACCCACCATGTGTTCAACCCACCGTGTGTTCAACGCACCGTGTGTTGAACCCACCGTGTGTTGAACCCACCGTGTGTTCAACCCACCGTGGGTTCAACCCACTGTTTGTTCAACCCACCGTGTGTTCAACCCACCGTATGTTCAACCCACCGTGTGTTCAACCTACCGTGTGTTCAACCAACCTTGTGTTCAACCCACCGTGTGTTCCACCCACCGTGTGTTCAACGCACCATGTGTTGAATCCACCGTGTGTTCAACCCACCGTGTGTTCAACCCAGCGTGTGTTCCACCCACCGTGTGTTCAACGTATCGTGTGTTGAACCCACCGTGTGTTCAACCCGCCGTGTGTTCAACCCACCGTGTGTTCAACCCACCGTGTGTTCAACCTATCGTGTGTTCAACCCACCGTGTGTTCCACCCACCTTCTCATCAACCCACCGTGTGTTCATCGCACCGTTTGTTGAACCCACCGTGTGTTCAACCCACCGTGTGTTCAACCCACTGTGTGTTCAACCCACCGTGTGTTAAACCCACCGTGTGTTAAACCCACCGTGTGTTACACCCACCGTGTGTTAAACCCACCGTGAGTTAAACCCACCGCGTGTTCAACCCACCGTGTGTTCAACCCACCGTGTGTTAATCCCACCGTGTGTTAAACCCACCGTGTGTTCAACCCACCGTGTGTTGCACCCACCATGTGATCAACCCACCGTGTGTTCAACCCACCTTGTGTTCAACCCACCGTGTGTTCAACCCATCGTGTGTTCAACCTATCATGTGTTCAACCCACTGCGTGTTAAACCCACAGTGTGTTTCTCCCACCGTGTGATCAACCCACCGTGTGTACAACCGACCGTGTGTTCGACCCACCGTGTGTTCGACCCACCGTGTGTTGAACCCACCGTGTGTTCAACCCACCGTGTGTTCAACCCACCGTATGTTCAACCCACCGTGTGTTCAACCTCTCGTGTGTTCAACCCACCGTGTGTTCCACCCACCGTGTGATCAACCCACCGTGTGTTCAACCCACCATGTGTTCAACCCACCGTGTGTTCAACGCACCGTGTGTTGAACCCACCGTGTGTTGAACCCACCGTGTGTTCAACCCACCGTGTGTTCAACCCACTGTTTGTTCAACCCACCGTGTGTTCAACCCACCTTGTGTTCAACCCACCGTGTGTTCAACCTACCGTATGTTCAACCCACCTTGTGTTCAACCCACCGTGTGTTCCACCCACCGTGTGTTCAACGCACCATGTGTTGAGTCCACCGTGTGTTCAACCCACCGTGTGTTCAACCCAGCGTGTGTTCCACCCACTGTGTGTTCAACGTATCGTGTGTGGAACCCACCGTGTGTTCAACCCGCCGTGTGTTCAACCCACCGTGTGTTCAACCCACCGTGTGTTCAACCTATCGTGTGTTCAACCCACCGTGTGTTCCACCCACCTTCTCATCAACCCACCATGTGTTCATCGCACTGTTTGTTGAACCCACCGTGTGTTCAACCCACCGTGTGTTCAACCCACCGTGTGTTCAACCCACCGTTTGTTCAACCCACCGTGTGTTGAACCCACCGTGTGTTCAACCCACTGTGTGTTCAACCTACCGTGTGTTCAACCCACCTTGTGTTCAACCCACCGTGTGTTCCACCCACCGTGGGTTCAACCCACCGTGTGTTGAACCCACCGTGTGTTGAACCCACCGTGTGATCAGCCCACCGTATGTTCAACCCACCGTGTGTTCAACCCACCATGTGTTCCACCCACCGTGTGTTCAACGCACCGTGTGTTGAACCCACCATGTTTTGAACCCACCGTGTGTTCAACCCACCGTGTGTTCAACCCACCATGTGTTCCACCCACCGTGTGTTCAACGCACCGTGAGTTGAACCCACCGTGTGTTGAACCCACCGTGTGTTCAACCCACCGTGTGTTCCACCCACCGTGTGATCAACCCACCGTGTGTTCAACCCACTGTGTGTTCAACCCACCGTGTGTTCCACCCACCGTGTGTTCCACCCACCGTGTGTTCAACGCATCGTGAGTTGAACCCATTGTGAGTTGAACCCACCGTGTGTTCAACCCACCGTGTGTAACACCCACCGTGTGATCAACCCACCGTGTGTTCAACCCACTGTGTGTTCAACCCACCGTGTGCTCCACCCACCGTGTGTTCAACGCACCGTGTGTTCAACCCACCGTGTGTTCAACCTACCGTGTGTTCAACCCACCGTGTGTTCAAACCACCGTGTGTTCAACCCACCGTGTGTTCAACTTATCGTGTGTTCAACCCACCGTGTGTTCAACCCACCGTGTGTTCCACCCACCGTGTGATCAACCCACCGTGTGTTCAACCCACCATGTGTTCAATCCACCGTGTGTTCAACGCACCGTGTGTTGAACCCACCGTGTGTTAAACCCACCGTGTGTTCAACGCACCGTGTGTTCAACCCACCGGTTGTTCAACCCACCGTGTGTTCAACCTACCGTGTGTTCAACCCACCTTGTGTTCAACCCACCGTGTGTTCCACCCACCGTGTGTTCAACGCACCGTGTGTTGAACCCACCGTGTGTTGAACCCACCGTGTGTTCAACCCACCGTGTGTTCCACCCACCGTGTGTTCAACGCATCGTGTGTTGAACCCACCGTGTGTTCAACCCGCTGTGTGCTCAACCCACCGTGTGTTCAACCCACCATGTGTTCAACCTATCGTGTGTTCAACCTACCGTGTGTTCCACCCACCTTCTGATCAACCCACCGTGTGTTCAACCCACCATGTGTTCAACCCACCGTGTGTTCCACCCACCGTGTGTTCAACGCACTGTGTGTTGAACCCACCGTGTGTTCAACCCACCGTGTGTTCAACCCACCGTGTGTTCAACCCACCGTTTGTTCAACCCACCGTGTGTTGAACCCACCATGTGTTCAACACACCGTGTGTTCAACCTACCGTGTGTTCAACCCACCTTGTGTTCAACCCACCGTGTGTTCCACCCACCGTGGGTTCAATCCACAGTGTGTTGAACCCACCGTGTGTTCAACCCACCGTGTGATCAGCCCACCGTATGTTCAACCCACCGTGTGTTCAACCCACCGTGTGTTCCACCCACTGTGTGTTCAACGCACCGTGTGTTGAACCCACCATGTTTTGAACCCACCGTGTGTTCAACCCACCGTGTGTTCAAGCCACCATGTGTTCCACCCACCGTGTGTTCAACGCACCGTGAGTTGAACCCACCGTGTGTTCAACCCACCATGTGTTCAACCCACCATGTGTTCCACCCACCGTGTGTTCAACGCACCGTGAGTTGAACCCACCGTGAGTTGAACCCACCGTGTGTTCAACCCACCGTGTGTTCCACCCACCGTGTGATCAACCCACCGTGTGTTCAACCCACTGTGTGTTCAACCCACCGTGTGTTCCACCCACTGTGTGTTCAACGCACCGTGTGTTCAACCCACCGTGTGTTCAACCCACCGTGTGTTCAACCCACCGTGTGTTGAACCCACTGTGTGTTCAACCTACCGTGTGTTCAATCCACCTTGTGTTCAACCCACCGTGTGTTCCACCAACCGTGGGTTCAACCCACCGTGTGTTGAACCCACCGTGTGTTCAACCCACCGTGTGATCAGCCCACCGTATGTTCAACCAACCGTGTGTTCAACCCACCGTGTGTTCCACCCACCGTGTGTTCAACGCACCGTGTGTTGAACCCACCATGTTTTGAACCCACCGTGTGTTAAACCCACCGTGTGTTCAACCCACCATGTGTTCCACCCACCGTGTGTTCAACGCACCGTGAGTTGAACCCACGGTGTGTTGAACCCAATGTGTGTTCAACCCACCGTGTGTTCCACCCACCGTGTGATCAACCCACCGTGTGTTCAACCCACTGTGTGCTCAACCCACCGTGTGTTCCACCCACCGTGTGTTCCACCCACCGTGTGTTCAACGCACCGTGTGTTGAACCCACCATGTTTTGAACCCACCGTGTGTTCAACCCACCGTGTGTTCAAGCCACCATATGTTCCACCCACCGTGTGTTCAACGCACCGTGGGTTGAACCCACTGTGAGTTGAACCCACCGTGTGTTCAACCCACCGTGTGTTCCACCCACCGTGTGATCAACCCACCGTGTGTTCAACTCACTGTGTGTTCAGCCCACCGTGTGCTCCACCCACCGTGTGTTCAATGCACCGTGTGTTCAACCCACCGTGTGTTCAACCTACCGTGTGCTCAACCCACCGTGTGTTCAAAGCACCGTGTGTTCAAAGCACCGTGTGTTCAACTTATCGTGTGTTCAACCCACCGTGTGTTCAACCCACCGTGTGTTCCACCCATTGTGTGTTCAACGCACCGTGTGTTGAACCCACCGTGTGTTCAACCCACCTTGTGTTCAACCCACCGTGTGTTCCACCCACCGTGTGTTCCACCCACCGTGGGTTGAACCCACCGTGTGTTCAACCCACCGTATGACCAACCCACCGTATGACCAACCCACCGTATGACCAACCCACCGTATGACCAACCCACCGTATGACCAGCCCACCGTGTGTTCATCGCACCGTTTGTTGAACCCACCGTGTGTTCAACCCACCGTGTGTTCAACCCACTGTGTGTTCAACCCAACGTGTGTTAAACCCACCGTGTGTTAAACCCACCGTGTGTTCAACCCACCGTGTGTTAAACCCACCGTGAGTTAAACCCACCGCGTGTTCAACCCACCGTGTGTTCAACCCACCGTGTGTTAAACCCACCGTGTGTTAAACCCACCGTGTGTTCATTCCACCGTGTGTTGCACCCACCATGTGATCAACCCACCGTGTGTTCAACCCACCTTGTGTTCAACCCACCGTGTGTTCAACCCATCGTCTGTTCAACCTATCATGTGTTCAACCCACTGCGTGTTCAACCCACAGTGTGTTTCTCCCACCGTGTGATCAACCCACCGTGTGTACAACCGACCGTGTGTTCAACCCACCGTGTGTTCGACCCACCGTGTGTTGAACCCACCGTGTGTTCAACCCACCGTGTGTTCAACCCACCGTATGTTCAACCCACCGTGTGTTCAACCTCTCGTGTGTTCAACCCACCGTGTGTTCCACCCACCGTGTGATCAACCCACCGTGTGTTCAACCCACCATGTGTTCAACCCACCGTGTGTTCAACGCACCGTGTGTTGAACCCACCGTGTGTTGAACCCACCGTGTGTTCAACCCACCGTGTGTTCAACCCACTGTTTGTTCAACCCACCGTGTGTTCAACCCACCTTGTGTTCAACCCAACGTGTGTTCAACCTACCGTGTGTTCAACCCACCTTGTGTTCAACCCACCGTGTGTTCCACCCACCGTGTGTTCAACGCACCATGTGTTGAGTCCACCGTGTGTTCAACCCACCGTGTGTTCAACCCAGCGTGTGTTCCACCCACCGTGTGTTCAACGTATCGTGTGTTGAACCCACCGTGTGTTCAACCCGCCGTGTGTTCAACCCACCGTGTGTTCAACCCACCGTGTGTTCAACCTATCGTGTGTTCAACCCACCGTGTGTTCCACCCACCTTCTCATCAACCCACCGTGTGTTCATCGCACCGTTTGTTGAACCCACCGTGTGTTCAACCCACCGTGTGTTCAACCCACCGTGTGTTCAACCCACCGTTTGTTCAACCCACCGTGTGTTGAACCCACCGTGTGTTCAACCCACTGTGTGTTCAACCTACCGTGTGTTCAACCCACCTTGTGTTCAACCCACCGTGTGTTCCACCCACCGTGGGTTCAACCCACCGTGTGTTGAACCCACCGTGTGTTGAACCCACCGTGTGATCAGCCCACCGTATGTTCAACCCACCGTGTGTTCAACCCACCGTGTGTTCCACCCACCGTGTGTTCAATGCACCGTGTGTTGAACCCACCATGTTTTGAACCCACCGTGTGTTCAACCCACCGTGTGTTCAACCCACCATGTGTTCCACCCACCATGTGTTCAACGCACCGTGAGTTGAACCCACCGTGTGTTGAACCCACCGTGTGTTCAACCCACCGTGTGTTCCACCCACCGTGTGATCAACCCACCGTGTGTTCAACCCACTGTGTGTTCAACCCACCGTGTGTTCCACCCACCGTGTGTTCCACCCACCGTGTGTTCAACGCATCGTGAGTTGAACCCATTGTGAGTTGAACCCACCGTGTGTTCAACCCACCGTGTGTAACACCCACCGTGTGATCAACCCACCGTGTGTTCAACCCACTGTGTGTTCAACCCACCGTGTGCTCCACCCACCGTGTGTTCAACGCACCGTGTGTTCAACCCACCGTGTGTTCAACCTACCGTGTGTTCAAACCACCGTGTGCTCAAACCACCGTGTGTTCAACCCACCGTGTGTTCAACTTATCGTGTGTTCAACCCACCGTGTGTTCAACCCACCGTATGTTCCACCCACCGTGTGATCAACCCACCGTGTGTTCAACCCACCATGTGTTCAATCCACCGTGTGTTCAACGCACCGTGTGTTGAACCCACCGTGTGTTAAACCCACCGTGTGTTCAACGCACCGTGTGTTCAACCCACCGGTTGTTCAACCCACCGTGTGTTCAACCTACCGTGTGTTCAACCCACCTTGTTTTCAACCCACCGTGTGTTCCACCCACCGTGTGTTCAACGCACCGTGTGTTGAACCCACCGTGTGTTCAACCCACCGTGTGTTCAACCCACCGTGTGTTCCACCCACCGTGTGTTCAACGCATCGTGTGTTGAACCCACCGTGTGTTCAACCCGCTGTGTGCTCAACCCACCGTGTGTTCAACCCACCATGTGTTCAACCTATCGTGTGTTCAACCTACCGTGTGTTCCACCCACCTTCTGATCAACCCACCGTGTGTTCAACCCACCATGTGTTCAACCCACCGTGTGTTCCACCCACCGTGTGTTCAACGCACTGTGTGTTGAGCCCACCGTGTGTTCAACCCACCGTGTGTTCAACCCACCGTGTGTTCAACCCACCGTTTGTTCAACCCACCGTGTGTTCAACCCACCATGTGTTCAACCCACCGTGTGTTCAACCTACCGTGTGTTCAACCCACCTTGTGTTAAACCCACCGTGTGTTCCACCCACCGTGGGTTCAATCCACAGTGTGTTGAACCCACCGTGTGTTCAACCCACCGTGTGATCAGCCCACCGTATGTTCAACCCACCGTGTGTTCAACCCACCGTGTGTTCCACCCACTGTGTGTTCAACGCACCGTGTGTTGAACCCACCATGTTTTGAACCCACCGTGTGTTCAACCCACCGTGTGTTCAAGCCACCATGTGTTCCACCCACCGTGTGTTCAACGCACCGTGAGTTGAACCCACCGTGTGTTCAACCCACCATGTGTTCAACCTACCATGTGTTCCACCCACCGTGTGTTAAACGCACCGTGAGTTGAACCCACCGTGAGTTGAACCCACCGTGTGTTCAACCCACCGTGTGTTCCACCCACCGTGTGATCAACCCACCGTGTGTTCAACCCACTGTGTGTTCAACCCACCGTGTGTTTCACCCACTGTGTGTTCAACGCACCGTGTGTTCAACTCACTGTGTGTTCAACCCACCGTGTGTTCCACCCACTGTGTGTTCAACGCACCGTGTGTTCAACCCACCGTGTGTTCAACCCACCGTGTGTTCAACCCACCGTGTGTTCAACCCACTGTGTGTTCAACCTACCGTGTGTTCAATCCACCTTGTGTTCAACCCACCGTGTGTTCCACCAACCGTGGGTTCAACCCACCGTGTGTTGAACCCACCGTGTGTTCAACCCACCGTGTGATCAGCCCACCGTATGTTCAACCAACCGTGTGTTCAACCCACCGTGTGTTCCACCCACCGTGTGTTCAACGCACCGTGTGTTGAACCCACCATGTTTTGAACCCACCGTGTGTTAAACCCACCGTGTGTTCAACCCACCATGTGTTCCACCCACCGTGTGTTCAACGCACCGTGAGTTGAACCCACCGTGTGTTGAACCCAATGTGTGTTCAACCCACCGTGTGTTCCACCCACCGTGTGATCAACCCACCGAGTGTTCAACCCACTGTGTGTTCAACCCACCGTGTGTTCCACCCACCGTGTGTTCCACCCACCGTGTGTTCAACGCACCGTGTGTTGAACCCACCATGTTTTGAACCCACCGTGTGTTCAACCCACCGTGTGTTCAAGCCACCATGTGTTCCACCCACCATGTGTTCAACGCACCGTGGGTTGAACCCACTGTGAGTTGAACCCACCGTGTGTTCAACCCACCGTGTGTTCCACCCACCGTGTGATCAACCCACCGTGTGTTCAACCCACTGTGTGTTCACCCCACCGTGTGCTCCACCCACCGTGTGTTCAATGCACCGTGTGTTCAACCCACCGTGTGTTCAACCTACCGTGTGTTCAACCCACCGTGTGTTCAAAGCACCGTGTGTTCAAAGCACCGTGTGTTCAACTTATCGTGTGTTCAACCCACCGTGTGTTCAACCCACCGTGTGTTCCACCCACTGTGTGTTCAACGCACCGTGTGTTGAACCCACCGTGTGTTCAACCCACCTTGTGTTCAACCCACCGTGTGTTCCACCCACCGTGTGTTCCACCCACCGTGGGTTGAACCCACCGTGTGTTCAACCCACCGTATGACCAACCCACCGTATGACCAGCCCACCGTATGTTCAACCCACTGTGTGTTCCACCCACCGTGTGTTCAACGCACCGTGTGTTCAACCCACCGTGTGCTCAACCCACCGTGTGTTCAACCCACCGTGTGTTCAACCCACTGTGTGTTCAACCTACCATGTGTTCAACCCACCTTGTGTTCAACCCACCGTGTGTTCCATCAACCGTGGGTTCAACCCACCGTGTGTTGAACCCACCGTGTTTTCAACCCACCGTGTGATCAGCCCACCGTATGTTCAACCCACCGTGTGTTCTACCCACCGTGTGATCAACCCACCGTGTGTTCAACGCACCGTGTGTTCAACCCACCGTTTGTTCAACCCACCGTGTGTTCAACCCACCTTGTGTTCAACCCACCGTGTGTTCAACCTACCGTGTGTTCAACCCACCTTGTGTTCAACCCACCGTGTGTTCCACCCACCGTGTGTTCAACGCACCGTGTGTTGAAACCACCGTGTGTTCAACCCACCGTGTGTTCCACCCACCGTGTGTTCAACGCATCGTGTGTTGAACCCACCGTGTGTTCAACCGGCTGTGTGCTCAACCCACCGTGTGTTCAACCCACTGTGTGTTCAACCCACCGTGTGTTCAACCGGCTGTGTGCTCAACCCACCGTTTGTTCAACCTATCGTGTGTTCAACCCACCGTGTGTTCCACCCACCTTCTGATCAACCCACCGTGTGTTCAACCCACCATGTGTTCAACCCACCGTGTGTTCCACCCACCGTGTGTTCAACGCACTGTGTATTGAACCCACCGTGTGTTCAACCCACCGTGTGTTCAACCCACCGTGTGTTCAACCCACCGTTTGTTCAACCCACCGTGTGTTGAACCCACCATGTGTTCAACCCACCGTGTGTTCAACCTACCGTGTGTTCAACCCACCTTGTATTCAACCCACCGTGTGTTCCACCCACCGTGGGTTGAACCCACCGTGTGTTGAACCCACCGTGTGTTCAACCCACCGTATGACCAGCCCACCGTATGTTCAACCCACCGTGTGTTCCACCCACTGTGTGTTCAACGCACCGTGTGTTCAACCCACCGTGTGCTCAACCCACCGTGTGTTCAACCCACTGTGTGTTCAACCCACTGTGTGTTCAACCTACCATGTGTTCAACCCACCTTGTGTTCAACCCACCGTGTGTTCCACCAACCGTGGGTTCAACCCACCGTGTGTTGAACCCACCGTGTGTTCAACCCACCGTGTGATCAGCCCACCGTATGTTCAACCCACCGTGTGTTCAACCCACCGTGTGTTCCACCCACCGTGTGTTCAATGCACCGTGTGTTGAACCCACCATGTTTTGAACCCACCGTGTGATCAACCCACCGTGTGTTCAACCCACCGTGTGTTCAACCTACCGTGTGTTCAACCCACCGTGTGTTCAAAGCACCGTGTGTTCAACCCACCGTGTGTTCAACTTATCGTGTGTTCAACCCACCGTGTGTTCAACCCACCGTATGTTCCAACCACTGTGTGATCAACCCACCATGTGTTCAACCCACCATGTGTTCAACCCACCGTTTGTTCAACGCACCGTGTGTTGAACCCACCGTGTGTTCAACCCACCGTGTGTTCAAGCCACCATGTGTTCCACCCACCGTGTGTTCAACGCACCGTGGGTTGAACCCACTGTGAGTTGAACCCACCGTGTGTTCAACCCACCGTGTGTTCCACCCACCGTGTGATCAACCCACCGTGTGTTCAACCCACTGTGTGTTCACCCCACCGTGTGCTCCACCCACCGTGTGTTCAATGCACCGTGTGTTCAACCCACCGTGTGTTCAACCTACCGTGTGTTCAACCCACCGTGTGTTCAAAGCACCGTGTGTTCAAAGCACCGTGTGTTCAACTTATCGTGTGTTCAACCCACCGTGTGTTCAACCCACCGTGTGTTCCACCCACTGTGTGTTCAACGCACCGTGTGTTGAACCCACCGTGTGTTCAACCCACCTTGTGTTCAACCCACCGTGTGTTCCACCCACCGTGTGTTCCACCCACCATGGGTTGAACCCACCGTGTGTTCAACCCACCGTATGACCAACCCACCGTATGACCAGCCCACCGTATGTTCAACCCACTGTGTGTTCCACCCACCGTGTGTTCAACGCACCGTGTGTTCAACCCACCGTATGCTCAACCCACCGTGTGTTCAACCCACCGTGTGTTCAACCCACTGTGTGTTCAACCTACCATGTGTTCAACCCACCTTGTGTTCAACCCACCGTGTGTTCCATCAACCGTGGGTTCAACCCACCGTGTGTTGAACCCACCGTGTTTTCAACCCACCGTGTGATCAGCCCACCGTATGTTCAACCCACCGTGTGTTCTACCCACCGTGTGATCAACCCACCGTGTGTTCAACGCACCGTGTGTTCAACCCACCGTTTGTTCAACCCACCGTGTGTTCAACCCACCTTGTGTTCAACCCACCGTGTGTTCAACCTACCGTGTGTTCAACCCACCTTGTGTTCAACCCACCGTGTGTTCCACCCACCGTGTGTTCAACGCACCGTGTGTTGAAACCACCGTGTGTTCAACCCACCGTGTGTTCCACCCACCGTGTGTTCAACGCATCGTGTGTTGAACCCACCGTGTGTTCAACCGGCTGTGTGCTCAACCCACCGTGTGTTCAACCCACTGTGTGTTCAACCCACCGTGTGTTCAACCGGCTGTGTGCTCAACCCACCGTTTGTTCAACCTATCGTGTGTTCAACCCACCGTGTGTTCCACCCACCTTCTGATCAACCCACCGTGTGTTCAACCCACCATGTGTTCAACCCACCGTGTGTTCCACCCACCGTGTGTTCAACGCACTGTGTATTGAACCCACCGTGTGTTCAACCCACCGTGTGTTCAACCCACCGTGTGTTCAACCCACCGTTTGTTCAACCCACCGTGTGTTGAACCCACCATGTGTTCAACCCACCGTGTGTTCAACCTACCGTGTGTTCAACCCACCTTGTATTCAACCCACCGTGTGTTCCACCCACCGTGGGTTGAACCCACCGTGTGTTGAACCCACCGTGTGTTCAACCCACCGTATGACCAGCCCACCGTATGTTCAACCCACCGTGTGTTCCACCCACTGTGTGTTCAACGCACCGTGTGTTCAACCCACCGTGTGCTCAACCCACCGTGTGTTCAACCCACTGTGTGTTCAACCCACTGTGTGTTCAACCTACCATGTGTTCAACCCACCTTGTGTTCAACCCACCGTGTGTTCCACCAACCGTGGGTTCAACCCACCGTGTGTTGAACCCACCGTGTGTTCAACCCACCGTGTGATCAGCCCACCGTATGTTCAACCCACCGTGTGTTCAACCCACCGTGTGTTCCACCCACCGTGTGTTCAATGCACCGTGTGTTGAACCCACCATGTTTTGAACCCACCGTGTGATCAACCCACCGTGTGTTCAACCCACCGTGTGTTCAACCTACCGTGTGTTCAACCCACCGTGTGTTCAAAGCACCGTGTGTTCAACCCACCGTGTGTTCAACTTATCGTGTGTTCAACCCACCGTGTGTTCAACCCACCGTATGTTCCAACCACTGTGTGATCAACCCACCATGTGTTCAACCCACCATGTGTTCAACCCACCGTGTGTTCAACGCACCGTGTGTTGAACCCACCGTGTGTTCAACCCACCGTGTGTTCAACGCACCGTGTGTTCAACCCACCGTTTGTTCAACCCACCGTGTGTTCAACCCACCTTGTGTTCAACCCACCGTGTGTTCAACCTACCGTGTGTTCAACCCACCTTGTGTTCAACCCACCGTGTGTTCCACCCACCGTGTGTTCAACGCACCATGTGTTGAAACCACCGTGTGTTCAACCCACCGTGTGTTCCACCCACCGTGTGTTCAACGCATCGTGTGTTGAACCCACCGTGTGTTCAATCGGCTGTGTGCTCAACCCACCGTGTGTTCAACCCACCGTGTGTTCAACCTATCGTGTGTTCAACCCACCGTGTGTTCCACCCACCTTCTGATCAACCCACCGTGTGTTCAACCCACCATGTGTTCAACCCACCGTGTGTTCCACCCACCGTGTGTTCAACGCACTGTGTATTGAACCCACCGTGTGTTCAACCCACCGTGTGTTCAACCCACCGTGTGTTCAACCCACCGTTTGTTCAACCCACCGTGTGTTGAACCCACCATGTGTTCAACCCACCGTGTGTTCAACCTACCGTGTGTTCAACCCACCTTGTGTTCAACCCACCGTGTGTTCCACCCACCGTGGGTTGAACCCACCGTGTGTTGAACCCACCGTGTGTTCAACCCACCGTATGACCAGCCCACCGTATGTTCAACCCACCGTGTGTTCCACCCACTGTGTGTTCAACGCACCGTGTGTTCAACCTACCGTGTGCTCAACCCACCGTGTGTTCAACCCACCGTGTGTTGAACCCACTGTGTGTTCAACCTACCATGTGTTCAACCCACCTTGTGTTCAACCCACCGTGTGTTCCACCAACCGTGGGTTCAACCCACCGTGTGTTGAACCCACCGTGTGTTCAACCCACCGTGTGATCAGCCCACCGTATGTTCAACCCACCGTGTGTTCAACCCACCGCACCGTGTGTTGAACCCACCATGTTTTGAACCCACCGTGTGTTCAACCCACCGTGTGTTCAACCCACCGTGTGTTCAACCTACCGTGTGTTCAACCCACCGTGTGTTCAAAGCACCGTGTGTTCAACCCACCGTGTGTTCAACTTATCGTGTGTTCAACCCACCGTGTGTTCAACCCACCGTGTGTTCCACCCACTGTGTGATCAACCCACCGTGTGTTCAACCCACCATGTGTTCAACCCACCGTGTGTTCAACGCAGCGTGTGTTGAACCCACCGTGTGTTCAACCCACCGTGTGTTCAACGCACCGTGTGTTCAACCCACCGTTTGTTCAACCCACCGTGTGTTCAACCCACCTTGTGTTCAACCCACCGTGTGTTCAACCTACCGTGTGTTCAACCCACCTTGTGTTCAACCCACCGTGTGTTCCACCCACCGTGTGTTCAACGCACCGTGTGTTGAACCCACCGTGTGTTCAACCCACCGTGTGTTCCACCCACCGTGTGTTCAACGCATCGTGTGTTGAACCCACCGTGTGTTCAACCGGCTGTGTGCTCAACCCACCGTGTGTTCAACCCACCGTGTGTTCAACCTATCATGTGTTCAACCCACCGTGTGTTCCACCCACCTTCTGAGCAACCCACCGTGTGTTCAACCCACAATGTGTTCAACCCACCGTCTGTTCCACCCACCGTGTGTTCAACGCACTGTGTATTGAACCCACCGTGTGTTCAACCCACCGTGTGTTCAACCCACCGTGTGTTCAACCCACCGTTTGTTCAACCCACCGTGTGTTGAACCCACCATGTGTTCAACCCACCGTGTGTTCAACCTACCGTGTGTTCAACCCACCTTGTGTTCAACCCACCGTGTGTTCCACCCACCGTGGGTTCAACCCACCGTGTGTTGAACCCACCGTGTGTTCAACCCACCGTGTGACCAGCCCACCGTATGTTCAACCCACCGTGTGTTCCGCCCACTGTGTGTTCAACGCACCGTGTGTTCAACCCACCGTGTGCTCAACCCACCGTGTGTTCAACCCACCGTGTGTTCAACCCACTGTGTGTTCAACCTACCATGTGTTCAACCCACCTTGTGTTCAACCCACCGTGTGTTCCACCAACCGTGGGTTCAACCCACCGTGTGTTGAACCCACCGTGTGTTCAACCCACCGCACCGTGTGTTGAACCCACCATGTTTTGAACCCACCGTGTGTTCAACCCACCGTGTGTTCAACCCACCGTGTGTTCAACCTACCGTGTGTTCAACCCACCGTGTGTTCAAAGCACCGTGTGTTCAACCCACCGTGTGTTCAACTTATCGTGTGTTCAACCCACCGTGTGTTCAACCCACCGTGTGTTCCACCCACTGTGTGATCAACCCACCGTGTGTTCAACCCACCATGTGTTCAACCCACCGTGTGTTCAACGCAGCGTGTGTTGAACCCACCGTGTGTTCAACCCACCGTGTGTTCAACGCACCGTGTGTTCAACCCACCGTTTGTTCAACCCACCGTGTGTTCAACCCACCTTGTGTTCAACCCACCGTGTGTTCAACCTACCGTGTGTTCAACCCACCTTGTGTTCAACCCACCGTGTGTTCCACCCACCGTGTGTTCAACGCACCGTGTGTTGAACCCACCGTGTGTTCAACCCACCGTGTGTTCCACCCACCGTGTGTTCAACGCATCGTGTGTTGAACCCACCGTGTGTTCAACCGGCTGTGTGCTCAACCCACCGTGTGTTCAACCCACCGTGTGTTCAACCTATCATGTGTTCAACCCACCGTGTGTTCCACCCACCTTCTGAGCAACCCACCGTGTGTTCAACCCACCATGTGTTCAACCCACCGTCTGTTCCACCCACCGTGTGTTCAACGCACTGTGTATTGAACCCACCGTGTGTTCAACCCACCGTGTGTTCAACCCACCGTGTGTTCAACCCACCGTTTGTTCAACCCACCGTGTGTTGAACCCACCATGTGTTCAACCCACCGTGTGTTCAACCTACCGTGTGTTCAACCCACCTTGTGTTCAACCCACCGTGTGTTCCACCCACCGTGGGTTCAACCCACCGTGTGTTGAACCCACCGTGTGTTCAACCCACCGTGTGACCAGCCCACCGTATGTTCAACCCACCGTGTGTTCCGCCCACTGTGTGTTCAACGCACCGTGTGTTCAACCCACCGTGTGCTCAACCCACCGTGTGTTCAACCCACCGTGTGTTCAACCCACTGTGTGTTCAACCTACCATGTGTTCAACCCACCTTGTGTTCAACCCACCGTGTGTTCCACCAACCGTGGGTTCAACCCACCGTGTGTTGAACCCACCGTGTGTTCAACCCACCGTGTGATCAGCCCACCGTATGTTCAACCCACCGTGTGTTCAACCCACCGTGTGTTCCACCCACCGTGTGTTCAACGCACCGTGTGTTGAACCCACCATGTTTTGAACCCACCGTGTGTTCAACCCACCGTGTGTTCAACCCACCATGTGTTCCACCCACCGTGTGTTCAACGCACCGTGAGTTGAACCCACCGTGTGTTGAACCCACCGTGTGTTCAACCCACCGTGTGTTCCACCCACCGTGTGATCAACCCACCGTGTGTTCAACCCACTGTGTGTTCAACCCACCGTGTGTTCCACCCACCGTGTGTTCCACCCACCGTGTGTTCAACGCACCGTGTGTTGAACCCACCATGTGTTAAACACACGGTCGGTTGAACACACGGTGGGTTGAACACACGGTCGGTTGAACACACGGTGGGTTGATCACACGGTGGGTGGAACACACGGTGGGTTGAACACACGGTGGGTTGAACACATGATAGGTTGAACACACTTTGGGTTGAACACACGGTGGGTTGAACACAAGGTGGTTTGAACACACGGTGGGTTGATCACATGGTGGTTGGAACACACGGTGGGTTGAACACACGGTGGGTTGAACACATGGTGGTTGAACACACGGTGGGTTGAACACAAGGTGGGTTGAACACACGGTAGGTTGAACACACGGTGGGTTGAACACACGGTGGGATGAACATACGGTGCGTTGAACACATGGTGGGTGGAACACACGGTGGGTTGAACACACACTGGGTTGAACAGACGGTGGGTTGATCACAGGGTGGGTGGAACACACGGTGGGTTGAACACAGGGTGGGTTCAACACACGGTGGGTTCAACACACGGTGGGTTGAACACACGGTGGGTGGAACACATTGTGGGTTGAACACACGGTGGGTTGAACACACGGTGGGTTCAAAAACACGGTGGGTTCAACACATGGTGCGTTTAACACACGGTGGGTGGAACACACGGTGGGTTGAACACAAGGTGGGTTGAACACACGGTAGGTTGAACACACGGTGGGTTGAACACACGGTGGGTTGAACACACAGTAAATTGAACACAACGTGGGTTGAACACACGGTGGGTTGAACACAAGGTGGTTCCACCCACCGTGTGTTCAACGCACCGTGTGTTGAACCCACCGTGTGTTGAACCCACCGTGTGTTCAACCCACCGTGTGTTCAATCCACCGTGTGTTCAACCCACCGTGTGTTCAACCTATTGTGTGTTCAACCCACCGTGTGTTCAACCCACCATGTGTTGCACCCACCGTGTGTTCAAAGCACCGTGTGTTGAACCCACCGCGTGTTCAACCCACCGTGTGATCAACCCACCGTGTGTTCAACCCACTGTGTGTTCAACCCACCGTGTGTTCCACCCACCGTGTGTTCCACCCACCGTGTGTTCAACCCACCGTGTGTTCAAGCCACCATGTGTTCCACCCACCGTGTGTTCAACGCACCGTGGGTTGAACCCACTGTGAGTTGAACCCACCGTGTGTTCAACCCACCGTGTGTTCAACCCACCGTGTGTTCAACCCACTGTGTGTTCAACCCACCGTGTGCTCCACCCACCGTATGTTCAACGCACCGTGTGTTCAACCCACCGTGCGTTCAACCTACCGTGTCTTCAACCCACCGTGTGTTCAAAGCACCGTGTGTTCAACTTATCGTGTGTTCAACCCACCGTGTGTTCAACTTATTGTGTGTTCAACCCACCGTGTGTTCAACTTATCGTGTGTTCAACCCACCGTGTGTTCCACCCACCGTGTGATCAACCCACTGTGTGTTCAACCCACCATGTGTTCAACCCACCGTGTGTTCAACGCACCGTGTGTTGAACCCACCGTGTGTTAAACCCACCGTGTGTTCAACGCACCGTGTGTTCAACCCACCGTTTGTTCAACCCACCGTGTGTTCAACCCACCTTGTGTTCAACCCACCGTGTGTTCAACCTACCGTGTGTTCAACCCACCTTGTGTTCAACCCACCGAGTGTTCCACCCACCGTGTGTTCAACGCACCGTGTGTTGAACCCACCGTGTGTTCAACCCACCGTGTGTTCCACCCACCGTGTGTTCCACCCACCGTGTGTTCAACCCACCGTGTGTTCAAGCCACCATGTGTTCCACCCACCGTGTGTTCAACGCACCGTGGGTTGAACCCACTGTGAGTTGAACCCACCGTGTGTTCAACCCACCGTGTGTTCAACCCACCGTGTGTTCAACCCACTGTGTGTTCAACCCACCGTGTGCTCCACCCACCGTATGTTCAACGCACCGTGTGTTCAACCCACCGTGTGTTCAACCTACCGTGTGTTCAACCCACCGTGTGTTCAAAGCACCGTGTGTTCAACTTATCGTGTGTTCAACCCACCGTGTGTTCAACTTATCGTGTGTTCAACCCACCGTGTGTTCAACTTATCGTGTGTTCAACCCACCGTGTGTTCCACCCACCGTGTGATCAACCCACTGTGTGTTCAACCCACCATGTGTTCAACCCACCGTGTGTTCAACGCACCGTGTGTTGAACCCACCGTGTGTTAAACCCACCGTGTGTTCAACGCACCGTGTGTTCAACCCACCGTTTGTTCAACCCACCGTGTGTTCAACCCACCATGTGTTCAACCCACCATGTGTTCAACCTACCGTGTGTTCAACCCACCTTGTGTTCAACCCACCGTGTGTTCCACCCACCGTGGGTTCAACCCACCGTGTGTTGAACCCACCGTGTGTTCAACCCACCGTGTGACCAGCCCACCGTATGTTCAACCCACCGTGTGTTCAACCCACCGTGTGTTCCACCCACTGTGTGTTCAACGCACCGTGTGTTGAACCCACTGTGTGTTCAACCCACCGTGTGTTCAAGCCACCATGTGTTCCACCCACCGTGTGTTCAACGCACCGTGAGTTGAACCCACCGTGTGTTCAACCCACCATGTGTTCCACCCACCGTGTGTTCAACGCACCGTGAGTTGAACCCACCGTGAGTTGAACCCACCGTGTGTTCAACCCACCGTGTGTTCCACCCACCGTGTGATCAACCCACAGTGTGTTCAACCCACTGTGTGTTCAACCCACCGTGTGTTCCACCCACAGTGTGTTCAACGCACCGTGTGTTTAACCCACCATGTGTTAAACCTACCGTGTGTTCAACCAACCATGTGTTCAAACCACCATGTGTTCAACCCACCGTGTGTTCAACCTATCGTGTGTTCAACCCACCGTGTGTTCAACCCACCGTGTGTTCCACCCACCATGTGATCAACCCACCGTGTGTTAAACCCACCTTGTGTTCAACCCACCGTGTGTTCAACCCACGGTGTGTTCAACCTATCATGTGTTCAACCCACCGTGTGTTCAACCCACCGTGTGTTCCACCCACCGTGTGATCAACCCACCGTGTGTTCAACCCACCGTGTGTTCAACCCACCGTATGTTTCACCCACCATGTGTTCAACGCATCGTGTGTTGAACCCACCGTGTCCTCAACCCACCGTGTGTTCCACCCACCGTGTGATCAACCCACCGTGTGTTCAACCCACTGTGTGTTCAACCCACCGTGTGTTCCACCCACTGTGTGTTCAACGCACCGTGTGTTCAACCCACCATGTGTTCAACCTACCGTGTGTTCAACCTACCATGTGTTCAAACCACCGTGTGTTCAACCCACCGTGTGTTCAACCTATCGTGTGTTCAACCCACCGTGTGTTCAACCCACCGTGTGTTCCACCCACCGTGTGATCAACCCACCGTGTGTTCAACCCACCTTGTGTTTAACCCACCGTGTGTTCAACCCACGGTGTGTTCAACCCATCGTGTGTTCCACCCACCGTGTGTTCCACCCACCGTGTGATCAACACACCGTGTGTTCAACCCACCGTGTGTTCAACCCACCGTGTGTTCAACCCACCGTATATTTCACCCACCGTGTGTTCAACGCATCGTGTGTTGAACCCACCGTGTCTTGAACCCACCGTGTGTTCAACCCACCGTGTGTTCAACCCACCGTATGTTCAACCCACCGTGTGTTCAACCTATCGTGTGTTCAACCCACCGTGTGATCCACCCAACGTGTGATCAACCCACCGTGTGTCCAACCCACCGTGTGTTCAACCCACCGTGTGTTCAACGCACTGTGTGTTCAACCCACAGTTTGTTCAACCCACCGTGTGTTCAACCCACCTTGTGTTCAACCCACCGTGTGTTCAACCTACCGTGTGAGCAACCCACCTTGTGTTCAACCCACCGTGTGTTCCACCCACCGTGTGTTCAACACACCGTGTGTTGAACCCACCGTGTGTTCAACCCATTGTGTGATCAGCCCACCGTATGTTCAACCCACTGTGTGTTCAACCCACCGTGTGTTCCACCCACCGTGTGTTCAACGCACCGTGTGTTGAACCCACCATGTTTTGAACCCACCGTGTGTTCAACACACCGTGTATTCAACCCACCATGTGTTCCACCCACCGTGTGTTCAACCCACCGTGTGTTCAACGCACCGTGTGTTGAACCCACCGTGTGTTGAACCCACCGTGTGTTCAACCCACCGTGTGTTCCACCCAGTGTGTGTCAACCCACCGTGTGTTCAACCCACAGGATTTTCAACCCACCGTGTGTTCCACCCACCGTGTGTTCAACGCACCGTGTGTTCAACCCACCGTGTGTTCAACCTACCGTGTGTTCAACCCACCGTGTGTTCAACCCACCGTGTGTTAAACCCACCGTGTGTTCAACCTATCGTGTGTGCAACCCACCGTGTGTTCCACCCACCGTGTGTTCCACCCACCATGTATTCAACTCACCTTGTGTTCAACCCACCGTGTGTTCAACCCACCGTGTGTTCAACGCACCGTGTGTTGAACCCACCGTTTGTTGACCACATGGTGAGTTGAACACACGATAGGTTGAACACACAGTGGGTTGAACTCACGGTGGATTCAACACACAGTGGGTTGAACACATGGTGGGTTCAACACACGGTGCATTGAACACACGGTGGGTGCAACACATGGTGGGTTGAACACACGGTGGGTTGAACACACGATAGGTTGAACACACGGTGGGTTGAACACACGATAGGTTGAACACACGGTGGATTGAACACACGGTGGGTTGAACACACGGTGGGTTCAACACACGGTGCGTTGAACACACGGTGGGTGGAACCACCTTGTGTTCAACCCACCGTGTGTTCAACCCACCTTGTGTTCAATTTACTGTGTGTTCAACCCACCGTGTGTTCAACGCACCGTATGTTCATCCCACCGTGTGTTCAACCCACCGTGTGTTCAACCTACCGTGTGTTCAACCCACCTTGTGTTCAACCCACCGTGTGTTCAACCTACTGTGTGTTCAACCCACCTTGTGTTCAACCCACCGTGTGTTCAACCACCGTGTGTTCAACCCACCTTGTGTTCAACCCACCGTGTGTTCCACCCACCATGTGATCAACCCACCGTGTGTTCAAACCACCTTTTGTTCAACCCACCGTGTGTTCAACCCAAAGTGTGTTCAACCTATCTTGTGTTCAACCCACCGTGTGTTCAACCCACCGTGTGTTCCACCCACCGTGTGTTCAACCTATCGTGTGTGCAATCCACCGTGTGTTCAACCCACCGTGTGATCAACCCACCGTGTGATCAACCCACCGTGTGTTCAACCCACCATGTGTTCAACGCACTGTATGTTCATCCCACCATGTGTTCAACCCACCGTGTGTTCAACCTACCGTGTGTTCAACCCACCGTGTGTTCAACCACCGTGTGTTCAACCCACCGTGTGTTCAACCCACCGTGTGTTCCACCCACCACGTGATCAACCCACCGTGTGTTCAAACCACCTTGTGTTCAACCCACCGTGTGTTCAACCCAAAGTGTGTTCAACCTATCATGTGTTCAACCCACCGTGTGTTCAACCCACCGTGTGTTCCACCCACCGTGTGATCAACCCACCGTGTGTTCAACCCACTGTGTGTTCAACCCCACCGTGTGTTCCACCCACTGTGTGTTCAACGCACCGTGTGTTCAACCCACCATGTGTTGAACCCAACGTGTGTTCCACCCAACGTGTGTTCCACCCACTGTGTGTTCAACCGACCGTGTGTTCAACCTATCGTGTGTTCAACCCACCGTGTGTTCCACCCACCGTGTGATCAACCCACCGTGTGTTCAACCCGCCATGTGTTCAACCCACCATGTGTTCCACCCACCGTGTGTTCAAAGCACCGTTTGTTGAACCCACCGTGTGTTCAACCCACCGTGTGTTCAACCCACCGTGTGTTCAACCCACCGTGTGTTCAACCCACCATTTGTTCAACCCACCGTGTGTTCAACCCACCTTGTGTTCAACCCACCGTGTGTTCAACCTACCGTGTGTTCAACCCACCTTGTGTTCAACCCACCGTGTGTTCAACCCACCGTGTGTTCAACCCACTGTGTGTTCCACCCACCGTGTGTTCAACGGACCGTATGTTCAACCCACAGTGTGTTCAACCCACCGTGTGTTCAACCTATCGTGTGTTCAACCCACCGTGTGTTCAACCCACCGTGTGTTGAACCCACCGTGTGTTCAACCCACCGTGTGTTCAACCTACTGTGTGTTCAACCCACTGTGTGTTTAACCTATCGTGTGTATAACCCACCATGTGTTGAACCCACCGTGCGTTGAACACACCGTGTGTTGAACCCACCGTGTGTTGAACCCACCGTGTGTTAAACCCACCGTGTGTTCAACCCATTGTGTGTTCTACCCACCGTTTGATCAACCCAATGTGTTTTCAACCCACTGTGTGTTGAATCTACCGTGTGTTGAACCCACCGTGTGTTCAACCCACCGTTTGTTGAACCCACTGTGTGTTCAACCCACCGTGTGATCAGTCCACCGTGTGTTCAACCCACCGTGTGTTCAACCCACCGTGTGTTCCACCCACCGTTTGTTCAACGCACTGTGTGTTGAACCCACCGTGTGTTGAACCCACCGTGTGTTCAACCCACCGTGTGTTCAATCTACTGTATGTTCAACCCACCGTGTGTTCAACCTATCGTGTGTTCAACCCACCGTGTGTTCCACCCACCGTGTGTTCAACGCATCGTGTGTTGAAACCACCGTGTGTTCAACCCGCCGTGTGTTCAACCCACCGTGTGTTCAACCCACCGTGTGTTCAACCTATCGTGTGTTCAACCCACCGTGTGTTCCACCCACCTTCTGATCAACCCACCGTGTGTTCAACCCACCATGTGTTCAACCCACCGTGTGTTCCACCCACCTTCTGATAAACCCACCATGTGTTCAACCCACCATGTGTTCAACCCACCATGTGTTCAACCCACAGTGTGTTGAACCCAAAATGTGTTCCACCCACCATGTGATCAACCCACCGTGTGTTCAACCCACATTGTGTTCAACCCACCGTGTGTTCAACCCACCGTGTGTTCAACCTATCGTGTAATCAACCCACCGTGTGTTCAACCCACCGTGTGTTCCACCCACCATGTGATCAACCCACCGTGTGTTAAACCCACCGTGTGTTCAACCCACCGTGTGTTCCACCCACCTTGTGTTCAATGCAGCGTTTGTTGAACCCACCGTGTGTTCAACCCACCGTGTGTTCAACCCACCGTGTGTTCAACCCACCGTGTGTTCAACCTATCGTGTGTTCATCCCACCGTGTGTTCCACCCACCATCTGATCAACCCACCGTGTGTTCAACCCACCCTGTGTTCAACCCACCGTGTGTTCCACCCACCGTGTGTTCAACGCACCGTGTGTTGAACCCAACATGTGTTCAACCCACTGTGTGTTGAACCCACCGTGTGTTCAACCCACCTTATGTTCAACCCACCGTGTGTTCCACCCACCGTGTGTTCAACCCACCGTGTGTTCAACCTACCGTGTGTTCAACCTATCGTGTGTTCAACCCACCGTGTGTTCAACCCACGGTGTGTTGAACCCACGGTGTGTTGAACCCACCGTGTGTTCAACCCACCGTATGTTCAACCCACCGTGTGTTCAACCCACCGTATGTTCAACCCACCGTGTGTTCAACCTATCGTGTGTTCAACCCACCGTGTGTTCCACCCACCGTGTGCTCAACCCACCGTATGTTCAACCCACAATGTGTTCAACCCACCGTGTGTTCAACGCACCGTGTGTTGAACCCACTGTGTGTTCAACCCACGGTGTGTTCAACGCACCGTGTGTTCAACCCACCGTTTGTTCAACCCACCGTGTGTTCAACCCACCTTGTGTTCAACCCACCGTGTGTTCAACCTACCATGTGTTCAACCCACCTTGTGTTCAACCCACCGTGTGTTCCACCCACCGTGTGTTCAACGCACCGTGTGTTGAACCCACCCTGTGTTCAACCCGCCGTGTGTTCGACCCACCGTGTGTTCAACCCACCGTGTATTTAACCTATCGTGTGTTCAACCCAACGTGTGTTCCACCCACCTTCTGATCAACCCACCGTGTGTTCAACCCACCATGTGTTCAACCCACCGTGTGTTCCACCCACCGTCTGTTCAACGCACCGTGTGTTGAACCCACCGTGTGTTCAACCCACCGTGTGTTCAACCCACCCTGTGTTCAACCCACCGTTTGTTCAACCCACCGTGTGTTGAACCCACCGTGTGTTCAACCCACCGTGTGTTCAACCTACCGTGTGTTCAACCCACCTTCTGTTCAACCCATCGTGTGTTCCACCCACCGTGTGTTCAACCCACCGTGTGTTCAACCCACCGTGTGTTCAACCCACTGTGTGATCAGCCCACCGTATGTTCAACCCACCGTGTGTTCAACCCACCGTGTGTTCCACCCACCGTGTGTTCAACGCACCGTGTGTTGAACCCACCATGTTTTGAGCCCACCGTGTGTTCAACCCACCATGTGTTCCACCCACCGTGTGTTCAACGCACCGTGAGTTGAACCCACGGTGTGTTGAACCCACCGTGTGTTCAACCCACCATGTGTTCCACCCACCGTGTGATCAACCCACCGTGTGCTCAACCCACTGTGTGTTCAACCCACCATGTGTTCCACCCACCGTGTGTTCAACGCACCGTGTGTTCAACCCACCGTGTGTTCAACCTACCGTGTGTTCAACCCACCGTGTGTTCAACCCACCGTGTGTTCAACCCACCGTGTGTTCAACCTATCGTGTGTGCAATCCACCGTGTGTTCAACCCACCGTGTGTTTCACCCACCATGTGATCAACCCACCGTGTGTTCAACCCACCTTGTGTTCAACCCACCGTGTGTTCAACCCACCGTGTGTTCAACCTATCATGTGTTCAACCCAGCGCGTGTTCAACCCACAGTGTGTTCCTCCCACCGTGTGATCAACCCACCTTGTCTTCAAGCGACCGTGTGTTCAACCCACCATGTGTTCGACCCACCGTGTGTTCAACGCATCGTGTGTTGAACCCACCGTGTGTTGAACCCACAGTGTGTTCAACCCACCGTGTGTTCAACCCACCGTATGTTCAACCCACCGTGTGTTCAACCTATCATGTGTTCAACCCACCGTGTGTTCCGCCCACCGTGTGATCAACCCACCGTGTGTTCAACCCACCATGTGTTCAACCCACCGTGTGTTCAACGCACTGTGTGTTGAACCCACTTTGTGTTCAACCCACCGTGTGTTCAACGCACCGTGTGTTCAACCCACCGTTTGTTCAACCCACCGTGTGTTCAACCCATCTTGTGTTCAACCCACCGTGTGTTCAACCTACCATTTGTTCAACCCACCTTGTGTTTAACTCACCGTGTGTTCCACCCATCGTGTGTTCAACGCACCGTGTGTTGAACCCACCGTCTGTTCAACCCACCGTGTGTTCCACCCACCGTGTGTTCAACGCATCGTGTGTTGAACCCACCGTGTGTTCAACCCACCGTGTGTTCAACCCGCCGTGTGTTCAACCCGCCGTGTGTTCAACCCACCGTGTGTTGAACCCGCCGTGTGTTCAACCCACTGTGTGTTCAACCCACCGTGTGTTCAACCCACCGTGTGTTCCACCCACCGTGTGTTCAACCCACCGTGTGTTCAACCTACCGTATGTTCAACCTATCGTGTGTTCAACCCACCGTGTTTTCAACCCACCATGTGTTGAACCCACGGTGTGTTGAACCCACCGTGTGTTCAACCCACCGTATGTTCAACCCACCGTGTGTCCAACCCACCGTATGTTCAACCCACCGTGTGTTCAACCTATCGTGTGTTCAACCCACCGTGTGTTCCACCCACCGTGTGATCAACCCACCGTGTGTTCAACCCACAATGTGTTCAACCCACCGTGTGTTCAACGCACCGTGTGTTGAACCCACTGTGTGTTCAACCCACGGTGTGTTCAACGCACCGTGTGTTCAACCCACCGTTTGTTCAACCCACCGTGTGTTCAACCCACCTTGTGTTCAACCCACCGTGTGTTCAACCTACCATGTGTTCAACCCACCTTGTGTTCAACCCACCGTGTGTTCCACCCACCGTGTGTTCAACGCACCGTGTGTTGAACCCACCTTGTGTTCAACCCGCCGTGTGTTCGACCCACTGTGTGTTTAACCCACCGTGTGTTCCACCCAACTTCTGATCAACCCACCGTGTCTTCAACCCACCATGTGTTCAACCCACCGTGTGTTCCACCCACCGTCTGTTCAACGCACAGTGTGTTGAACCCACCGTGTGTTCAACCCACCGTGTGTTCAACCCACCGTGTGTTCAACCCACCGTTTGTTCAACCCACCGTGTGTTGAACCCACCGTGTGTTTAATCCACCGTGTTTTCAACCTACCGTGTGTTCAACCCACCTTCTGTTCAACCCATCGTTTGTTCCACCCACCGTGTGTTCAACATACCGTGTGTTCAACCCACCGTGTGTTCAACCCACTGTGTGATCAGCCCACCGTATGTTCAACCCACCATGTGTTCAACCCACCGTGTGTTCCACCCACCGTGTGTTCAACGCACCGTGAGTTGAACCCACCGTGTGTTGAACCCACCGTGTGTTCAACCCACCATGTGTTCCACCCACCGTGTGATCAACCCACCGTGTGCTCAACCCACTGTGTGTTCAACCCACCATGTGTTCCACCCACCGTGTGTTCAACGCACCGTGTGTTCAACCCACCGTGTGTTCAACCTACCGTGTGTTCAACCCACCGTGTGTTCAAGCCACCGTGTGTTCAAGCCACCGTGTGTTCAACCTATCGTGTGTGCAATCCACCGTGTGTTCAACCCACCGTGTGTTTCACCCACCATGTGATCAACCCACCGTGTGTTCAACCCACCTTGTGTTCAACCCACCGTGTGTTCAACCTATCATGTGTTCAACCCAGCACGTGTTCAACCCACAGTGTGTTCCTCCCACAGTGTGATCAACCCACCTTGTCTTCAACCGACCGTGTGTTCAACCCACCATGTGTTCGACCCACCGTGTGTTCAACGCATCGTGTGTTGAATCCACCGTGTGTTGAACCCACAGTGTGTTCAACCCACCGTGTGTTCAACCCACCGTATGTTCAACCCACCGTGTGTTCAACCTATCATGTGTTCAACCCACCGTGTGTTCCACCCACCGTGTGATCAACCCACCGTGTGTTCAACCCACCGTGTGTTCAACCCACCGTGTGTTCAACCCACCGTGTGTTCAACGCACCGTGTGTTCAACCCACCGTTTGTTCAACCCACCGTGTGTTCAACCCATCTTGTGTTCAACCCACCGTGTGTTCAACCTACCATGTGTTCAACCCACCTTGTGTTCAACCCACCGTGTGTTCCACCCACCGTGTGTTCAACGCACCGTGTGTTGAACCCACCGTGTGTTCAACCCACCGTATGTTCAACCCACCGTGTGTTCAACCTCTCGTGTGTTCAACCCACCGTGTGTTCCACCCACCGTGTGATCAACCCACCGTGTGTTCAACCCACCTTGTGTTCAACCCACCGTGTGTTCAACGCACCGTGTTTTAACCCACCGTGTGTTGAACCGACCGTGTGTTCAACCCACTGTTTGTTCAACCCACCGTGTGTTCAACCCACCTTGTGTTCAACCCACCGTGTGTTCAACCTACCGTGTGTTCAACTCACCTTGTGTTCAACCCACCGTGTGTTCCACCCACCGTGTGTTCAACGCACCATGTGTTGAACCCACCGTGTGTTCAACCCACCGTGTGTTGAACCCAGCGTGTGTTCCACCCACCGTGTGTTCAACGCATCGTGTGTTGAACCCACCGTGTGTTCAACCCGCCGTGTGTTCAACCCACCGTGTGTACAACCCACCGTGTGTTCAACCTTTTGTGTGTTCAACCCACCGTGTGTTCCACCCACCTTCTGATTAACCCACCGTGTGTTCAACGCACCATGTGTTGAACCCACCGTGTGTTCAACCCACCGTGTGTTCAACCCACCGTGTGTTCAACCCACCGTTTGTTCAACCCACCGTGTGTTGAACCCACCTTGTGTTCAACCCACCGTGTGTTCCACCCACCGTGGGTTCAACCCACCGTGTGTTGAGCCCACCGTGTGTTGAACCCACCGTGTGATCAGCCCACCGTATGTTCAACCCACCGTGTGTTCAACCCACCGTGTGTTCAACCCACCGTGTGTTCCACCCACCGTGTGTTCAATGCACCGTGTGTTGAACCCACCATGTTTTGAACCCACCGTGTGTTCAACCCACCGTGTGTTCAACCCACCATGTGTTCCACCCACCGTGTGTTCAACGCACCGTGAGTTGAACCCAGCGTGTGTTAAACCCACTGTGTGTTCAACCCACCGTGTGTTCCACCCACCGTGTGATCAACCCACCGTGTGTTCAACCCAGCGTGTGTTGAACCCACCGTGTGTTCAACCCACCGTGTGTTCCACCCACCGTGTGTTCCACCCACCGTGTGTTCAACGCACTGTGTGTTGAACCCACCATGTTTTGAACCTACCGTGTGTTCAACCCACCGTCTGTTCAAGCCACCATGTGTTCCACCCACCGTGTGTTCAACGCACCGTGGGTTGAACCCACTGTGAGTTGAACCCACCGTGTGTTCAACCCACCGTGTGTTCCACCCACCGTGTGATCAACCCACCGTGTGTTCAACCCACTGTGTGTTCAACCCACCGTGTGCTCCACCCACCGTGTGTTCAACGCACCGTGTGTTCAACCCACCGTGTGTTCAACCTACCGTGTGTTCAACCCACCGTGTGTTCAAAGCACCGTTGTTCAACCCACCGTGTGTTCAACTTATCGTGTGTTCAACCCACCGTGTGTTCAACCCACCGTGTGTTCCACCCACCGTGTGATCAACCCACCGTGTGTTCACCGCACTGTGTGTTGAACCCACCGTGTGTTAAACCCACCGTGTGTTCAACGCACCGTGTGTTCAACCCATCGTTTGTTCAACCCACCGTGTGTTCAACCCACCTTGTGTTCAACCCACCGTGTGTTCAACCTACCGTGTGTTCAACCCACCTTGTCTTCAACCCACCGTGTGTTCCACCCACCGTGTGTTCAACGCACCGTGTGTTGATCCCACTGTGTGTTCAACCCACCGTGTGTTCAACCCACCGTGTGTTCCATCCACCGTGTGTTCAACGCATCGTGTGTTGAACCCACCGTGTGTTCAACCGGCTGTGTGCTCAACCCACCGTGTGTTCAACCCACCGTGTGTTCAACCTATCGTGTGTTCAACCCACCGTGTGTTCCACCCACCTTCTGATCAACCCACCGTGTGTTCAACCCACCATGTGTTCAACCCACCGTGTGTTCCACCCACCGTGTGTTCAACGCACTGTGTGTTGAACCCACCGTGTGTTCAACCCACCGTGTGTTCAACCCACCGTGTGTTCAACCCACCGTCTGTTCAACCCACCGTGTGTTGAACCCACCATGTGTTCAACCCACCGTGCGTTCAACCTACCGTGTGTTCAACCCACCTTGTGTTCAACCCACCGTGTGTTCCACCCACCGTGGGTTCAACCCACCGTGTGTTCAACTGGGTCGAGCACACGGTGGGTTGAACACACGGTTGGTTGAACACACGGTCGGTTGAACACACGGTGGGTTGATCACACGGTGGGAGGAACACACTGTGGGTTGAACACGCGGTGGGTTGAACACATGATAGGTTGAACACACGGTGGGTTGAACACACGGTGGGTTGAACACAATGTGGGTTGAACACACGGTGGGTTGAACCCACCGTGTGTTCAACGCACCGTGTGTTGAACCCACCATGTTTTGAGCCCACCGTGTGTTCAACCCACCGTGTGTTCAACCCACCATGTGTTCCACCCACCGTGTGTTCAACGCACCGTGAGTTGAACCCACCGTGTGTTGAACCCACCGTGTGTTCAACCCACCATGTGTTCCACCCACCGTGTGATCAACCCACCGTGTGCTCAACCCACTGTGTGTTCAACCCACCGTGTGTTCCACCCACCGTGTGTTCAACGCACCGTGTGTTCAACCCACCGTGTGTTCATCCTACCGTGTGTTCAACCCACCGTGTGTTCAACCCACCGTGTGTTCAACCCACCGTGTGTTCAACCTATCGTGTGTGCAATCCACCGTGTGTTCAACCCACCGTGTGTTCCACCCACCATGTGATCAACCCACCGTGTGTTCAACCCACCTTGTGTTCAACCCACCGTGTGTTCAACCCACCGTGTGTTCAACTTATCATGTGTTCAACCCACCGCGTGTTCAACCCACAGTGTGTTCCTCCCATCGTGTGATCAACCCACCGTGTGTTCAACCGACCGTGTGTTCAACCCACCGTGTGTTCAACCCACCGTGTGTTCAACCCACAGTGTGTTCAACCCACCGTGTGATCAACCCACCATCTGTTCAACCCACCGTGTGTTCAACCTACCGTGTGTTCAACCCACCTTGGGTCGAACACATGGTGGGTCGAACACACGGTGGGTTGAACACACGGTCGGTTGAACACACGGTGGGTTGATCACACGGTGGGAGGAACACACTGTGGGTTGAACACACGGTGGGTTGAACACATGATAGGTTGAACACACGGTGGGTTGAACACATAGTGGGATGAACACACGGTGGGTTGATCACACGGTGGGAGGAACACACAGTGGGTTGAACACGCGGTGGGTTGAACACATGATAGGTTGAACACACGGTGGGTTGAACACACGGTGGGTTGAACACAAGGTGGGTTGAACACACGGTGGGTTTTTCACATGGTGGGTGGAACACACGGTGGGTTGAACACACGGTGGATTGCACACACGATAGGTTGAACACACGGTGGGTTGAACACACGGTGGGTTGAACACACGGTGGGTTGAACACTCGGTAGGTTGAACACACGGTGGGTTGAACACATGGTGCGTTGAACACACGGTGGGTGGAACACACGGTGGGTTGAACACACAGTGGGTTTAGCACACGGTGGGTTGATCACACGGTGGGTGGAACACATGGTGGGTTGAACACACGGTGGGTTCAACACACGGTGGGTTCAACTCATGGTGCGTTGAACACACGGTGGGTGGAACACATGGTGGGTTGAACATACGGTGGGTTGAACACACGGCGGGCTCAAAACATGGTGGGTTCAACACACGATGCGTTGAACACAAGGTGGGTTGAACACACAGTAGGTTGAACACATGGTGGGTTGAACACATGGTGGGTTCAACACATGGTGGGTTGAACAAACGGTGGGTTGAACACACGGTGGGTTGAACACACGGTGGGTTGAACACACGGTGGGTTGAACACAATGTGGGTTGAACACACGGTGGGTTGAACCCACCGTGTGTTCAACGCACCGTGTGTTGAACCCACCATGTTTTGAGCCCACCGTGTGTTCAACCCACCGTGTGTTCAACCCACCATGTGTTCCACCCACTGTGTGTTCAACGCACCGTGAGTTGAACCCACCGTGTGTTGAACCCACCGTGTGTTCAACCCACCATGTGTTCCACCCACCGTGTGATCAACCCACCGTGTGCTCAACCCACTGTGTGTTCAACCCACCGTGTGTTCCACCCACCGTGTGTTCAACGCACCATGTGTTCAACCCACCGTGTGTTCAATCTACCGTGTGTTCAACCCACCGTGTGTTCAACCCACCGTGTGTTCAACCCACCGTGTGTTCAACCTATCGTGTGTGCAATCCACCGTGTGTTCAACCCACCGTGTGTTCCACCCACCATGTGATCAACCCACCGTGTGTTCAACCCACCTTGTGTTCAACCCACCGTGTGTTCAACCCACCGTGTGTTCAACCTATCATGTGTTCAACCCACCGCGTGTTCAACCCACAGTGTGTTCCTCCCATCGTGTGATCAACCCACCGTGTGTTCAACCGACCGTGTGTTCAACCCACCTTGTGTTCAACCCACCGTGTGTTCAACCCACAGTGTGTTCCTCCCACCGTGTGATCAACCCACCATCTGTTCAACCCACCGTGTGTTCAACCTACCGTGTGTTCAACCCACCTTGTGTCGAACACACGGTGGGTCGAACACACGGTGGGTTGAACACACGGTCGGTTGAACACACGGTGGGTTGATCACACGGTGGGAGGAACACACTGTGGGTTGAACACACGGTGGGTTGAACACATGATAGGTTGAACACACGGTGGGTTGAACACATGGTGGGATGAACACACGGTGGGTTGATCACACGGTGGGAGGAACACACAGTGGGTTGAACACGCGGTGGGTTGAACACATGATAGGTTGAACACACGGTGGGTTGAACACACGGTGGGTTGAACACAAGGTGGGTTGAACACACGGTGGGTTGATGACATGGTGGGTGGAACACACGGTAGGTTGAACACACGGTGGATTGCACACACGAGAGGTTGAACACACGGTGGGTTGAACACACGGTGGGTTGAACACACGGTGGGTTGAACACACGGTAGGTTGAACACACGGTGGGTTGAACACATGGTGCGTTGAACACACGGTGGGTGGAACACACGGTGGGTTGAACACACAGTGGGTTTAGCACACGGTGGGTTGATCACACGGTGGGTGGAACACATGGTGGGTTGAACACACGGTGGGTTCAACACACGGTGGGTTCAACTCATGGTGCGTTGAACACACGGTGGGTGGAACACATGGTGGGTTGAACATACGGTGGGTTGAACACACGGTGGGCTCAAAACATGGTGGGTTCAACACACGGTGCGTTGAACACAAGGTGGGTTGAACACACGGTAGGTTGAACACACGGTGGGTTGAACACATGGTGGGTTCAACACATGGTGGGTTGAACAAACGGTGGGTTGAACACACGGTGGGTTGAACACACGGTGGGTTGAACACACGGTGGGTTCAACACACAGTGCGTTGAACACACGGTGGGTGGAACACACGGTGGGTTGAACACATGGTGGGTTGAACACACGGTGGGTTGATCAGAAGGTGGGTGGAACACACGGTGGGTTGAACACACGATAGGTTGAACACACGGTGGGTTGAACACACGGTGGGTTGAGCACACAGCCGGTTGAACACACGGTGGGTTCAACACACGATGCGTTGAACACACGGTGGGTGGAACACACGGTGGGTTGAACACACGGTGGATTGAACACACGGTGGGTTCAACACACGGTGCGTTGAACACACGGTGGGTGGAACACACGGTGGGTTGAACACAAGGTGGGTTGAACACACGGTAGGTTGAACACACGGTGGGTTGAACACAAGGTGGGTTGAACACACGGTGGGTTGAACAAACGGTGGGTTGAACACACGGTGCGTTGAACACATGGTGGGATGAACACACGGTGGGTTGATCACACGGTGGGAGGAACACACAGTGGGTTGAACACGCGGTGGGTTGAACAAATGATAGGTTGAACACACGGTGGGTTGAACACACGGTGGGTTGAACACAAGGTGGGTTGAACACACGGTGGGTTGATCACATGGTGGGTGGAACACACGGTGGGTTGAACACACGGTGGATTGCACACACGATAGGTTGAACACACGGTGGGTTGAACACACGGTGGGTTGAACACACGGTGGGTTGAACACACGGTAGGTTGAACACACGGTGGGTTGAACACATGGTGCGTTGAACACACGGTGGGTGGAACACACGGTGGGTTGAACACACAGTGGGTTTAGCACACGGTGGGTTGATCACACGGTGGGTGGAACACATGGTGGGTTGAACACACAGTGGGTTCAACACACGGTGGGTTCAACTCATGGTGCGTTGAACACATGGTGGGTGGAACACATGGTGGGTTGAACATACGGTGGGTTGAACACACGGTGGGCTCAAAACATGGTGGGTTCAACACACGGTGCGTTGAACACATGGTGGGTTGAACACACGGTAGGTTGAACACACGGTGGGTTGAACACATGGTGGGTTCAACACATGGTGGGTTGAACAAACGGTGGGTTGAACACACGGTGGGTTGAACACACGGTGGGTTGAACACACGGTGGGTTCAACACACAGTGCGTTGAACACACGGTGGGTGGAACACATGGTGGGTTGAACACATGGTGGGTTGAACACACGGTGGGTTGATCAGAAGGTGGGTGGAACACACGGTGGGTTGAACACACGATAGGTTGAACACACGGTGGGTTGAACACACGGTGGGTTGAGCACACAATCGGTTGAACACACGGTGGGTTCAACACACGATGCGTTGAACACACGGTGGGTGGAACACACGGTGGGTTGAACACACGGTGGGTTGAACACACGGTGGGTTCAACACACGGTGCGTTGAACCCACGGTTGGTGGAACACACGGTGGGTTGAACACAAGGTGGGTTGAACACACGGTAGGTTGAACACACGGTGGGTTCAACACACGATGCGTTGAACACACGGTGGGTGGAACACACGGTGGGTTGAACACACGGTGGGTTGAACCCACGGTTGGTGGAACACACGGTGGCTTGAACACAAGGTGGGTTGAACACACGGTAGGTTGAACACACGGTGGGTTGAACACAAGGTGGGTTGAACACACGGTGGGTGGAACACACGGTGGGTTGAACACAAGGTGGGTTGAACACACGGTAGGTTAAACACACGGTGGGTTGAACACAAGGTGGGTTGAACACACGGTGGGTTGAACTAACGGTGGGTTGAACACACGGTGCGTTGAACACACGGTGGGTTTCACACACGGTGGGTTCAACACACGGTGCGTTGAACACACGGTGGGTTGAACACATGGTGGGTTGAACACACGGTGGGTTGATCACACGGTGGGTGGAACACACGGTGGGTTGAACACACGATAAGTTGAACACACGGTGGGTTGAACACACGGTGCTTTGAACACACGGTGGGTTGAACACACGGTAGGTTGAACGCACGGTGGATTGAACACACGGTGCGTTGAACACACGGTGGGTGGAGCACACGGTAGGTTGAACACACAGTGGGTTGAACACACGGTGGGTTGATCACACGGTGGGTGGAACACACGGTGGGTTGAACACACGGTGGGTTCAACTCACAGTGGGTTCAACGCACCGTGTGTTCAACGCACTGTGTGTTGAACCCACCATGTGTTGAACCCACTGTGTGTTCAACCCACCGTGTGTTCAATCTACTGTGTGTTCAACCCACCGTGTGTTCAACCTATCGTGTGTTCAACCCACCGTGTGTTCCACCCACCGTGTGTTCAACGCATCGTGTGTTGAAACCACCGTGTGTTCAACCCGCCGTGTGTTCAACCCACCGTGTGTTCAACCCACCGTGTGTTCAACCTATCGTGTGTTCAACCCACCGTGTGTTCCACCCACCTTCTGATCAACCCACCGTGTGTTCAACCCACCATGTGTTCAACCCACCGTGTGTTCCACCCACCTTCTGATAAACCCACCATGTGTTCAACCCACCATGTGTTCAACCCACCATGTGTTCAACCCACCGTGTGTTGAACCCAAAATGTGTTCCACCCACCATGTGATCAACCCACCGTGTGTTCAACCCACATTGTGTTCAACCCACCGTGTGTTCAACCCACCGTGTGTTCAACCTATCGTGTAATCAACCCACCCTGTGTTCAATCCACCGTGTGTTCCACCCACCGTGTGATCAACCCACCGTGTGTTCAACCCACCGTGTGTTCAACCCACTGTGTGTTCCACCCACCTTGTGTTCAATGCATCGTTTGTTGAACCCACCATGTGTTCAACCCACCGTGTGTTCAACCCACCGTGTGTTCAACCCACCGTGTGTTCAACCTATCGTGTGTTCATCCCACCGTGTGTTCCACCCACCATCTGATCAACCCACCGTGTGTTCAACCCACCCTGTGTTCAACCCACCGTGTGTTCCACCCACCGTGTGTTCAACGCACCGTGAGTTGAACCCAGCGTGTGTTGAACCCACTGTGTGTTCAACCCACCGTGTGTTCCACCCACCGTGTGATCAACCCACCGTGTGTTCAACCCAGCGTGTGTTGAACCCACCGTGTGTTCAACCCACCGTGTGTTCCACCCACCGTGTGTTCCACCCACCGTGTGTTCAACGCACTGTGTGTTGAACCCACCATGTTTTGAACCCACCGTGTGTTCAACCCACCGTGTGTTCAAGCCACCATGTGTTCCACCCACCGTGTGTTCAACGCACCGTGGGTTGAACCCACTGTGAGTTGAACCCACCGTGTGTTCAACCCACCGTGTGTTCCACCCACCGTGTGATCAACCCACCGTGTGTTCAACCCACTGTGTGTTCAACCCACCGTGTGCTCCACCCACCGTGTGTTCAACGCACCGTGTGTTCAACCCACCATGTGTTCAACCTACCGTGTGTTCAACCCACCGTGTGTTCAAAGCACCGTGTGTTCAACCCACCGTGTGTTCAACTTATCGTGTGTTCAACCCACCGTGTGTTCTACCCACCGTGTGTTCCACCCACCGTGTGATCAACCCACCGTGTGTTCAACCCACCATGTGTTCAACCCACCGTGTGTTCAACCCACCGTGTGATCAACGCACCGTGTGTTCAACCCATCGTTTGTTCAACCCACCGTGTGTTCAACCCACCTTGTGTTCAACCCACCGTGTGTTCAACCTACCGTGTGTTCAACCCACCTTGTCTTCAACCCACTGTGTGTTCCACCCACCGTGTGTTCAACGCACCGTGTGTTGATCCCACCGTGTGTTCAACCCACCGTGTGTTCAACCCACCGTGTGTTCCATCCACCGTGTGTTCAACGCATCGTGTGTTGAACCCACCGTGTGTTCAACCGGCTGTGTGCTCAACCCACCGTGTGTTCAACCCACCGTGTGTTAGACCTATCGTGTGTTCAACCCACCGTGTGTTCCACCCACCTTCTGATCAACCCACTGTGTGTTCAACCCACCATGTGTTCAACCCACCGTGTGTTCCACCCACCGTGTGTTCAACGCACTGTGTGTTGAACCCACCGTGTGTTCAACTCACCGTGTGTTCAACCCACCGTGTGTTCAACCCACCGTCTGTTCAACCCACCGTGTGTTGAACCCACCATGTGTTCAACCCACCGTGCGTTCAACCTACCGTGTGTTCAACCCACCTTGTGTTCAACCCACCGTGTGTTCCACCCACCGTGGGTTCAACCCACCGTGTGTTCAACTGGGTCGAACACACGGTGGGTTGAACACACGGTTGGTTGAACACACGGTCGGTTGAACACACGGTGGGTTGATCACACGGTGGGAGGAACACACTGTGGGTTGAACACGCGGTGGGTTGAACACATGATAGGTTGAACACACGGTGGGTTGAGCACACGGTGGGTTGAACACAATGTGGGTTGAACACACGGTGGGTTGAACCCACCGTGTGTTCAACGCACCGTGTGTTGAACCCACCATGTTTTGAGCCCACCGTGTGTTCAACCCACGGTGTGTTCAACCCACCATGTGTTCCACCCACCGTGTGTTCAACGCACCGTGAGTTGAACCCACCGTGTGTTGAACCCACCGTGTGTTCAACCCACCATGTGTTCCACCCACCGTGTGATCAACCCACCGTGTACTCAACCCACTGTGTGTTCAACCCACCGTGTGTTCCACCCACCGTGTGTTCAACGCACCGAGTGTTCAACCCACCGTGTGTTCAACCTACCGTGTGTTCAACCCACCGTGTGTTCAACCCACCGTGTGTTCAACCCACCGTGTGTTCAACCTATCGTGTGTGCAATCCACCGTGTGTTCAACCCACCGTGTGTTCCACCCACCATGTGATCAACCCACCGTGTGTTCAACCCACCTTGTGTTCAACCCACCGTGTGTTCAACCTATCATGTGTTCAACCCACCGCGTGTTCAACCCACAGTGTGTTCCTCCCATCGTGTGATCAACCCACCGTGTGTTCAACCGACCGTGTGTTCAACCCACCGTGTGTTCAACCCACCGTGTGTTCAACCCACAGTGTGTTCCTCCCACCGTGTGATCAACGCACCTTGGGTTGATCACACGGTGGGTTGATCACACGGTGGGTGGAACACACGGTTGGTTGAACACATGGCGGGTTTAACACACGGTGGGTTGATCACACGGTGGGTGGAACACACGGTTGGTTGAACACACGATATGTTGAACACACGGTCGGTTGAACACACAGTGGTGGGTTGAACACACGCTGGGTTCAACACATCGTGGGTTCAACACACAATGCATTGAACACACAGTGGGTGGAACACACGGTGGGTTGAACACACAGTGGGTTGAACACACGGTGGGTTGATCACACGGTGGGTGGAACACACGGTAGGTTGAACACACGGTGGGTTGAACACATGATAGGTTGAACACACTTTGGGTTGAACACACGCTGGGTTGAACACAAGGTGGTTTGAACACACGGTGGGTTGATCACATGGTGGGTGGAACAAACGGTGGGTTGTACACACGGTGGGTTGAACACACGGTGGTTTGAACACACGGTGGGTTGAACACAAGGTGGGCTGAACACACGGTAGGTTGAACACACAGTGGGTTGAACACACGGTGGGTTGAACATACGGTGCGTTGAACACATGGTGGGTGGAACACACGGTGGGTTGAACACACACTGGGTTGAACACACGGTGGGTTGATCACATGGTGGGTGGAACACACGGTGGGTTGAACACACACTGTGGGTTCAACACATGGTGGGTTCAACACATGGTGCGTTGAACACACGGTGGGTGGAACACATTGTGGGTTGAACACACGGTGGGTTGAACACACGGTGGGTTAAAAAACACGGTGGGTTCAACACGTGGTGCGTTGAACACACGGTGGGTGGAACACACAGTGGGTTGAACACAAGGTGGGTTGAACACACGGTAGGTTGAACACACGGTGGGTTGAACACACGGTGGGTTGAACACACAGTAAATTGAACACAAGGTGGGTCGAACACACGGTGGGTTGAACACAAGGTGGTTCCACCCACCGTGTGTTCAACGCATTGTGTGTTGAACCCACCGTGTGTTCAACCCACCGTGTGTTCAACCCACCGTATGTTCAACCCACCGTGTGTTCAACCCACCGTGTGTTCAACCCACCGTGTGTTCAACCCACATTGTGTTCAACCCACCGTGTGTTCAAAACATGGTGGGTTCAACACACGGTGCGTTTGACACACAGTGGGTGGAACACACGGAGGGTTGAACACACGGTGGGTTGAACATACGGTAGGCTGGTCACACGGTGGGTTGAACACACGGTGGGTTGAACCCACGGTGGGTGGAACATACGGTGGGTTGAACACAAGGTGGGTTGAACACACAGTAGGTTGAACACACGGTGGGTTGAACACATGGTGGGTTCAAAACACGGTGGGTTGAACAAACGGTGGGTTGAACACACGGTGGGTTCAACACACGGTGCGTTGAACACACGGTGGGTTCAACACACAGTGCGTTGAACACACGGAGGGTGGAACACACGGTGGGTTGAACACATGGTGGGTTGAACACACGGTGGGTTGATCAGAAGGTGGGTGGAACACACGGTGGGTTGAACACACGATTGTCATGGACGTGGACGTGGACGTGGACATTGTTGTGGACGTGGACGTGGACGTGGACATAGACGTGGACGTGGACGTGGACCTGGACGTGGACGTGGACGTGGACGTGGACGTGGACGTGGACGTGGAGGACTTGGACGTGGACATGGACGTGGACGTGGACGTGGACGTGGACGTGGACGTGGAGGTGGACGTGGACGTAGAGGTGGACATGGACGTGGACGTGGACGTGGACGTGGACGTGGACGTGAAGGTGGACGTGGACGTGGACGTGGACGTGGACATTGTCGTGGACGTCGACGTGGACGTGGACGTGGACGTGGACATGGACGCGGACGTGGACGTGGTCATGGACGTGAACGTGGACGTGGACGTGGACATGGACGTGGACGTGGACGTGGACGTAGACGTGGACGTGGACGTGGACGTGGACGTGGACATGGACGTGGACCTGGACGTGGACATGGATGTGGACGTGGATGTGGACGTGGACGTGGACGTAGACGTGGACGTGGACGTGGACGTGGACATGGACGTGGACGTGGACGTGGTCGTGGACGTGGACGTGGACGTGGACGTGGACGTGGACGTGGACATGGACGTGGACGTGGACGTGGACCTGGACCTGGACGTGGACGTGGACGTGGACATGGACGTGGACGTGGACGTGGACGTGGACATGGACGTGGACGTGGACGTGGACGTGGACATGGACGTGGACATGGACGTTGACGTGGTCGTGGACGTGGACGTGGACAGGGACGTGGACGTGGACATGGACGTGGATATGGACGTGGACGTGGATGTGGACGTGGACGTGGACATGGACGTGGACGTGGACGTGGACGTGGACCTGGACGTGGACGTGGACATGGACGTGGACGTGGACGTGGACGTGGACGTGGACGTAGACATGGACGTGGATGTGGACGTGGACGTGGAGCTTGCCTGGTCGAGGAGCCTGCCTGGTCCAAGGGCTTGCGTGATCCAGGAGCTTGCGTAATCATGGACGTGGACATGGTCGTGGACGTGGACGTGGACGTGGACGTGGACATGGACATGGACGTGGACGTGGACGTGGACGAAGACGTGGAGGCCTTGGACGTGGACATGGACGTGGACGTGTACGTGGACGAGGATGTGGACGTGGACGTGGACATGGACGTGGACGTGGACGTGGACGTGGACGTGGACATGGACAAGGACGTGGACGTGGACGTGGACGTGGACGTAGACGTGGAGGACTTTGACGTGGACATGGACGTGGACGTGGACGTGGACGAGGACGTGGACGTGGACGTGGACATGGTCGTTGACGTGGACGTTGACATGGTCGTGGACGTGGACGTGGACGTGGACGTGGACATGGACGTGGACGTGGACGTGGACGTGGAGCTTGCCTGGTCGAGGAGCGTGCCTGGTCCAAGGGCTTGCGTGATCCAGGAGCTTGCGTGATCATGGACATGGACATGGTCGTGGACGTGGACGTAGACGTGGAGGCCTTGGACGTGGACATGGACGTGGACGTGTACGTGGACGAGGACGTGGACGTGGAGGTGGACATGGACGTGGACGTGGACGTGGACATGGACATGGACGTGGACGTGGACGTGGACGTAGACGTGGAGGACTTGGACGTGGACATGGACGTGGACGTGGACGTGGACGTGGACGTGGACATGGACGTAGACGTGGACGTGGACGTGGACGTGGACGTGGACGTGGACGTGGACATGGACATGGACATGGTCGTGGACGTGGACGTGGACGTGGACGTGGACATGGTTGTGGACGTGGACGTGGACGTGGACATGGACATGGACGTGGACGTTGACGTGGACGTGGACATAGAGGTGGACGTGGTCGTGGACGTGGACATGGACGTGGTCGTGGTTGTTGACGTGGACATGGACGTGGACGTGGACATGGACGTGGACGTGGACCTGGACGTGGACGTGGACGTGGACGTGGACGTTGACGTGGACATGGACGTGGACGTGGATGTGGATTTGGACGTGGACGTGAACGTGGACGTGGACATGGTTGTGGACGTGGACGTGGACGTGGACGTGGACATGGACGTGGACGTGGACGTAGACGTGGACGTGGACGTGGACATGGACATGGACGTGGATGTGGACATGGACGTGGACGTGGACGTGGACGTGGACGTGGACGTGGACGTGGACGTAGACGTGGAGGACGTGGACGTGGACGTGGACGTGGACGTGGAGCTTGCCTGGTCGACGAGCGTGCCAGGTCCAAGGGCTTGCGTGATCCAGGAGCTTGCTTGGTCCAGGAGCTTGCTTGGTCCAGGAGCTTGCCTGGTCCAGGAGCTTGCCTTGTCTAGGAGCTTGCCTGGTCCAGGAGCTTGCCTTGTATAAGAGCTTGCCAGGTCCAGGAGCTTACCTGGTCTAGGAGCTTGCCGCGTCAAAGAGCTTGCCTCATCCAGGAGCTTGCCTGGTCCAGGAGCTTTCCTGGTCCAGGAGTGTGCCTTGTCTAGGAGCTTGCTTGGAGAAGGAGCTTGCTTGAGGCAAAAGCTTGCCTGGTCCAAGAGCTTGCCTTGTCCAGGAGCTTGTCTGGTCCTAGAGCTTGCTCGGTCCAAGAGCTTGCCTAGCCAGGAGCATGCCTAGTCTAAGAGCGTGCCTCGTCGAGGAGGTTGCCTCGTCAAGGAGCTTGGCTGGTCCAGGAGCTGGCCTGGTCCAAAAGCGTGCCTGAAGCTAAAATGCGCCTGGTCCATGAGCTTGCCTGGTCCAGGAGCTTGCCTGGTCTAGGAGCGTGCCCAGTCCAGGAGCTTGCTTGGTCCAGGAGCGTACCTGGTCCAGGAGCTTGCCTGGTCCTGGAGCGTGCCTAGTCCAGGAGCTTGCCTGGTCCACGAGCTAGCCTCGTTCTAGAGCTTGTCTGGTCCAGGAGCGTCCCTGGTCGAGGAGCTTGCCTGGTCCAGGAGCTTGCCTGGTCCAGGAGCTTGACTGGTCCAAGAGCTTGCCTGGTCAAGGAGCTTGACTGGTCCAAGAGCTTGACTGGTCCAAGAGCTTGTCTGGTCCAGGTGCATGCCGGGTCCAAGAGCTTGCGTGGTCTAGGAGCTTGCCTCATTAAGGAGCTTGCCTGGTCCTGGAGCTGGCCTGGTCCTGGAGCGTGCCTGGTCTTGGAATGTGTCTTGTCCAGGAGCGTGCCTAGTCCATGAGCTTGCCTCGTCTAGGAGCGTGCCTGGTCAAGGAGGTTGCCTGGTCCACGAGCTTGCCTGGTCAAAGAGCTTGCCTGGTCCAAGAGCTTGCCTAGTCCACAAGCTTGCCTTGTCCAAGAGCTTGCCTCGTCAAGGAGCTTGCCTGGTTCAGGAGCTGGCCTAGTCCAGGAGAGTGCATAGTCCAGAAGCTTGCCTCGTCTAGGAGCTTGCCTGGTCCTGGAGCCTGCCAAATCCTGGAGCTTGCCTGGTCCGAGGCAAGCTAACGGACCAAGAAAGCTCCATGACAAGGCAGGCTCTTGGACCAGGCACGCTCCTGGAACAGGCAAGCTCCTGGACAAGGCAAAGCTCCTGGACCAGGCAAGATGTTGGACCAGGCAAGCTCCTGGACCAGGCAAGCTCTTGGACCACGCACGCTCTTGGACCAGGCAAGCTCCTAGACCGGGCAAGCTCTTGGACCAGGCAAGCTCCTGGACCATGCAAACTCGTGGACCAGGCACGCTCCTGGACCAAGCAAGATCTTGGACAAGGCAAGCTTCTGGACCAGGCAAGCTCCTAGACAAGGCAAGCTCCTGGACCACGAACGCTCCTGGACTAGGCAAGCTCCTAGACCAGGCAAGATCTTGGAAGAGGCAAGCTCTTGGACCAAGCAAGCTACTGGACCAGGCAAGCTCCTGGACCAGGCAGGCTTCTGGACCACGCAAGCTCCTAGACCAGGCAAGGTCCTGGACCACGCAAGCTCCTAGACCAGGCAAGCTCGTGGACCAGCCATGCTCGTGGACCAGCCAAGCTCCTGGACAGGGCATGCTCTTAAACCACGAAAGCTCTTGGACCAGGCAAGCTCTTGGACCACGCAAGCTCCTGGACCAGGCAAGCTTCAGGATTAGGCAAACTCGTGGACAAGGCAGGCTCCTGGACCTGGCAAGCTCCTGGACTAGGCAAGCTCCCAGACCAGGCAACCTCCTGGACGTGGACGTGGACGTGGACGTGGACTTGGACGTGGACGTGGACATGGTCGTGGACGTGGACGTGGACGTGGACGTGAACGTGGACGTGGACGTGGACATGGACGTAGACGTGGACGTGGACGTGGACGTGGACGTGGACGTGGACGTGGACGTGGACATGGACGTGGACGTGGACGTGGATGTGGATGTGGACGTGGACGTGGATATGGTCGTGGACGTGGACGTGGACGTGGACGTGGACATGGTCGTGGACGTGGACATGGACGTGGACGTGGACGTGGATATGGTCGTGGACGTGGACGTGGACGTGGACGTGGACATGGTCATGGACGTGGACATGGACGTGGACGTGGACGTGGATGTGGACGTGGACATGGACGTGGACGTGGACGTGGACGCGGACATGGACGTGGTCGTAGACATGGACGTGGACGTGGACGTGGACATGGTCTTGGACGTGGCACAGACATGGTCGTGGACGTGGACATGGACGTGGTCGTGGTCGTAGACGTGGTCGTAGACGTGGACGTGGTCGTCCACGACGTGGACGTGGACGTGGACGTGGACGTGGACGCGGACGTGGACGCGGACGTGGACGCGGACGTGGACGTGGACGTGGACGTGGACGTTGACATGGTCAAGGACGTGGAGGTGGAGGTGGACGTGGACGTGGACGTGGTCGTGGACGTGGACGTGGACCCGGACGTGGACGTGGACATGGACGTGGACGTGGACGTGGACCCGGACGTGGACATGGACGTGGACGTGGACGTGGACGTTGACGTGGACATGGACGTGTACGTGGACGTGGACGTGGACGTGGACGTGAACGTGGACGTGGACAAGGTCGTGGACGTGGACGTGGACGTGGACGTGGACGTGGACGTGGACATGGACGTGGACGTGGACGTGGACATGGACGTGGACGTGGACGTGGACGAGGACGTGGACGTGGACGTGGACGTGGAGGACGTGGACGTGGACGTGGACTTGGACTTGGACGAGGACGGGGACGTGGACGTGGACGTGGAGCTTGCCTGGTCGACGAGCGTGCCTTGTATAAGAGCTTGCCTTGTATAAGAGCTTGCCAGGTCCAGGAGCTTACCTGGTCTAGGAGCTTGCCGCGTCAAAGAGCTTGCCTTATCCAGGAGCTTGCCTTGTCCAGGAGCTTTCTTGGTCCAGGAGTGTGCCTGGTCTAGGAGCTTGTTTGGAGAAGGAGCTTGCCTGATCCAAAAGCTTGCCTGGTCCAAGAGCTTGCCTGGTCCTGGAGCTTGCCTGGTCCTAGAGCTTGCTCGGTCCAAGAGCTTGCCTAGTCCAGGAGCATGCCTAGTCTAAGAGCTTGCTTGGTCGAGGAGGTTGCCTTGTCAAGGAGCTTGGCTGGTCCAGGAGCTGGCCTGGTCCAAAAGCGTGCCTGAAGCTAAAATGCGCCTGGTCCATGAGCTTGCCTGCTCCAGGAGCTTGCCTGGTCCAGGAGCGTGCCCGGTCCAGGAGCTTGCCTGGTCTAGGAGCGTGCCTGGTCCATGAGCTTGCCTGGTCCAGGAGTGTGCCTAGTCCAGGAGCTTGCCTGGTCCACGAGCTAGCCTCGTCCTAGAGCTTGTCCGGTCCAGGAGCGTCCTTGGTCAAGGAGCTTGCCTGGTCCAGGAGCTTGCCTGGTCCAGGAGCTTGCCTGGTCCAAGAGCTTGCCTAGTCCAGGAGCTTGAGTGGTCCAAGAGCTTGACTGGTCTAAGAGCTTGTCAGGTCCAGGTGCATGCCGGGTCCAAGAGCTTGCCTGGTCTAGGAGCTTGCCTCATCAAGGAGCTTGCCTGGTCCAGGAGCTGGCCTGGTCCTGGAGCGTGCCTGGACGTGGACGTGGACGTGGACATGGACGTGAACGTGGACATGGACGTGGACGTGGACATGGACGTGGATGTGGACGATGACGTGGACGTGGACATGGACGTGGACGTGGACGTGGACGTGGACGTGGTCGTGGACCTGGACATGGTCGTGGACATGGACGTGGACGTGGACGTGGACGTGGACGTGGACATGGACGTGGACGTGGACGTGGACGTGGACGTGGACTTGGACGTGGACGTGGACGTGGACGTGTGGACGTGGACATGGACGTGGACGTGGACGTATACGTGGACGTGGACGTGGACGTGGTCGTGGACGTGGACGTGGACGTGGACGTGGACGCGTGGACATGGACGTGGACGTGGACGTGGACATGGACGTGGACGTGGACGTGGACGTGGACGTAGACGTAGACATGGTCGTTGACGTGGACATGGACGTGGTCGTGGTCGTGGACATGGTCGTAGGCGTGGACGTGGTTGTCCACGACGTGGACGTGGACACGGACGTGGACGTGGACGTGGATACGGACGTGGACTTGGACGTGGACGTGGACGTTGACATGGTCGAGGACATGGAGGTGGACGTGGACGTGGACATGGACAACGACGTGGACGTGGATGTGGACGTGGACGTGGACGTGGATGTGGACATGGACGTGGAGGTGGACGTGGACGTGGACGTGGACGTGGACATGGACGTGGACGTGGACGTGGACGTGGACGTGGACATGGTCGTGGACGTGGACGTGGACGTGGACGTGGACGTGGACATGGTCATGGACGTGGACGTGGACATGGACGTGGACGTTGACGTGGACGTGGACATAGAGGTGGACATGGTCGTGGACGTGGACGTGGACGTGGTCGTGGACGTGGACATGAACATGGACGTGGACATGGACGTGGACGTGGACCTGGACGTGGACGTGGACGTGGACGTGGACATGGACGTGGATGTGGACGTGGACGTCGACGTGAACGTGGACGTGGACATGGTCGTGGACGTGGACGTGGACGTGGACATGGACGTGGACGTGGACGTAGACGTGGACGTGGACGTGGACATGGACGTGGACGTGGACGTGGACGTGGACATGGACGTGGACGTGGACGAGGACGTGGACGTGGACGTGGACGTGGAGGACGTGGACGTGGACGTGGACGTGGACGTGGACGTGGTCGTGGACGTGGACGTGGACGTGAACGTGGACGTGGACATGGTCATGGACGTGGACGTGGACATGGACGTGGACGTTGACGTGGACGTGGACATAGAGGTGGACATGGTCGTGGACGTGGACGTGGACGTGGTCGTGGACGTGGACATGAACATGGACGTGGACATGGACGTGGACGTGGACCTGGACGTGGACGTGGACGTGGACGTGGACATGGACGTGGACGTGGACGTGGACGTGAACGTGGACGTGGACATGGTCGTGGACGTGGACGTGGACGTGGACATGGACGTGGACGTGGACGTAGACGTGGACGTGGACGTGGACATGGACGTGGACGTGGACGTGGACATGGACATGGACGTGGACGTGGACGTGGACGAGGACGTGGACGTGGACGTGGACGTGGAGGACGTGGACGTGGACGTGGACGTGGACGAGGACGTGGACATGGACGTGGACGTGGACGTGGAGCTTGCCTGGTCGACGAGCGTGCCTGGTCCAAGGGCTTGCGTGATTCAGGGGCTTGCCTGGTCCAGGAGCTTGCTTGGTTCAGGAGCTTGCCTGGTCCAGGAGCTTGCCTTGTCTAGGAGCTTGCCTGGTCCAAGAGCTTGCCTTGTCTAAGAGCTTGCCAGGTCCAGTAGCTTACCTGGTCAAGGAGCTTGCCGCGTCAAAGAGCTTGCCTTATCCAGGAGCTTGCCTGGTCCGGGAGCTTTCCTGGTCCACGAGTGTGCCTGGTCTAGGAGCTTGCTTGGAGAAGGAGCTTGCCTGATCGAAAAACTTGCCTGGTTCAAGAGCTTGCCTGGTCTAGGAGCTTGCCTGGTCCAAGAGCTTGCTCGGTCCAAGAGCTTGCCTAGTCCAGGAGCATGCCTAGTCTAAGAGCTTGCCTGGTCGAGGAGGTCGCCTCGTCAAGGAGCTTGCCTGGTCCAGGAGCTGGCCTGGTCCAAAAGCGTGCCTGAAGCTAAAATGCGCCTGGTCCATGAGCTCGCCTGGTCCAGGAGCTTGCCTGGTCCAGGAGCGTGCCCGGTCTAGGAGCTTGCCTGGTCCAAGAGCGTGCCTGGTCCAGGAGCTTGCCTGGTCCAGGAGCGTGCCTAGTCCAGGAGCTTGCCTGGTCCACGAGCTAGCCTCGTCCTAGAGCTTGTCTGGTCCAGGAGCGTCCTTGGTCGAGGAGCTTGCCTGGTCCAGGAGCTTGCCTGGTCCAAAGGCTTGCCTGGTCACGGAGCTTGACTGGTCCAAGAGCTTGCCAGGTCCAAGAGCTTGTCAGGTCCAGGTGCATGCCGGGTCCAAGAGCTTGCCTGGTCTAGGAGCTTGCCTCATCAAGGAGCTTGTCTTGTCCAGGAGCGTGCCTCGTCTAGGAGCGTGCCTGGTCAAGGAGCTTGCCTGGTCCACGAGCTTGCCTGGTCCAAGAGCTTGCCTGGTCCAAGAGCTTGCCTAGTCCACAAGCTTGCCTGGTCCAAGAGCTTGCCTCGTCAAGGAGCTTGCCTGGTTCTGGAGCTGGCCTGGTCCAGGAGTGTGCCAGGTCCTGGAATGTGTCTAGTCCAGAAGAGTGCCTAGTCCATAAGCTTGCCTCGTCTAGGAGCGTGCCTGGTCAAGGAGCTTGCCTGGTCCACGAGCTTGCCTGGTCCAAGAGCTTGCCTGGTCCAAGAGCTTGCCTAGTCCACAAGCTTGCCTGGTCCAAGAGCTTGCCTCATCAAGGAGCTTGCCTGGTTCAGGAGCTGGCCTGGTCCAGGAGCGTGCCAGGTCCTGGAATGTGTCTAGTCCTGGACCAGGCAAGCTCCTGGACCACGCAAGCTCCAGGACCACGCAAGCTCTTGGACCAGGCACGCTCCTAGAACAGGCAAGCTCTTGGACCAGGCAGGCTTCGGGACCACGCAACCTCCTGGACGAGGCAAGCTCCTGGACCAGGCAAGCTCCTGAACCAGGTAAGCTCCCAAACCAGGCAAGCTTCTAGACCAAGCAAGCTCCTAGACCAGGCAAGCTCCTGGATCAGGCACGCTCGTGGACCAGGCACGGTCGTGGACCACGCAAGCTCTTGGACCAGGCAGGCTCGTGAACCAGGCATGCTCCTAGACCAAGCAAGCTCCTGGACCAGGCAAGCTCCTGGACCAGGCAACCTCCTGGACCAGGCACACTCGTGGACCAGGCACGCTCCTGGACCAGGCAAGCTCCTAGACCAGGCAAGCTCCTGGACCAGGCAAGCTCCTGGACCAGGCAAGCTTCTAGACCAAGCAAGCTCCTGGACCAGGCAAGCTCCTGGATTTGGCACGCTCGTGGACCACGCACGCTCGTGGACCAGGCAAGCCCTTGGACCAGGCAGGCTCGTGAGCCAGGCAAGCTCCTAGACCAGGCAAGCTCCTGGACCAGGCAAGCTCCTGGACCAGGCAAGCTCCTGGACCACGCAAACTCGTGGACCAAGCACGCTCCAGGACCAGGCAAGTTCCTTGACGAGGAAAGATCCTAGACCAGGCAAGCTCCTGGACCAGGCAAGCTCCTGGACTAGGCACGCTCTTGGACCAAGCAAGCTCCTGGACCAGGCAAGCTCCTGGACAAGGCAAGCTCCTAGACCAGGCTCGCTCCTAGAACAGACAAGCTCCTTGACTAGGCAAGCTCGTGGACCAGGCAAGCTCCTGGACCAGGCAAGCTCCTGGACCAGGCAAGCTCCTGGACCAGGCACGCTCCTGGACCAGGCAAGCTCCTGGACCAGGCAGCTCCTAGACAAGGCAAGCTCCTAGACCAGGCACGCTCCTGGAACAGGCAAGCTCCTGGACCAGGCAAGCTTGTGGACCAGGCAAGCTCTTGGACCAGGATAGCTTCTGGAATAGGCAAGCTCCTGGACCAGGCACGCTCCTGGACCATGCAAGCTCCTAGACCAGCCAAGCTCCTGGACCAGGCAAGCTTCTGGACCAGGCAAAATCGTGGACCAGGCACGCTCCAGGACCAGGCAAGCTCTGGACCAGGCAAGCTTCTAGACAAGGCAAGCTCCTGGACCAGGCAAGCACTTGGAGGAGGCACGCTCATGGACCACGCAAGCTCCTAGACCAGGCAAGCTCTTGGATCAAGCAAGCTTCTGGACCAAGCAAGCTCTTGAACCAGGCACACTCCTGGACCAGGCACACTCCTGGACAAGGCAAGCTCCTTGACCAGGCAAGCTCCTGGACCATGCAAGCTCCTGGACCAGGCACGCGCGTGGACCAGGCACGCTCCTGGACAAGGCAAGCTCTTGGACCAGGCAGGCTGCTGGAGCAGGCAAGCTCCTAGACCAAGCAAGCTCCTTGACCAAGCAAGCTCGTGGACCAGGCACGCTCCTGGACCAGGCAAGCTCGTGGACCAGGCTCGCTCGTGGACTAGGCACGCTCGTGGACCAGGCATGCTCCTGGACCAGGCAAGCTCGTGGACACGGCACGCTCCTGGACCACGCAAGCTCCTGGACCACGCAAGCTCCTGGACCAGGAAAGCTCGTGGACCATGCACGCTCCTAGACCAGGCAAGCTCCTGGACGAGGCAAGCTCCTGGACCACGCAAGCTCTGAGACCAGGCATGCTCCTGGACCAGGCAATCTCCTAGACCAGGCAAGCTCCTAGACCAGGCAAGCTCGTGGACCAGGCAAGCTCTTGGACCAGGCAAGCTCCTAGAAAAGGCAAGCTCCATGACCAGGCAAGCTCCTAGACCACACAAGCTCTTGGACCAGGCACGTTCCTGGACCAGGCAACGTCTTGGACCAGGCAGGCTTCAGGACCAAGCTAGCTACTGGACCAGGCACGCTCGTGGACCAGGCAAACTTCTGGACCAGGCAAGCTCTTGGACCACGCACGCTCATGGACTAGGCAAGCTCTTGGACCAGGCAAGCTCTTGGACCAAGCAAGCTCGTGGCCCACGCAAGCTCCTGGACCAGGCAAGCTCCTGGACCAAGCAAGCTCCTGGACCAGGCACGCTCCTGGACCAGGCAAGCTCTTGGACCAAGAAGGCTCGTGGACCATGACGTTGCTAAACCAGGCAAGCTCCTGGACTAGGCAAGCTCCTGGACCAGGCAAGCTCCTGGACCAAGCACGCTCGTGGACGAGGCACGCTCCTGGACCAGGCAAGCTTCTGGACAAGGAAAGCTCCTGGACAACGCAAGCTTTTGGACCAGGCAAGCTCTTGGACCTGGCAAGCTCCTGGACCAGAAAAGCTCCTGGACTAGACAAGCTCCTGGACTACGCAAGCTCCTGGACCAGGCAAGCTCCTAGACCAGGCAAGCTCCTAAACCAGGCAAGCTCCTGGACGAGTCAAGCTCCTGGACCCGGCACGCTCCGGGACCAGGCAAGCTCCTGGACCAGGCAAGCTCCTGGACCATGCAAGCTCCTGGACTAGGCAAGCTCCTGGACCATGCAAGCTCTTGGACCAGGCAAACTCCTAGACCAGGCAAGCTCCTTGACCAGGCAAGCTCCTGGACCAGGCACGCTCGTGGACCAGGCAAGCTCCTGGACCAGGCAAGCTCCTGGACAAGGCAAGCTCCTAGACCACGCAAGCTCATGGACCAAGCACGCTCTTGGACCAGGCAAACTCTTGGACACGCAATGCTTCTGGACCAAGCAAGCTCCTAGACCAGGCAAGCTCCTGGACCAGCAAGCTCTTGGACCAGGCAAGCTCCTGGACCAAGCAAGGTCCTGGACCAGGCAAGCTTCTAGACCAGGCAAGGTCCTGGACTAGGCACGCTCGTGGACCACGAACGCTCCTAGTCCAGGCAAGCTCCTGGACCAGGCACGCTCCTGGAACAAGCACGCTCCTAGACCAAGCAAGCTCCTGGACCTGGCAAGCTCGTGGCTCAAGCAAGCTCCTAGACCAGGCAAGCTCCTTGATCAGGGAAGCTCCCAGACCAGGCAAGCTCCAGGACGAGAAAAGCTCCTCGACCAGCAAGCTCCTGGACCGGGCAAGCTCTTGGACCAGTCAAGCTCCTAGACCAGGCAAGCTCATGGACTTGGCACACTCCTGGACCACGCAAGCTCCTGGACCAGGCAAGCTCCTGGACTAGGCAAGCTCTTGGACAAAGCACGCTCCTCGACCAGGCACGCTCCTAGAACAGGCAAGCTCATGGACCAGGCAAGCTCCTGGACCAGACAAGCTTCTGGACGAGGCAAGCTCCTAGACCAGGCACCCTCCTAGAACAAGCAAGCTCCAGGACCAAGCAAGCTCCTAGACCAGGCAAGCTCCTGGACCAGGCAAGCTTTTGGACAAGGAAAGCTCCCAGACCAGGCACGCTCCTGGACCAGGCAAGCTCCTGGACAAGGCAAGCTCTTGGACAAGGCAAGCTCGTGGACTAGGAAAACTCGTGGACAAGGCACGCTCCTGGACCAGGCAAGCTCCTGGACCAGGCAAGCTCCTGGACCAGGCAAGCTCCAAGACCATGCAAGCTCCTGGACCAGGCAAGCTCATGGACCAGGCAAGCTCTTGGACCAGGCACGCTCCTGGACCAGGTAAGCTCCTAGACAAGGCAAGCTCTTGGACCAAGCAAGCTTGTGGACCAGGCAAACTCGTGGACCAGGCACGCTCCTGGACCACGCAAGCTCCTGGACCAGGCGAGCTCCTGGACCAGGCAAGCTCTTGGACTAGGCTCGCTCCTAGAATAGGCAAGCTCCTTGACCAGGCAAGCTCCTGGACCAGGCAAGCTCCTTGACCAGGCAAGCTCCTGGACCACGCAAGCTCCTGGACCAGGCACGCTCCTGGACCAGGCAAGCTCCTAGACAAGGCAAGTTCTTGGACCACGCAAGCTCGTGGACTAGGCAAACTCATGGACCAGGCACGCTCGTGGACCAGGCAAGCTCCTGGACCAGGCAAGCTCCAGGGCCATGCAAGCTCCTGGACCAGGCAAGCTCCTAGACTAGGCAAGCTCCTCGACCAGGCAAGATCCTGGACCAGGCAAGCTCTTGGACCGGGCAAGCTCCTGGACCAGGCAAACTCGTGGACCAGGCACGCTCCTAAACCAGGCAAGCTCCTGGACCAGGCAAGCTCCTAGACCAGGCAAGCTCCTAGACCAGGCAAGCTCTTGGACTTGGCAAGCTCCTAGACCAGGCAAGCTCTTGGACCAGGCAAGCTCCTAGACCAGGTAAGCTCTTGGACCAGGCACGCTCCTAGACCATGCAAGCTCTTGGAACAGGCAAGCTGTTGGACCAGGCAAGCTCCTCGACCAGGCAAGCTCCTTGACCAGGCAAGCTCGTGGACCAGGCACGCTCCTGGACCAGGCAAGCTCCTGGACCAGGCAAGCTCCTGGACCAGGCAAGCTCATGGACCAGGCAAGCTCCTGGACCAGGCAAGCTCCGTGACCAGGCAAGCTCCTAGACCAGGCAAGGTCCTGGACCAGGCAAAATCCTGGACTAGGCAAGCTCGTGGACCACGCAAGCTCCTGAACCAGGCAAGCTTCTGGACCAGGCAAGCTCCTGGACCGCGCAAGCTCTTGGACCAGGCAAGCTGTTGGACCAGGCAAGCTCCTGGACCAGGCAAGCTCGTGGACCACGCAAGCTCTGTGACCAGGCAAGCTCCTAGACCAGGCAAGGTCCTCGACCAGGCAAGCTCGTTGACCACGCACGCTCCTGAATTAGGCAAGCTTCTGGACTAGGCAAGCTCTTGGACCACGCAAGCTGTTGGACGAGGCATGCTCTTGGACCAGGCAAGCTCCTAGACCAGGCAAGCTCATGGACCACGCAAGCTCCTGGACCAGGCAAGCTCGTGGACCAGGCAAGCTTAAGGACCAGGCAAGCTGCTTGACCAGGCAAGCTCGTGAGCCAGGCAAGCTCGTGCACCAGGCAAGCTCGTGGACTAGGCAAGCTCCTGGACCAGGCAAGCTCCTGGACGAGGCAAGCTCCTGGACCAGGCAAGCACCTAGACCAGGCAAGCTACTAGACTAGGCAGGCTCCTATACCAAGCAAGAACCTGGACCAGGCAAGCTCCTGGACCAGGCAAACTTGTCTTGTCCAGGAGCTTGCCTAGTTCAGGAGCGTGCTTGGTCCACGAGCCTGCCTGGTCCAAGAGCTTGCCTGGTCCAAGAGCGTGCCTCGTCCAAGAGCGTGCCTGGTCCAAGAGCTTGCGTGGTCCAGGAGCTTGCCTGGTCCAGGAGCTTGCTTGGTCCAGGAGCTTGCCTCGACCACGAGCTTGCCTGGTCCAAAAGCTTGCCTGGTCCAGGAGCTTGCCTGGTCCAGGAGCGTGCCTGGTCTATGAGCTTGCCTGGTCCAGGAGTTTGCTTGGTCCAGAAGCGTGCCTGGTCCAAGAGCTTGCCTGGTCCAGGAGCGTGCCTGGTCCAAGAGCTTGCGTGGTCTAGGAGCTTGACTTGTCCACGAGCTTGCTTGGTCCAGGAGTTTTCCTGGTCCAGGAGCGTGCCTGGTCCACAAGCCTGCCTGATCTAAGAGCTTGCCTGGTCCACAAGCGTGCCTGGTCCATGAGTGTGCCTGGTCCAGGAGCTTGCTTGGTCCAGGAGCTTGCCTGGTCCAGGAGCTCGCCTGGTCCACGAGCTTGCCTAGTCTAGGAGCTTGCTTGGTCCAGGAGCTTGCCTAGTCCAGGAGCTTGCTTAGTCAAGAAGCCTTCGTGGTCCAAGAGCTTGCCTGGTCCACGAGCATGCTTGGTCCAAGAGCTTGCGTGGTCCTGGAACGTGCCTGGTCCACGAGTTTGCCTGGTCGAGGAACGTGCCTGGTCCACGAGCTTGCATGGTCCAAGAGCTTGCCTGGTCCAGGAGCTTGCCTAGTCCAAGAGCTTGCTTGGTCCAAGAGCTTGCGTGGTCCAGGAGCTTGCCCGGTCCAGGAGCAGGCTTGGTCCAGGAGCTTGCCTGGTCCAAGACCTTGCCTGGTCTAGGAGCTTGCCTGGTCCAGGAGCGTGCCAGGTCCAGAAGCTTGCCTGGTCCAGGAGCTTGCCTGGTCCAAGAGCTTGCCTGGTCCAGGATCTTGCCTGGACCAGGAGCGTGCCTGGTCCACGAGTTTGCCTGGTCCAGGAGCTTGCCTGGCCTTGGAGCTTGCCTGGTCTAGGAGCTTGCCTGGTCGAGGAGTGTGCCCGGTCCAGGAGCTTGCCTGGTCCAAGAGCTTGCCTGGTCCAGGAGCTTGCCTGGTCAAGGAGCGTGCCTTGTCCACGAGCCTGCCTGGTCCAAGAGCTTGCTTGGTCCAAAAGCGTGCTTGGTCCACAAGCGTGCTTGGCCCAGAAGCTTGCCTGGTCCAGGAGCTTGCGTGGTCCAGGAGCTTGCCTGGTCCAAGAGCTTGCCTTGTCCAGGAGCGTGCCTGGTCCAAGAGCTTGTGTGGTGCAGGAGCTGGCCTGGTCCAGGATCGTGCCTGGTCCACGAGTGTGCCTCGTCCAGGAGCTTGCCTGGTCTAGTTGCGTGCCTGGTCCACGAGCTTGCCTTGTCCATGAGCGTGCTTGGTCCAGGAGCGTGCCTGGTCCACGAGCGTGCCTGGTCAAGGAGATTGCGTGGTCCAGGAGCTTGCCTTATCCAGGAGCTTGCCTGGTCCAAGATCTTGCCTGATCCAGGAGCTTGCCTGGTCCAGGAGCTTGCTTGGTCTAGAAGCGTGCCTGGTCCAAGAGCTTGCCTGGTCGAGGAGCGTGCCTGGTCTCAGAGCTTGCGTGGTCCAGGAGCTTGCCTTGTCCAGGAGCATGCCTGGTCCAGGAGCGTGCCTGGTCCACGAGCGTGGCTGGTCCAGGAGCTTGCCTGGTCAAGGAGCTTGCCTGGTCCAGGAGCGTGCCTGGTCCACGAGCTTGCCTGGTCCAGGAGCGTGCCTTGTCCAAGAGTGTGCCTGGTCCACGAGCGTGCCTGGTCCAGGAGCTTGCGTGGTCTAGGAGCTTGCCTGATCCAGGAGCTTGCCTGGTCCAAGAGCTTGCCTGGTCCACGAGCCTGCCTGGTCCAAGAGCTTGCCTGGTCAAGGAGCGTGCCTTGTCCACGAGCGTTCCTGGTCCAAGAGCTTGCCTCGTCCAGGAGCTTGCCTGGTCCAAGAGCTTGCCTGGTCCAAGAGCTTGCCTGGTCCAGAAGCGTGCTTGGTCCAAGAGCTTGCCTGGTCCAGGAGCGTGCCTGGTCTCAGAGCTTGCGTGGTCCAGGAGCTTGACTTGTCCAGGAGCTTGCCTCGTCCAGAGCTTGCGTGGTCCACGAGCTTGTCTGGTCTAGGAGCTTGCCTGGTTCAGGAACTTGCCTGGTCCAAGAGCTTGCCTGGTCCAGGAGCTTGCCTGGTCCAGGAGCTTTCCTGGTCTAGGAGCCTGCCTGGTCCAGGAGCCTGCCTGGTTAAGGAGCCTGTCTGGTCAAAGAGCTTGCCCGGTCCAGGAGCATGCTTGGTCCACGAGCGTGCCAGGTCCAGGACCTTGCCTGGTCTAGGAGCTTGCCTGTTCCAGGAGCTTGCATGGTCCAGGACCTTGTATGGTCCAGGAGCTTGCCTGGTCCAGTAGCTTGCTGGTCCAGGACCTTGCCTGGTCTAGGAGCTTGCCTGGTCCAGGAGCTTGCCTGGTCCAGGAGCTTGCCTGGTCCAAGAGCTTGCCTGGTACAAGAGCGTGCCTGGTCCAAGAGCTTGCGTGGTCAAAGAGCTTGCTTGGTCTAGGAGCTTGCCTAGTCTAGGAGCGTGCTTAGTCCACGAGCGTGCGTGGTCTAGGAGCTTGCATGGTCTAGGAGCTTGCCTGGTCAAGGAGCTTGCCTGTTCTAGGAGCGTGCATGGTCCACGAGCCTTCCTGGTTCAAGAGCTTGCTTGGTCCAGGAGCATGCTTGGTTCACGAGCGTGCCTGGTCCAGGAGCTTGTTTGGTCCAGGAGCTTGTCTGGTTCAGGAGCTTGCCTTGTCCAAGAGCGTGCCTGGTCCACGAGCTTGCCTAGTTTAGGAGCTTGCCTGGTCCAGGAACTTGCCTGGTCGAGGAGCTTGCCTGGTCCAGGAGCTTGCCTGGTCTAGGTGCGTTCCTGGTCCACGAGCTTGCCTGGTCCAGGAGCATGCTTGGTCCAGGAGCGTGCCTGGTCCACGAGCGTGCTTGGTCTAGGAGCTTGCCTGGTCCAGGAGCTTTCCTGGTCCAGGAGCTTGCCTCGTCTAGGAGCTTGCCAGGTCCACAAGCCTGCCTGGTCAAAGAGCTTGCCTGGTCTACGAGCGTGCCTGGTCCACGAGCGTGCCTGGTCCAGGACCTTGCCTGGTCTTGGAGCTAACCTGGTCTAGGAGCTTGCATGGTCCAGGACCTTGTATGGTCCAGGAGCTTGCCTGGTCCAGGAGCTTGCAGGTCCAGGAGCTTGCTGGTCCAGGAGCTTGCTTGGTCCAGGAGCTTGCCTCGTCCAAGAGCTTGCTTGGTCCAGAAGCCTGCCTGTTCCAAGAGCTTGCCTGGTCCAGGAGCGTGCTTGGTCCGAGAGCTTGCGTGGATCCAGGAGCTTGCCTGGTCCAGGAGGTTGCCTGGTCCAGGAGCTTGCCTGGTCCAGGAGCTTGCCTGGTCCAGGAGCTTGCTTGGTCCAGAAGCTTGCCTGGTCCAAGAGCTTGCCTCGAACAGGAGCGTGCCTGGTCCTAGAGCTTTCGTGGTTTAGGAGCTTGCCTATTCCAGGAGATTGCCTGGTCCAGGAGCTTGCCTGGTCCACGAGCGTGCCTGGTCTAGGAGCTTGCCTGGTCCAGGAGCTTGCCTGGTCAAGGAGCTTGCTTGTTCCAGGAGTGTGCCTGGTCCAGGAGCTTGCTTGGTCCAGAAGCTTGCCTCGTTCAGTAGCGTGCCTAGTCCAAGAGCTTGCCTGGTCTAGGACCTTGCCTGGTTCAGGAGCGTGCCTGGTCTAGGAGCTTGCCTGTTCCAGGAGCTTGCCTTGTCCAAGAGCTTGCCTAGTCCAGGAACATGCCTGGTCCAGGAGCTTTCCTGGTCCAGGAGCTTGCCTGGTCCAAGAGCTTGCTTGGTCCAAGAGCTTGCCTGGTCCAAGAGCTTGCCTGGTCCAAGTGCTTTCCTGGTCCTGAGCGTGCTTGGTCCAGGAGCTTGCCTGGTCCAAGAGCTTGCCTAGTTGAGGAGCGTGCCTGGTCCACGAGTTTGCGTGGTCCACGAGCCTGCCTGGTCCAAGAGCTTGTCTGGTCCAGGAGCGTGCATGGTCCACGAGCGTGCCTGGTCGAGGAGCTTGCCTGGTCCAGGAGCTTGCCTGGTCAAGGAGCTTGCCTGGTCCAGGAGCATGCTTCGTCTAGGACCTTGCCTGGTCCAGGAGCTTGCCTGGTCCTAGAGCCTGCCTGGTCCACGAGTTTCCTTGGTCCAGAAGCTTGCCTGGTCCAGGAGCTTGCTTGGTCCAGAAGCTTGCCTGGTCCAAGAGCTTGCCTGGTCCATGAGCTTGCCTGGTCCACAAGTTTGCCTGGTCCAGAAGAACATGTGCAAAATAGCAAATACAAGGCCCTTGTTCTTGCAATTTTGCACACGCTATGCCCTTGTTCTTGCTATTTTGCACACGCTAGGCCCTTGTTCTTGCTATTTTGCACACGCTAGGCCCTTGTTCTTGCAATTTTGCACACGCTAGGCCCTTGTTTTTCCAATTTTGCACACGCAAGGCCCTTGTTCTTGCAGTTTTGCACACGCTAGGCCCTTGTTCTTGCTATTTTGCACACGCTAGGCCCTTGTTCTTGCTATTTTGCACACGCTAGACCCTTGTTGTTGCAATTTTGCACACGCTAGGCCCTTGTTCTTGCAATTTTGCACGCGCTATGCCCTTGTTCTTGCTATTTTGCACACGCTAGACCCTTGTTCTTGCATTTTTGCACACGCTAGGCCTTTGTTCTTGCTATATTGCACACGCTAGGCCCTTGTTCTTGCAATTTTGCACACGCTAGGCCCTTTCTTACAATTTTGCACACACTAGGCCCTTTCTTGCAGTTTTGCACACGCTAGGCCCTTGTTCTTGCAATTTTGCACACGCTAGGCCCTTGTTCTTGAAATTTTGCACACGCTAGATCCTTGTTCTTGCAATTTTGCACACGCTAGGACCTTGTTCTTGCAATTTTGCACACGCTAGGCCCTTGTTCTTGCAATTTTGCACACGCTAGGCCCTTGTTCTTGCTATTTTGCACACGCTAGACCCTTGTTCTTGCAATTTTGCACACGCTATGCCTTTGTTCTTGCTATTTTGCACACGCTAGACCCTTGTTCTTGCAATTTTGCACACGATAGGCCCTTGTTCTTGCAATTTTGCACACGCTAGACCCTTGTTCTTGCAATTTTGCACACGCTAGGCCCTTGTTCTTGCTATTTTACACACGCTAGGCTCTTGTTCTTGCAATTTTGCACACGCTAGGCCCTTGTTCTTGCTATTTTGCACACGCTAGACCCTTGTTCTTGCTATTTTGCACATGCTACGCCCTTGTTCTTGCAATTTTGGACATGCTAGGCCCTTGTTCTTGCAATTTTGCACACGCCAGGCCCTTGTTCTTGCAATTTTGCACATGCTAGGCCCTTTCTTGCAATTTTGCACACGCTAGGCCCTTGTTCTTGCAATTTTGCACACGCTAGGCCCTTGTTCTTGCACATTTTGCACACGCTAGGCCCTTGTTCTTGCAGTTTTGCACACGCTAGACCCTTGTTCCTCCAATTTTGCACACGCTAGGCCCTTGTTTTTGCAGTTTTGCACACGCTACGCCCTTGTTCTTGCAATTTTGCACACGCTAGGCCCTTGTTCTTGCAATTTTGCACACGCTAGGCCCTTGTTCTTGCAATTTTGCACACACTAGGCCCTTGTTCTTGCAATTTTGCACACGCTAGACCCTTCTTCTTGCAATTTTGCACACGTTATGCCCTTGTTCTTGCTATTTTGCATACGCTAGGCCCTTGTTCTTGCAATTTTGCACACGCTAGGCCCTTGTTCTTGCACATTTTGCACACGCTAGGCCCTTGTTCTTGCAGTTTTGCACACGCTAGGCCCTTGTTCTTGCAGTTTTGCACACGCTAGACCCTTGTTCCTCCAATTTTGCACACGCTAGGCCCTTGTTCTTGCAGTTTTGCACACGCTAGACCCTTCTTCCTCCAATTTTACACACGCCAGGCCCTTGTTCTTGCAATTTTGCACATGCTAGGCCCTAGTTCTTGCAATTTTGCACACGCTAGGCCCTTGTTCTTGCACATTTTGCACATGCTAGGCCCTTGTTTTGCAGTTTTGCACACGCTAGACCCTTGTTCCTCCAATTTTGCACACGCTAGGCCCTTGTTTTTGCAGTTTTGCACACGCTAGGCCCTTGTTCTTGCAATTTTGCAAACGCTAGGCCCTTGTTCTTGCAATTTTGCACACGCTAGGCCCTTATTCTTGCTAGTTTGCACACGCTAGACCCTTGTTCTTGCAATTTTGCACACGCTAGGCCCTTGTTCTTGCAATTTTGCACACGCTAGGCCCTTGTTCTTGCAATTTTGCACACGCTAGGCCTTTGTTCTTCCAATTTTGCACAAGCTAGGCCATTGTTCTTGCTATTTTGCACACGCTAGACCCTTGTTCTTGCAATTTTGCACACGCCATGCCCTTGTTCTTGCACACGCTAGACCCTTGTTCTTGCAATTTTGTACACGCTAGGCCTTTGTTCTTGCTATTTTGCACACGCTAGACCCTTGTTCTTCCAATTTTGCACACGCTAGGCCCTTGTTCTTGCTATTTTGCACACGCTAGACCCTTGTTCTTGCAATTTTGCACACGCTAGGCCCTTGTTCTTGCAATTTTGCACACACTAGGCCCTTGTTCTTGCAATTTTGCACACGCTAGGCCCTTTCTTGCAATTTTGCACACGCTAGGCCCTTGTTCTTGCAATTTTGCATACGCTAGGCCCTTATTCTTGCAACTTTGCACACGCTAGGCCCTTAATCTTGCAATTTTGAACACGCTAGGCCCTTGTTCTTGCTATTTTGAACATGCTAGACCTTTGTTCTTGCAATTTTGCACACGTTAGGCCCTTGCTATTTTGCACATTCTAGACCATTGTTCTTGCAATTTTGCACACGCTAGATCCTTGTTCTTGAAATTTTGCACACGCCAGGCCCTTGTTCTTGCAATTTTGCACATGCTAGGCCCTTGTTCTTGCAATTTTGCACACGCTAGGCCCTTGTTCTTGCAATTTTGCACACGCTAGGCCCTTGTTCTTGCAATTTTGCACACGCTAGGCACTTGTTCTTGCTATTTTGCACACAATAGACCCTTGTTCTTGCAATTTTGCACACGCTAGGCCTTTGTTCTTGCAATTTTGCACACGCTATGCCCTTGTTCTTGCTATTTTGCACACGCTAGACCCTTGTTCCTGCAATTTTGCACACGCTAGTCCCTTGTTCTTGCTTTTTTGCACACGCTAGACCCTTGTTCTTGCAGTTTTGCACACACTATGCCCTTGTTGTTGCTATTTTGCACACGCTAGGCCCTTGTTCTTGCAATTTTGTACACGCTAGGCCCTTGTTCTTGCTATTTTGCGCTAGGCCCTTGTTCTTGCAATTTTGCACACGCTAGGTCCTTGTTCTTGCTATTTTGCACACGCTAGGCCCTTGTCCTTGCAATTTTGCACACGCTAGGCTCTTGTTCTTGCAATTTTGCACACGCGAGGCCCTTGTTCTTGCAATTTTGCACACGCTAGGCCCTTGTTCTTGCAATGTTGCACACGCTAGACCCTTGTTCTTGCTATTTTGCACACGCTAGGCCCTTGTTCTTGCAATTGTGCATACGCCAGGCCCTTGTTCTTGCAATTTTGCACACGCTAGGCCCTTGTTGTTGCAATTTTTTACACGCTAGGCCCTTGTTCTTGCTATTTTGCACTTGCTATTTTGCACACGCTAGACACTTGTTCTTGCACTTTTGCACACGCTATGCCCTTGTTCTTGCAATTTTGCACACGCTAGGCCCTTGTTCTTGCTATTTTGCACACGCTAGACCCTTGTTCTTGCAATTTTGCACACGCTAGGCCCTTGTTCTTGCTATTTTGCACACGCTAGACCCTTGTTCTTGCTATTTTGCACATGCTAGGCCCTTGTTATTGCAATTTTGCACACGCTAGACCCTTCTTGCAATTTTGCACACGCTATGCCCTTGTTCTTGCTATTTTGCACACGCTAGACCCTTGTTTATGCAATTTTGCACACGCTATGCCCTTGTTATTGCTATTTTGCACACGCTAGACCCCTGTTCTTGCTATTTTGCACACGCTAGGCCCTTGTTCTTGCAATTTTGCACACGCTAGGACCTTGTTATTGCAATTTTGCACACGCTAGACCCTTCTTGCAATTTTGCACACGCTATGCCCTTGTTCTTGCTATTTTGCACACGCTAGACCCTTGTTCTTCCAATTTTGCACACGCTAGGCCCTTGTTCTTGCTATTTTGCACACGCTAGACCCTTGTTCTTGCAATTTTGCACACGCTAGGCCCTTGTCCTTGCAATTTTGCACACGCTAGGCCCTTGTTCTTGCTATTTTGCACACGCTAGACCCTTGTTCTTGCAGTTTTGCACACGCTAGGCCCTTGTTCTTGCAGTTTTGCACACGCTAAACCCTTGTTCTTGCAATTTTGCACACGCTATGCCCTTGTTCTTGCAATTTTGCCCACGCTAGGCCCTTGTTCTTGCTATTTTGCACACGCTAGGCCCTTGTTCTTGCAATTTTGCACACGCTAGGCCCTTGTTCTTGCTATTTTGCACATGCTAGGCCCTTGTTCTTGCAATTTTGCACACACTAGGCCCTTGTTCTTGCTATTTTGCACACGCTAGACCCTTGTTCTTGCAATTTTGCACACGCTAGGCCCTTGTTCTTGCAATTTTGCACACGCTAGGCCCTTGTTCTTGCAATTTTGCACACGCTAGGCCCTTGTTCTTGCTATTTTGCACTTGCTATTTTGCACACGCTAGACCATTGTTCTTGCAATTTTGCACACGCTATGCCCTCGTTCTTGCAATTTTGCACATGCTAGGCCCTTGTTCTTGCTATTTTGCACACGCTAGGCCCTTGTTCTTGCAATGTTGCACACGCTAGGCCCTTGTTCTTGCTATTTTGCACACGCTCGACCCTTGTTCTTGCTATTTTGCACATGCTAGGCCCTTGTTCTTGCAATTTTGCACACGCTAGACCCTTTATCTTGCAATTTTGCACACGCTATGCTCTTGTTCTTGCTATTTTGCACAAGCTAGGCCCTTGTTCTTGCAATTTTGCACACGCTATGCCCTTGTTCTTGCAATTTTGCACACGCTAGACCCTTGTTCTTGCAATTTTGCACACACTAGGCCATTGTTCTTGCAATTTTGCACACGCTAGGCCCTTGTTCTTGCTATTTTGCACACACTAGACCCTTGTTCTTGCAATTTTGCACACGCTATGCCCTTGTTCTTGCTATTTTGCACACGCTAGGCCCTTGTTCTTGCTATTTTGCACTTGCTATTTTGCACACGCTAGACCATTGTTCTTGCAATTTTGCACACGCTATGCCCTTGTTCTTGCAATTTTGCACACGCTAGGCCCTTGTTCTTGCTATTTTGCACACGCTAGGCCCTTGTTCTTGCAATTTTGCACACGCTAGGCCCTTGTTCTTGCTATTTTGCACTTGCTATTTTGCACACGCTAGACCATTGTTCTTGCAATTTTGCACACGCTATGCCCTTGTTCTTGCAATTTTGCACACGCTAGGCCCTTGTTCTTGCTATTTTGCACACGCTAGGCCCTTGTTCTTGCAATTTTGCACACGCTAGGCCCTTGTTCTTGCAATTTTGCACATGCTAGACCCTTGTTCTTCCTATTTTGCACATGCTAGGCCCTTGTTCTTGCAATTTTGCACACGCTAGACCCTTTATCTTGCAATTTTGCACACGCTATGCCCTTGTTCTTGCTATTTTGCACACGCTAGGCCCTTGTTCTTGCAATTTTGCACACGCTAGGCCCTTGTTCTTGCAATTTTGCACACGCTAGACCCTTGTTCTTGCAATTTTGCACACGCTAGGCCATTGTTCTTGCAATTTTGCACACGCTAGGCCCTTGTTCTTGTTATTTTGCACACACTAGACCCTTGTTCTTGCAATTTTGCACACACTAGGCCCTTGTTCTTGCTATTTTGCACACGCTAGACCCTTTTTCTTGCAATTTTGCACACGCTAGGCCCTTGTTCTTGCTATTTTGCACACGCTAGACCCTTGTTCTTCCTATTTTGCACATGCTAGGGCCTTGTTCTTGCAATTTTGCACACGCTGGACCCTTTATCTTGCAATTTTGCACACACTAGACCCTTGTTCTTGCTATTTTGCACACGCTAGACCCTTGTTCTTGCAATTTTGCACACGCTAGGCCCTTGTTCTTGCAATTTTGCACACGCTAGGCCCTTGTTCTTGCAATTTTGCACACGCTAGGCCCTTGTTCTTGCAATTTTGCACACGCTAGGCCCTTGTTCTTGCTATTTTGCACTTGCTATTTTGCACACGCTAGACCATTGTTCTTGCAATTTTGCACACACTATGCCCTTGTTCTTGCAATTTTGCACACGCTAGGCCCTTGTTCTTGCTATTTTGCACACGCTAGGCCCTTGTTCTTGCAATTTTGCACACGCTAGGCCCTTGTTCTTGCAATTTTGCACACGCTAGACCCTTGTTCTTCCTATTTTGCACATGCTAGGCCCTTGTTCTTGCAATTTTGCACACGCTAGACCCTTTATCTTGCAATTTTGCACACGCTATGCCCTTGTTCTTGCTATTTTGCACACGCTAGGCCCTTGTTCTTGCAATTTTGCACACGCTAGGCCCTTGTTCTTGCAATTTTGCACACGCTAGGCCATTGTTCTTGCAATTTTGCACACGCTAGGCCCTTGTTCTTGTTATTTTGCACACACTAGACCCTTGTTCTTGCAATTTTGCACACACTAGGCCCTTGTTCTTGCTATTTTGCACACGCTAGACCCTTGTTCTTGCAATTTTGCACACGCTAGGCCCTTGTTCTTGCTATTTTGCACACGCTAGACCCTTGTTCTTCCTATTTTGCACATGCTAGGCCCTTGTTCTTGCAATTTTGCACACGCTAGACCCTTTATCTTGCAATTTTGCACACACTAGACCCTTGTTCTTGCTATTTTGCACACGCTAGACCCTTGTTCTTGCAATTTTGCACACGCTAGGCCCTTGTTCTTGCAATTTTGCACACGCTAGGCCCTTGTTCTTGCAATTTTGCACACGCTAGGCCCTTGTTCTTGCTATTTTGCACTTGCTATTTTGCACACGCTAGACCATTGTTCTTGCAATTTTGCACACGCTATGCCCTCGTTCTTGCAATTTTGCACATGCTAGGCCCTTGTTCTTGCTATTTTGCACACGCTAGGCCCTTGTTCTTGCAATTTTGCACACGCTAGACCCTTGTTCTTCCTATTTTGCACATGCTAGGCCCTTGTTCTTGCAATTTTGCACACGCTAGACCCCTTATCTTGCAATTTTGCACACGCTATGCCCTTGTTCTTGCTATTTTGCACACGCTAGGCCCTTGTTCTTGCAATTTTGCACACGCTAGGCCCTTGTTCTTGCAATTTTGCACACGCTAGACCCTTGTTCTTGCAATTTTGCACACGCTAGGCCATTGTTCTTGCAATTTTGCACACGCTAGGCCCTTGTTCTTGTTATTTTGCACACACTAGACCCTTGTTCTTGCAATTTTGCACACACTAGGCCCTTGTTCTTGCTATTTTGCACACGCTAGACCCTTGTTCTTGCAATTTTGCACACGCTAGGCCCTTGTTCTTGCTATTTTGCACACGCTAGACCCTTGTTCTTCCTATTTTGCACATGCTAGGGCCTTGTTCTTGCAATTTTGCACACGCTGGACCCTTTATCTTGCAATTTTGCACACACTAGACCCTTGTTCTTGCTATTTTGCACACGCTAGACCCTTGTTCTTGCAATTTTGCACACGCTAGGCCCTTGTTCTTGCAATTTTGCACACGCTAGGCCCTTGTTCTTGCAATTTTGCACACGCTAGGCCCTTGTTCTTGCAATTTTGCACACGCTAGGCCCTTGTTCTTGCTATTTTGCACTTGCTATTTTGCACACGCTAGACCATTGTTCTTGCAATTTTGCACACACTATGCCCTTGTTCTTGCAATTTTGCACACGCTAGGCCCTTGTTCTTGCTATTTTGCACACGCTAGGCCCTTGTTCTTGCAATTTTGCACACGCTAGGCCCTTGTTCTTGCAATTTTGCACACGCTAGACCCTTGTTCTTCCTATTTTGCACATGCTAGGCCCTTGTTCTTGCAATTTTGCACACGCTAGACCCTTTATCTTGCAATTTTGCACACGCTATGCCCTTGTTCTTGCTATTTTGCACACGCTAGGCCCTTGTTCTTGCAATTTTGCACACGCTAGGCCCTTGTTCTTGCAATTTTGCACACGCTAGACCCTTGTTCTTGCAATTTTGCACACGCTAGGCCATTGTTCTTGCAATTTTGCACACGCTAGGCCCTTGTTCTTGTTATTTTGCACACACTAGACCCTTGTTCTTGCAATTTTGCACACACTAGGCCCTTGTTCTTGCTATTTTGCACACGCTAGACCCTTGTTCTTGCAATTTTGCACACGCTAGGCCCTTGTTCTTGCTATTTTGCACACGCTAGACCCTTGTTCTTCCTATTTTGCACATGCTAGGCCCTTGTTCTTGCAATTTTGCACACGCTAGACCCTTTATCTTGCAATTTTGCACACACTAGACCCTTGTTCTTGCTATTTTGCACACGCTAGACCCTTGTTCTTGCAATTTTGCACACGCTAGGCCCTTGTTCTTGCAATTTTGCACACGCTAGGCCCTTGTTCTTGCAATTTTGCACACGCTAGGCCCTTGTTCTTGCTATTTTGCACTTGCTATTTTGCACACGCTAGACCATTGTTCTTGCAATTTTGCACACGCTATGCCCTCGTTCTTGCAATTTTGCACATGCTAGGCCCTTGTTCTTGCTATTTTGCACACGCTAGGCCCTTGTTCTTGCAATTTTGCACACGCTAGGCCCTTGTTCTTGCTATTTTGCACACGCTAGACCCTTGTTCTTGCTATTTTGCACATGCTAGGCCCTTGTTCTTGCAATTTTGCACACGCTAGACCCTTTATCTTGCAATTTTGCACACGCTATGCTCTTGTTCTTGCTATTTTGCACACGCTAGGCCCTTGTTCTTGCAGTTTTGCACACGCTATGCCCTTGTTCTTGCAATTTTGCACACGCTAGACCCTTGTTCTTGCAATTTTGCACACGCTAGGCCATTGTTCTTGCAATTTTGCACACGCTAGGCCCTTGTTCTTGCTATTTTGCACACACTAGACCCTTGTTCTTGCAATTTTGCACACGCTTTGCCCTTGTTCTTGCTATTTTGCACATGCTAGACCCTTGTTCTTGCAATTTTGCACACGCTAGGCCCTTGTTCTTGCAATTTTGCACACGCTAGGCCCTTGTTCTTGCTATTTTGCACTTGCTATTTTGCACACGCTAGACCATTGTTCTTGCAATGTTGCACACGCTAGGCCCTTGTTCTTGCTATTTTGCACACGCTAGACCCTTGTTCTTGCTATTTTGCACATGCTAGGCCCTTGTTCTTGCAATTTTGCACACGCTAGACCCTTTATCTTGCAATTTTGCACACGCTATGCTCTTGTTATTGCTATTTTGCACACGCTAGGCCCTTGTTCTTGCTATTTTGCACTTGCTATTTTGCACACGCTAGACCATTGTTCTTGCAATTTTGCACACGCTATGCCATTGTTCTTGCAATTTTGCACACGCTAGGCCCTTGTTCTTGCTATTTTGCACACGCTAGGCCCTTGTTCTTGCAATTTTGCACACGCTAGGCCCTTGTTCTTGCTATTTTGCACACGCTAGACCCTTGTTCTTCCTATTTTGCACATGCTAGGCCCTTGTTCTTGCAATTTTGCACACGCTAGACCCTTTATCTTGCAATTTTGCACACGCTATGCCCTTGTTCTTGCTATTTTGCACACGCTAGGCCCTTGTTCTTGCAATTTTGCACACGCTATGCCCTTGTTCTTGCAATTTTGCACACGCTAGACCCTTGTTCTTGCAATTTTGCACACGCTAGGCCATTGTTCTTGCAATTTTGCACACGCTAGGCCCTTGTTCTTGCTATTTTGCACACACTAGACCCTTGTTCTTCCTATTTTGTACATGCTAGGCCCTTGTTCTTTCAATTTTGCACACGCTATGCTCTTGTTCTTGCTATTTTGCACACGCTAGGCCCTTGTTCTTGCAATTTTGCACACGCAAGGCCCTTGTTCTTGCAATTTTGCACACGCTAGACCCTTGTTCTTGCAATTTTGCACACGCTAGGCCATTGTTCTTGCAATTTTGCACACGCTAGGCCCTTGTTCTTGCTATTTTGCACACACTAGACCCTTGTTCTTGCAATTTTGCACACACTAGGCCCTTGTTCTTGCTATTTTGCACACGCTAGACCCTTGTTCTTGCAATTTTGCACACGCTAGGCCCTTTTTCTTGCAATTTTGCACACGCTAGGCCCTTGTTCTTGCAATTTTGCACACGCTAGGCCCTTGTTCTTGCTATTTTGCACTTGCTATTTTGCACACGCTAGACCATTGTTCTTGCAATTTTGCACACGCTATGCCCTCGTTCTTGCAATTTTGCACATGCTAGGCCCTTGTTCTTGCTATTTTGCACACGCTAGGCCCTTGTTCTTGCAATGTTGCACACGCTAGGCCCTTGTTCTTGCTATTTTGCACACGCTAGACCCTTGTTCTTGCTATTTTGCACATGCTAGGCCCTTGTTCTTGCAATTTTGCACACGCTAGACCCTTTATCTTGCAATTTTGCACACGCTATGCTCTTGTTCTTGCTAGTTTGCACACGCTAGGCCCTTGTTCTTGCAATTTTGTACACGCTATGCCCTTGTTCTTGCAATTTTGCACACGCTAGACCGTTGTTCTTGCAATTTTGCACACGCTAGGCCATTGTTCTTGCAAATTTGCACACGCTAGGCCCTTGTTCTTGCTATTTTGCACACACTAGACCCTTGTTCTTGCAATTTTGCACACGCTATGCCCTTGTTCTTGCTATTTTGCACATGCTAGACCCTTGTTCTTGCAATTTTGCACACGCTAGGCCCTTGTTCTTGCAATTTTGCACACGCTAGGCCCTTGTTCTTGCAATTTTGCACACGCTAGGCCCTTGTTCTTGCTATTTTGCACTTGCTATTTTGCACACGCTGGACCATTGTTCTTGCAATTTTGCACACGCTATGCCATTGTTCTTGCAATTTTGCACACGCTAGGCCCTTGTTCTTGCTATTTTGCACACGCTAGGCCCTTGTTCTTGCAATTTTGCACACGCTAGGCCCTTGTTCTTGCTATTTTGCACACGCTAGACCCTTGTTCTTCCTATTTTGCACATGCTAGGCCCTTGTTCTTGCAATTTTGCACACGCTAGACCCTTTATCTTGCAATTTTGCACACGCTATGCCCTTGTTCTTGCTATTTTGCACACGCTAGGCCCTTGTTCTTGCAATTTTGCACACGCTATGCCCTTGTTCTTGCAATTTTGCACACGCTAGACCCTTGTTCTTGCAATTTTGCACACGCTAGGCCATTGTTCTTGCAATTTTGCACACGCTAGGCCCTTGTTCTTGCTATTTTGCACACACTAGACCCTTGTTCTTCCTATTTTGTACATGCTAGGCCCTTGTTCTTGCAATTTTGCACACGCTATGCTCTTGTTCTTGCTATTTTGCACACGCTAGGCCCTTGTTCTTGCAATTTTGCACACGCAAGGCCCTTGTTCTTGCAATTTTGCACACGCTAGACCCTTGTTCTTGCAATTTTGCACACGCTAGGCCATTGTTCTTGCAATTTTGCACACGCTAGGCCCTTGTTCTTGCTATTTTGCACACACTAGACCCTTGTTCTTGCAATTTTGCACACACTAGGCCCTTGTTCTTGCTATTTTGCACACGCTAGACCCTTGTTCTTGCAATTTTGCACACGCTAGGCCCTTGTTCTTGCAATTTTGCACACGCTAGGCCCTTGTTCTTGCAATTTTGCACACGCTAGGCCCTTGTTCTTGCTATTTTGCACTTGCTATTTTGCACACGCTAGACCATTGTTCTTGCAATTTTGCACACGCTATGCCCTCGTTCTTGCAATTTTGCACATGCTAGGCCCTTGTTCTTGCTATTTTGCACACGCTAGGCCCTTGTTCTTGCAATGTTGCACACGCTAGGCCCTTGTTCTTGCTATTTTGCACACGCTAGACCCTTGTTCTTGCTATTTTGCACATGCTAGGCCCTTGTTCTTGCAATTTTGCATTCGCTAGACCCTTTATCTTGCAATTTTGCACACGCTATGCTCTTGTTCTTGCTATTTTGCACACGCTAGGCCCTTGTTCTTGCAATTTTGCACACGCTAGGCCCTTGTTCTTGCAATTTTGCACACGCTAGACCCTTGTTCTTGCAATTTTGCACACGCTAGGCCATTGTTCTTGCAATTTTGCAAACGCTAGGCCCTTGTTCTTGCTATTTTGCACACACTAGACCCTTGTTCTTGCAATTTTGCACACGCTATGCCCTTGTTCTTGCTATTTTGCACATGCTAGACCCTTGTTCTTGCAATTTTGCACACGCTAGGCCCTTGTTCTTGCAATTTTGCACACGCTAGGCCCTTGTTCTTGCAATTTTGCACACGCTAGGCCCTTGTTCTTGCTATTTTGCACTTGCTATTTTGCACACGCTAGACCATTGTTCTTGCAATTTTGCACACGCTATGCCCTTGTTCTTGCAATTTTGCACACGCTAGGCCCTTGTTCTTGCTATTTTGCACACGCTAGGCCCTTGTTCTTGCAATTTTGCACACGCTAGGCCCTTGTTCTTGCTATTTTGCACACGCTAGACCCTTGTTCTTCCTATTTTGCACATGGTAGGCCCTTGTTCTTGCAATTTTGCACACGCTAGACCCTTTATCTTGCAATTTTGCACACGCTATGCCCTTGTTCTTGCAATTTTGCACACGCTAGGCCCTTGTTCTTGCTATTTTGCACACGCTAGGCCCTTTTTCCTGCAATTTTGCACACGCTAGGCCCTTGTTCTTGCTATTTTGCACATGCTAGGCCCTTGTTCTTGCAACTTTGCACACACTAGGCCCTTGTTCTTGCTATTTTGCACACGCTAGACCCTTGTTCTTGCAATTTTGCACACGCTAGGCCCTTGTTCTTGCAATTTTGCACATGCTAGTCCCTTGTTCTTGCAATTTTGCACACGCTAGGCCCTTGTTCTTGCTATTTTGCACTTGCTATTTTGCACACGCTAGACCATTGTTCTTGCAATTTTGCACACGCTATGCCCTCGTTCTTGCAATTTTGCACATGCTAGACCCTTGTTCTTGCTATTTTGCACACGCTAGGCCCTTGTTCTTGCAATGTTGCACACGTTAGGCCCTTGTTCTTGCTATTTTGCACACGCTAGACCCTTGTTCTTGCTATTTTGCACATGCTAGGCCCTTGTTCTTGCAATTTTGCACACGCTAGACCCTTTGTCTTGCAATTTTGCACACGCTATGCTCTTGTTCTTGCTATTTTGCACACGCTAGGCCCTTGTTCTTGCAATTTTGCACACGCTATGCCCTTGTTCTTGCAATTTTGCACACGCTAGACCCTTGTTCTTGCAATTTTGCACACGCTATGCCCTTGTTCTTGCAATTTTGCACACGCTATGCCCTTGTTCTTGCAATTTTGCACACACTAGACCCTTGTTCTTGCTATTTTGCACACGCTAGGCCCTTGTTCTTGCAATTTTGCACACGCTAGACCCTTTATCTTGCAATTTTACACACGCTATGCTCTTGTTCTTGCTATTTTGCACACGCTAGGCCCTTGTTATTGCAATTTTGCACACGCTATGCCCTTGTTCTTGCAATTTTGCACACGCTGGACCCTTGTTTTTGCAATTTTGCACACGCTAGGCCATTGTTCTTGCAATTTTGCACACGCTAGGCCCTTGTTCTTGCTATTTTGCACACACTAGACCCTTGTTCTTGCAATTTTGCACACGCTATGCCCTTGTTCTTGCTATTTTGCACATGCTAGACCCTTGTTCTTGCAATTTTGCACACGCTAGGCCCTTGTTCTTGCAATTTTGCACACGCTAGGCCCTTGTTCTTGCGATTTTGCACACGCTAGGCCCTTGTTCTTGCTATTTTGCACTTGCTATTTTGCACACGCTAGACCATTGTTCTCGCAATTTAGCACACGCTTTGCCCTTGTTCTTGCAATTTTGCACACGCTAGGCCCTTGTTCTTACTATTTTGCACACGCTAGGCCCTTATTCTTGCAATCTTGCACACGCTAGGCCCTTGTTCTTGCTATTTTGCACACGCTAGACCCTTGTTCTTCCTATTTTGCACATGCTAGGCCCTTGTTCTTGCAATTTTGCACACGCTAGACCCTTTATCTTGCAATTTTGCACACGCTATGCCCTTGTTCTTGCTATTTTGCACACGCTAGGCCCTTGTTCTTGCACTTTTGCACACGCTATGCCCTTGTTCTTGCAATTTTGCACACGCTAGGCCCTTGTTCTTGCAATTTTGCACACGCTAGGCCCTTGTTCTTGCAATTTTGCACACGCTAGGCCCTTGTTCTTGCTATTTTGCACACGCTAGACCCTTGTTCTTGCAATTTTGCACACGCTATGCCCTTCTTCTTGCAATTTTGCACACGCTAGGCCCTTGTTCTTGCTATTTTACACACGCTAGGCCCTTGTTCTTGCTATTTTGCACTTGCTATTTTGCACACGCTAGACCATTGTTCTTGCAATTTTTCACATGCTATGCCCTTCTTCTTGCAATTTTGCACACGCTAGGCCCTTGTTCTTGCTATTTTGCACATGCTAGGCCCTTGTTCTTGCAATTTTGCACACGCTAGGCCCTTGTTCTTGCTATTTTGCACATGCTAGGCCCTTGTTCTTGCAACTTTGCACACACTAGGCCCTTGTTCTTGCTATTTTGCACACGCTAGACCCTTGTTCTTGCAATTTTGCACACGCTAGGCCCTTGTTCTTGCAATTTTGCACATGCTAGGCCCTTGTTCTTGCAATTTTGCACACGCTAGGCCCTTGTTCTTGCTATTTTGCACTTGCTATTTTGCACACGCTAGACCATTGTTCTTGCAATTTTGCACACGCTATGCCCTCGTTCTTGCAATTTTGCACATGCTAGGCCCTTGTTCTTGCTATTTTGCACACGCTAGGCCCTTGTTCTTGCAATGTTGCACACGCTAGGCCCTTGTTCTTGCTAATTTGCACACGCTAGACCCTTGTTCTTGCTATTTTGCACATGCTAGGCCCTTGTTCTTGCAATTTTGCACACGCTAGACCCTTTATCTTGCAATTTTGCGCACGCTATGCTTTTGTTCTTGCTATTTTGCACACGCTAGGCCCTTGTTCTTGCAATTTTGCACACGCTATGCCCTTGTTCTTGCAATTTTGCACACGCTAGGCCCTTGTTCTTGCTATTTTGCACACGCTAGACCCTTGTTCTTCCTATTTTGCACATGCTAGGCCCTTGTTCTTGCAATTTTGCACACGCTAGACCCTTTATCTTGCAATTTTGCACACGCTATGCCCTTGTTCTTGCTATTTTGCACACGCTAGGCCCTTGTTCTTGCACTTTTGCACACGCTATGCCCTTGTTCTTGCAATTTTGCACACGCTAGGCCCTTGTTCTTGCAATTTTGCACACGCTAGGCCCTTGTTCTTGCAATTTTGCACACGCTAGGCCCTTGTTCTTGCTATTTTGCACACGCTAGACCCTTGTTCTTGCAATTTTGCACACGCTATGCCCTTCTTCTTGCAATTTTGCACACGCTAGGCCCTTGTTCTTGCTATTTTGCACACGCTAGGCCCTTGTTCTTGCTATTTTGCACTTGCTATTTTGCACACGCTAGACCATTGTTCTTGCAATTTTGCACATGCTATGCCCTTCTTCTTGCAATTTTGCACACGCTAGGCCCTTGTTCTTGCTATTTTGCACATGCTAGGCCCTTGTTCTTGCAATTTTGCACACGCTAGGCCCTTGTTCTTGCTATTTTGCACATGCTAGGCCCTTGTTCTTGCAACTTTGCACACACTAGGCCCTTGTTCTTGCTATTTTGCACACGCTAGACCCTTGTTCTTGCAATTTTGCACACGCTAGGCCCTTGTTCTTGCAATTTTGCACATGCTAGGCCCTTGTTCTTGCAATTTTGCACACGCTAGGCCCTTGTTCTTGCTATTTTGCACTTGCTATTTTGCACACGCTAGACCATTGTTCTTGCAATTTTGCACACGCTATGCCCTCGTTCTTGCAATTTTGCACATGCTAGGCCCTTGTTCTTGCTATTTTGCACACGCTAGGCCCTTGTTCTTGCAATGTTGCACACGCTAGGCCCTTGTTCTTGCTAATTTGCACACGCTAGACCCTTGTTCTTGCTATTTTGCACATGCTAGGCCCTTGTTCTTGCAATTTTGCACACGCTAGACCCTTTATCTTGCAATTTTGCACACGCTATGCTCTTGTTCTTGCTATTTTGCACACGCTAGGCCCTTGTTCTTGCAATTTTGCACACGCTATGCCCTTGTTCTTGCAATTTTGCACACGCTAGACCCTTGTTCTTGCAATTTTGCACACGCTAGGCCCTTGTTCTTGCAATTTTGCACACGCTATGCCCTTGTTCTTGCAATTTTGCACACACTAGACCCTTGTTCTTGCTATTTTGCACACGCTAGGCCCTTGTTCTTGCAATTTTGCACACGCTAGACCCTTTATCTTGCAATTTTGCACACGCTATGCTCTTGTTCTTGCTATTTTGCACACGCTAGGCCCTTGTTCTTGCAATTTTGCACACGCTAGACCCTTGTTCTTGCAATTTTGCACACGATATGCCCTTGTTCTTGCAATTTTGCACACGCTAGACCCTTGTTCTTGCAATTTTGCACACGCTAGGCCATTGTTCTTGCAATTTTGCACACGCTAGGCCCTTGTTCTTGCTATTTTGCACACACTAGACCCTTGTTCTTGCTATTTTGCACTTGCTATTTTGCACACGCTAGACCATTGTTCTTGCAATTTTGCACATGCTATGCCCTTCTTCTTGCAATTTTGCACACGCTAGGCCCTTGTTCTTGCTATTTTGCACATGCTAGGCCCTTGTTCTTGCAATTTTGCACACGCTAGGCCCTTGTTCTTGCTATTTTGCACATGTTAGGCCCTTGTTCTTGCAACTTTGCACACACTAGGCCCTTGTTCTTGCTATTTTGCACACGCTAGACCCTTGTTCTTGCAATTTTGCACACGCTAGGCCCTTGTTCTTGCAATTTTGCACATGCTAGGCCCTTGTTCTTGCAATTTTGCACACGCTAGGCCCTTGTTCTTGCTATTTTGCACTTGCTATTTTGCACACGCTAGACCATTGTTCTTGCAATTTTGCACACGCTATGCCCTCGTTCTTGCAATTTTGCACATGCTAGGCCCTTGTTCTTGCTATTTTGCACACGCTAGGCCCTTGTTCTTGCAATGTTGCACACGCTAGGCCCTTGTTCTTGCTAATTTGCACACGCTAGACCCTTGTTCTTGCTATTTTGCACATGCTAGGCCCTTGTTCTTGCAATTTTGCACACGCTAGACCCTTTATCTTGCAATTTTGCACACGCTATGCTCTTGTTCTTGCTATTTTGCACACGCTAGGCCCTTGTTCTTGCAATTTTGCACACGCTATGCCCTTGTTCTTGCAATTTTGCACACGCTAGACCCTTGTTCTTGCAATTTTGCACACGCTATGCCCTTGTTCTTGCAATTTTGCACACGCTATGCCCTTGTTCTTGCAATTTTGCACACACTAGACCCTTGTTCTTGCTATTTTGCACACGCTAGGCCCTTGTTCTTGCAATTTTGCACACGCTAGACCCTTTATCTTGCAATTTTGCACACGCTATGCTCTTGTTCTTGCTATTTTGCACACGCTAGGCCCTTGTTCTTGCAATTTTGCACACGCTAGACCCTTGTTCTTGCAATTTTGCACACGATATGCCCTTGTTCTTGCAATTTTGCACACGCTAGACCCTTGTTCTTGCAATTTTGCACACGCTAGGCCATTGTTCTTGCAATTTTGCACACGCTAGGCCCTTGTTCTTGCTATTTTGCACACGCTAGGCCCTTGTTCTTGCTATTTTGCACTTGCTATTTTGCACATGCTAGACCATTGTTCTTGCAATTTTGCACATGCTATGCCCTTCTTCTTGCAATTTTGCACACGCTAGGCCCTTGTTCTTGCTATTTTGCACATGCTAGGCCCTTGTTCTTGCAATTTTGCACACGCTAGGCCCTTGTTCTTGCTATTTTGCACATGCTAGGCCCTTGTTCTTGCAACTTTGCACACACTAGGCCCTTGTTCTTGCTATTTTGCACACGCTAGACCCTTGTTCTTGCAATATTGCACACGCTAGGCCCTTGTTCTTGCAATTTTGCACATGCTAGGCCCTTGTTCTTGCAATTTTGCACACGCTAGGCCCTTGTTCTTGCTATTTTGCACTTGCTATTTTGCACACGCTAGACTATTGTTCTTGCAATTTTGCACACGCTATGCCCTCGTTCTTGCAATTTTGCACATGCTAGGCCCTTGTTCTTGCTATTTTGCACACGCTAGGCCCTTGTTCTTGCAATGTTGCACACGCTAGGCCCTTGTTCTTGCTAATTTGCACACGCTAGACCCTTGTTCTTGCTATTTTGCACATGCTAGGCCCTTGTTCTTGCAATTTTGCACACGCTAGACCCTTTTTCTTGCAATTTTGCACACGCTATGCTCTTGTTCTTGCTATTTTGCACACGCTAGGCCCTTGTTCTTGCAATTTTGCACACGCTATGCCCTTGTTCTTGCAATTTTGCACACAACAGACCCTTGTTCTTGCAATTTTGCACACGCTATGCCCTTGTTCTTGCAATTTTGCACACGCTATGCCCTTGTTCTTGCAATTTTGCACACACTAGACCCTTGTTCTTGCTATTTTGCACACGCTAGGCCCTTGTTCTTGCAATTTTGCACACGCTAGACCCTTTATCTTGCAATTTTGCACACGCTATGCTCTTGTTCTTGCTATTTTGCACACGCTAGGCCCTTGTTCTTGCAATTTTGCACACGCTAGACCCTTGTTCTTGCAATTTTGCACACGATATGCCCTTGTTCTTGCAATTTTGCACACGCTAGACCCTTGTTCTTGCAATTTTGCACACGCTAGGCCATTGTTCTTGCAATTTTGCACACGCTAGGCCCTTGTTCTTGCTATTTTGCACACACTAGACCCTTGTTCTTGCAATTTTGCACACGCTATGCCCTTGTTCTTGCTATTTTGCACATGCTAGACCCTTGTTCTTGCAATTTTGCACACGCTAGGTCCTTGTTCTTGCAATTTTGCACACGCTAGGCCCTTGTTCTTGCAATTTTGCACACGCTAGGCCATTGTTCTTGCTATTTTGCACTAGCTATTTTGCACACGCTAGACCATTGTTCTTGCAATTTTGCACACGCTATGCCCTTGTTCTTGCAATTTTGCACACGCTAGGCCCTTGTTCTTGCTATTTTGCACACGCTAGGCCCTTGTTCTTGCAATTTTGCACACGCTAGGCCTTTGTTCTTGCTATTTTGCACAGGCTAGACCCTTGTTCTTCCTATTTTGCACATTCTAGGCCCTTGTTCTTGCAATTTTGCACACGCTAGACCCTTTATCTTGCAATTTTGCACACGCTATGCCCTTGTTCTTGCTATTTTGCACACGCTAGGCCCTTGTTCTTGCAATTTTGCACACGCTATGCCCTTGTTCTTGCAATTTTGCACACGCTAGACCCTTGTTCTTGCAATTTTGCACACGCTAGGCCATTGTTCTTGCAATTTTGCACACGCTAGGCCCTTGTTCTTGCTATTTTGCACACACTAGACCCTTGTTCTTGCAATTTTGCACACACTAGGCCCTTGTTCTTGCTATTTTGCACACGCTAGACCCTTGTTCTTGCAATTTTGCACACGCTAGGCCCTTCTTCTTGCAATTTTGCACAAGCTAGGCCCTTGTTCTTGCAATTTTGCACACGCTAGGCCCTTGTTCTTGCTATTTTGCACTTGCTATTTTGCACACGCTAGACCATTGTTCTTGCAATTTTGCACACGCTATGCCCTCGTTCTTGCAATTTTGCACATGCGAGGCCCTTGTTCTTGCTATCACACGCTAGGCCCTTGTTCTTGCAATGTTGCACACGCTAGGCCCTTCTTCTTGCTATTTTGCACACGCTAGACCCTTGTTCTTGCTATTTTGCACATGCTAGGCCCTTGTTCTTGCAATTTTGCACACGCTAGACCCTTTATCTTGCAATTTTGCACACGCTATGCCCTTGTTCTTGCAATTTTGCACACGCTAGACACTTGTTCTTGCAATTTTGCACACGCTAGGTCATTGTTCTTGCAATTTTGCACACGCTAGGCCCTTGTTCTTGCTATTTTGCACACACTAGACCCTTGTTCTTGCAATTTTGCACACGCTCTGCCCTTGTTCTTGCTATTTTGCACATGCTAGACCCTTGTTCTTGCAATTTTGCACACGCTAGGCCCTTGTTCTTGCAATTTTGCACACGCTAGGCCCTTGTTCTTGCAATTTTGCACACGCTAGGCCCTTGTTCTTGCTATTTTGCACTTGTTATTTTGCACACGCTAGACCATTGTTCTTGCAATTTTGCACACGCTATGCCCTTGTTCTTGCAATTTTGCACACGCTAGGCCCTTGTTCTTGCTATTTTGCACACGCTAGGCCCTTGTTCTTGCAATTTTGCACACGCTAGGCCCTTGTTCTTGCTAGTTTGCACACGCTAGACCCTTGTTCTTCCTATTTTGCACATGCTAGGCCCTTGTTCTTGCAATTTTGCACACGCTAGACCCTCTATCTTGCAATTTTGCACGCGCTATGCCCTTGTTCTTGCTATTTTGCACACGCTATGCCCTTGTTCTTGCAATTTTGCACACGCTAGGCCCTTGTTCTTGCTTTTTTGCACACGCTAGGCCCTTGTTCTTGCAATTTTGCACACGCTAGGCCCTTGTTCTTGCTATTTTGCACACGCTAGGCCCTTGTTCTTGCAATTTTGCACACGCTAGGCCCTTGTTCTTGCTATTTTGCACATGCTAGGCCCTTGTTCTTGCAATCTTGCACACACTAGGCCCTTGTTCTTGCAATTTTGCACACGCTAGGCCCTTGGTCTTGCTAGTTTGCACACGCTAGACCCTTGTTCTTCCTATTTTGCACATGCTAGGCCCTTGTTCTTGCATTTTTGCACACGCTAGACCCTTTATCTTGCAATTTTGCACACGCTATGCCCTTGTTCTTGCTATTTTGCACACGCTAGGCCCTTGTTCTTGCAATTTTGCACACGCTATGCCCTTGTTCTTGCAATTTTGCACACGCTAGACCCTTGTTCTTGCAATTTTGCACACGCTAGGCCATTGTTCTTGCAATTTTGCACACGCTAGGCCCTTGTTCTTGCTATTTTGCACACACTAGACCCTTGTTCTTGCAATTTTGCACACGCTATGCCCTTGTTCTTGCTATTTTGCACATGCTAGACCCTTGTTCTTGCAATTTTGCACACGCTAGGTCCTTGTTCTTGCAATTTTGCACACGCTAGGCCCTTGTTCTTGCAATTTTGCACACGCTAGGCCATTGTTCTTGCTATTTTGCACTTGCTATTTTGCACACGCTAGACCATTGTTCTTGCAATTTTGCACACGCTATGCCCTTGTTCTTGCAATTTTGCACACGCTAGGCCCTTGTTCTTGCTATTTTGCACACGCTAGGCCCTTGTTCTTGCAATTTTGCACACGCTAGGCCTTTGTTCTTGCTATTTTGCACAGGCTAGACCCTTGTTCTTCCTATTTTGCACATTCTAGGCCCTTGTTCTTGCAATTTTGCACACGCTAGACCCTTTATCTTGCAATTTTGCACACGCTATGCCCTTGTTCTTGCTATTTTGCACACGCTAGGCCCTTGTTCTTGCAATTTTGCACACGCTATGCCCTTGTTCTTGCAATTTTGCACACGCTAGACCCTTGTTCTTGCAATTTTGCACACGCTAGGCCATTGTTCTTGCAATTTTGCACACGCTAGGCCCTTGTTCTTGCTATTTTGCACACACTAGACCCTTGTTCATGCAATTTTGCACACACTAGGCCCTTGTTCTTGCTATTTTGCACACGCTAGACCCTTGTTCTTGCAATTTTGCACACGCTAGGCCCTTGTTCTTGCAATTTTGCACACGCTAGGCCCTTGTTCATGCAATTTTGCACACGCTAGGCCCTTGTTCTTGCTATTTTGCACTTGCTATTTTGCACACGCTAGACCATTGTTCTTGCAATTTTGCACACGCTATGCCCTCCTTCTTGCAATTTTGCACATGCGAGGCCCTTGTTCTTGCTATCACACGCTAGGCCCTTGTTCTTGCAATGTTGCACACGCTAGGCCCTTCTTCTTGCTATTTTGCACACGCTAGACCCTTGTTCTTGCTATTTTGCACATGCTAGGCCCTTGTTCTTGCAATTTTGCACACGCTAGACCCTTTATCTTGCAATTTTGCACACGCTATGCCCTTGTTCTTGCAATTTTGCACACGCTAGACACTTGTTCTTGCAATTTTGCACACGCTAGGCCATTGTTCTTGCAATTTTGCACACGCTAGGCCCTTGTTCTTGCTATTTTGCACACACTAGACCCTTGTTCTTGCAATTTTGCACACGCTCTGCCCTTGTTCTTGCTATTTTGCACATGCTAGACCCTTGTTCTTGCAATTTTGCACACGCTAGGCCCTTGTTCTTGCAATTTTGCACACGCTAGGCCCTTGTTCTTGCAATTTTGCACACGCTAGGCCCTTGTTCTTGCTATTTTGCACTTGTTATTTTGCACACGCTAGACCATTGTTCTTGCAATTTTGCACACGCTATGCCCTTGTTCTTGCAATTTTGCACACGCTAGGCCCTTGTTCTTGCTATTTTGCACACGCTAGGCCCTTGTTCTTGCAATTTTGCACACGCTAGGCCCTTGTTCTTGCTAGTTTGCACACGCTAGACCCTTGTTCTTCCTATTTTGCACATGCTAGGCCCTTGTTCTTGCAATTTTGCACACGCTAGACCCTCTATCTTGCAATTTTGCACGCGCTATGCCCTTGTTCTTGCTATTTTGCACACGCTATGCCCTTGTTCTTGCAATTTTGCACACGCTAGGCCCTTGTTCTTGCTTTTTTGCACACGCTAGGCCCTTGTTCTTGCAATTTTGCACACGCTAGGCCCTTGTTCTTGCTATTTTGCACACGCTAGGCCCTTGTTCTTGCAATTTTGCACACGCTAGGCCCTTGTTCTTGCTATTTTGCACATGCTAGGCCCTTGTTCTTGCAATCTTGCACACACTAGGCCCTTGTTCTTGCAATTTTGCACACGCTAGGCCCTTGGTCTTGCTAGTTTGCACACGCTAGACCCTTGTTCTTCCTATTTTGCACATGCTAGGCCCTTGTTCTTGCATTTTTGCACACGCTAGACCCTTTATCTTGCAATTTTGCACACGCTATGCCCTTGTTCTTGCTATTTTGCACACGCTAGGCCCTTGTTCTTGCAATTTTGCACACGCTATGCCCTTGTTCTTGCAATTTTGCACACGCTAGACCCTTGTTCTTGCAATTTTGCACACGCTAGGCCATTGTTCTTGCAATTTTGCACACGCTAGGCCCTTGTTCTTGCTATTTTGCACACACTAGACCCTTGTTCTTGCAATTTTGCACACGCTATGCCCTTGTTCTTGCTATTTTGCACATGCTAGACCCTTGTTCTTGCAATTTTGCACACGCTAGGTCCTTGTTCTTGCAATTTTGCACACGCTAGGCCCTTGTTCTTGCAATTTTGCACACGCTAGGCCATTGTTCTTGCTATTTTGCACTTGCTATTTTGCACACGCTAGACCATTGTTCTTGCAATTTTGCACACGCTATGCCCTTGTTCTTGCAATTTTGCACACGCTAGGCCCTTGTTCTTGCTATTTTGCACACGCTAGGCCCTTGTTCTTGCAATTTTGCACACGCTAGGCCTTTGTTCTTGCTATTTTGCACAGGCTAGACCCTTGTTCTTCCTATTTTGCACATTCTAGGCCCTTGTTCTTGCAATTTTGCACACGCTAGACCCTTTATCTTGCAATTTTGCACACGCTATGCCCTTGTTCTTGCTATTTTGCACACGCTAGGCCCTTGTTCTTGCAATTTTGCACACGCTATGCCCTTGTTCTTGCAATTTTGCACACGCTAGACCCTTGTTCTTGCAATTTTGCACACGCTAGGCCATTGTTCTTGCAATTTTGCACACGCTAGGCCCTTGTTCTTGCTATTTTGCACACACTAGACCCTTGTTCATGCAATTTTGCACACACTAGGCCCTTGTTCTTGCTATTTTGCACACGCTAGACCCTTGTTCTTGCAATTTTGCACACGCTAGGCCCTTGTTCTTGCAATTTTGCACACGCTAGGCCCTTGTTCATGCAATTTTGCACACGCTAGGCCCTTGTTCTTGCTATTTTGCACTTGCTATTTTGCACACGCTAGACCATTGTTCTTGCAATTTTGCACACGCTATGCCCTCCTTCTTGCAATTTTGCACATGCGAGGCCCTTGTTCTTGCTATCACACGCTAGGCCCTTGTTCTTGCAATGTTGCACACGCTAGGCCCTTCTTCTTGCTATTTTGCACACGCTAGACCCTTGTTCTTGCTATTTTGCACATGCTAGGCCCTTGTTCTTGCAATTTTGCACACGCTAGACCCTTTATCTTGCAATTTTGCACACGCTATGCCCTTGTTCTTGCAATTTTGCACACGCTAGACACTTGTTCTTGCAATTTTGCACACGCTAGGCCATTGTTCTTGCAATTTTGCACACGCTAGGCCCTTGTTCTTGCTATTTTGCACACACTAGACCCTTGTTCTTGCAATTTTGCACACGCTATGCCCTTGTTCTTGCTATTTTGCACATGCTAGACCCTTGTTCTTGCAATTTTGCACACGCTAGGCCCTTGTTCTTGCAATTTTGCACACGCTAGGCCCTTGTTCTTGCAATTTTGCACACGCTAGGCCCTTGTTCTTGCTATTTTGCACTTGCTATTTTGCACACGCTAGACCATTGTTCTTGCAATTTTGCACACGCTATGCCCTTGTTCTTGCAATTTTGCACACGCTAGGCCCTTGTTCTTGCTATTTTGCACACGCTAGGCCCTTGTTCTTGCAATTTTGCACACGCTAGGCCCTTGTTCTTGCTAGTTTGCACACGCTAGACCCTTGTTCTTCCTATTTTGCACATGCTAGGCCCTTGTTCTTGCAATTTTGCACACGCTAGACCCTTTATCTTGCAATTTTGCACACGCTATGCCCTTGTTCTTGCTATTTTGCACACGCTATGCCCTTGTTCTTGCAATTTTGCACACGCTAGGCCCTTGTTCTTGCTTTTTTGCACACGCTAGGCCCTTGTTCTTGCAATTTTGCACACGCTAGGCCCTTGTTGTTGCTATTTTGCACACGCTAGGCCCTTGTTCTTGCAATTTTGCACACGCTAGGCCCTTGTTCTTGCTATTTTGCACATGCTAGGCCCTTGTTCTTGCAATCTTGCACACACTAGGCCCTTGTTCTTGCAATTTTGCACACGCTAGGCCCTCGGTCTTGCTAGTTTGCACACGCTAGACCCTTGTTCTTCCTATTTTGCACATGCTAGGCCCTTGTTCTTGCAATTTTGCACACGCTAGACCCTTTATCTTGCAATTTTGCACACGCTATGCCCTTGTTCTTGCTATTTTGCACACGCTAGGCCCTTGTTCTTGCAATTTTGCACACGCTATGCCCTTGTTCTTGCAATTTTGCACACGCTAGACCCTTGTTCTTGCAATTTTGCACACGCTAGGCCATTGTTCTTGCAATTTTGCACACGCTAGGCCCTTGTTCTTGCTATTTTGCACACACTAGACCCTTGTTCTTGCAATTTTGCACACACTAGGCCCTTGTTCTTGCTATTTTGCACACGCTAGACCCTTGTTCTTGCAATTTTGCACACGCTAGGCCCTTGTTCTTGCAATTTTGCACACGCTAGGCCCTTGTTCTTGCAATTTTGCACACGCTAGGCCCTTGTTCTTGCTATTTTGCACTTGCTATTTTGCACACGCTAGACCATTGTTCTTGCAATTTTGCACACGCTATGCCCTCGTTCTTGCAATTTTGCACATGCTAGGCCCTTGTTCTTGCTATCACACGCTAGGCCCTTGTTCTTGCAATGTTGCACACGCTAGGCCCTTCTTCTTGCTATTTTGCACACGCTAGACCCTTGTTCTTGCTATTTTGCACATGCTAGGCCCTTGTTCTTGCAATTTTGCACACGCTAGACCCTTTATCTTGCAATTTTGCACACGCTATGCTCTGGTTCTTGCTATTTTGCACACGCTAGGCCCTTGGTCTTGCAATTTTGCACACGCTATGCCCTTGTTCTTGCAATTTTGCACACGCTAGACCCTTGTTCTTGCAATTTTGCACACGCTAGGCCATTGTTCTTGCAATTTTGCACACGCTAGGCCCTTGTTCTTGCTATTTTGCACACACTAGACCCTTGTTCTTGCAATTTTGCACACGCTATGCCCTTGTTCTTGCTATTTTGCACATGCTAGACCCTTGTTCTTGCAATTTTGCACACGCTAGGCCCTTGTTCTTGCAATTTTGCACACGCTAGGCCCTTGTTCTTGCAATTTTGCACACGCTAGGCCCTTGTTCTTGCTATTTTGCACTTGCTATTTTGCACACGCTAGACCATTGTTCTTGCAATTTTGCACACGCTATGCCCTTGTTCTTGCAATTTTGCACACGCTAGGCCCTTGTTCTTGCTATTTTGCACACGCTAGGCCCTTGTTCTTGCAATTTTGCACACGCTAGGCCCTTGTTCTTGCTAGTTTGCACACGCTAGACCCTTGTTCTTCCTATTTTGCACATGCTAGGCCCTTGTTCTTGCAATTTTGCACACGCTAGACCCTTTATCTTGCAATTTTGCACACGCTATGCCCTTGTTCTTGCAATTTTGCACACGCTAGACCCTTGTTCTTGCAATTTTGCACACGCTAGGCCATTGTTCTTGCAATTTTGCACACGCTAGGCCCTTGTTCTTGCTATTTTGCACACACTAGACCCTTGTTCTTGCAATTTTGCACACACTAGGCCCTTGTTCTTGCTATTTTGCACACGCTAGACCCTTGTTCTTGCAATTTTGCACACGCTAGGCCCTTGTTCTTGCAATTTTGCACACGCTAGGCCCTTGTTCTTGCAATTTTGCACACGCTAGGCCCTTGTTCTTGCTATTTTGCACTTGCTATTTTGCACACGCTAGACCATTGTTCTTGCAATTTTGCACACGCTATGCCCTCGTTCTTGCAATTTTGCACATGCTAGGCCCTTGTTCTTGCTATCACACGCTAGGCCCTTGTTCTTGCAATGTTGCACACGCTAGGCCCTTCTTCTTGCTATTTTGCACACGCTAGACCCTTGTTCTTGCTATTTTGCACATGCTAGGCCCTTGTTCTTGCAATTTTGCACACGCTAGACCCTTTATCTTGCAATTTTGCACACGCTATGCTCTGGTTCTTGCTATTTTGCACACGCTAGGCCCTTGTTCTTGCAATTTTGCACACGCTATGCCCTTGTTCTTGCAATTTTGCACACGCTAGACACTTGTTCTTGCAATTTTGCACACGCTAGGCCATTGTTCTTGCAATTTTGCACACGCTAGGCCCTTGTTCTTGCTATTTTGCACACACTAGACCCTTGTTCTTGCAATTTTGCACACGCTATGCCCTTGTTCTTGCTATTTTGCACATGCTAGACCCTTGTTCTTGCAATTTTGCACACGCTAGGCCCTTGTTCTTGCAATTTTGCACACGCTAGGCCCTTGTTCTTGCAATTTTGCACACGCTAGGCCCTTGTTCTTGCTATTTTGCACTTGCTATTTTGCACACGCTAGACCATTGTTCTTGCAATTTTGCACACGCTATGCCCTTGTTCTTGCAATTTTGCACACGCTAGGCCCTTGTTCTTGCTATTTGCACACGCTAGGCCCTTGTTCTTGCAATTTTGCACACGCTAGGCCCTTGTTTCTTGCTAGTTTGCACACGCTAGACCCTTGTTCTTCCTATTGTGCACATGCTAGGCCCTTGTTCTTGCAATTTTGCACACGCTAGAACCCTTTATCTTGCAATTTTGCACACGCTATGCCCTTGTTCTTGCTATTTGCACACGCTATGCCCTTGTTCTTGCAATTTTGCACACGCTAGGCCCTTGTTCTTGCTTTTTTTGCACACGCTAGGACCCTTGTTCTTGCAATTTTGCACACGCTAGGCCCTTGTTCTTGCTATTTTTGCACACGCTAGACCCTTGTTCTTGCCTATTTTGTACACGCTATGCCCTTCTTCTTGCAATTTTGCACACTGCTAGGCCCTTGTTCTTGCTATTTTGCACACGCCTAGGGACCCTTTTTATTGCTATTTTGCACTTGCTATTTTGCACACGCTCAGACCATTGTTCTTGCAATTTTGCAATAGCTAATGCCCTAGTTCTTGCAATTTTGCACACGCTAGGCCCTTGTTCTTGCTATTTTGCACATGCTAGGCCCTTGTTCTTGCAATTTTGCACACGCTAGCCCTTATCTTGCAATTTTGCACACGCTATGCCCTTGTTCTTGCTATTTTGCACACGCTAGGCCCTTGTTCTTGCAATTTTGCACACGCTATGCCCTTGTTCTTGCAATTTTGCACACGCTAGGCCCTTGTTCTTGCAATTTTGCACACGCTAGGCCATTGTTCTTGCAATTTTGCACACGCTAGGCCCTTGTTCTTGCTATTTTGCACACACTAGCCCTTGTTCTTGCAATTTGCACAAACTAGGCCCTTGTTCTTGCTATTTTGCACACGCTAGACCCTTGTTCTTGCAATTTTGCACACGCTAGGCCCTTGTTCTTGCAATTTGCACACGCTAGGCCCTTGTTCTTGCAATTTTGCACACGCTAGCCCTTGTTCTTGCTATTTTGACACTTGCTATTTTGCACACGCTAGACCATTGTTCTTGCAATTTTGCACACGCTATGCCCTCGTTCTTGCAATTTTGCACATGCTAGGCCCCTTGTTCTTGCTATTTTCACAACGCTATGCCCTGTTCTTGCAATGTTGCACACGCTAGGCCCTTGTTCTTGCTATTTTGCACACGCTAGACCCTTGTTCTTGCTATTTTGCACATGCTAGGCCCTTGTTCTTGCAATTTTTGCACACGCTAGACCCTTTATCTTGCAATTTTGCACACGCTATGCTCTCGGTTTCTTGCTATTTTGCACACGCTAGGCCCTTGTTCTTGCAATTTTGCACACGCTATGCCCTTGTTCTTGCAATTTTGCACAGCTAGACCCTTGTTCTTGCAATTTTGCACACGCTAGGCCCTTGTTCTTGCAATTTTGCACACGCTAGGCCCTTGTTCTTGCATATTTGCACACACTAGACCCTTGTTCTTGCAATTTTGCACACGCTAGGCCCTGTTCTTGCATTTTGCACACTGCTAGACCCTTGTTCTTGCAATTTTGCACACTTGCTATTGTGCACTAATGCTAGCATTGTTCTTGCAATTTTTGCACACGCTAGGCCCTTGTTTCTTGCATATTTTGCACACGCTAGGCCCCTTGTTCTTGCTAATTTTGCACACGCTATGCCCTTGTTCTTGCAATTTTGCACACGTCTAGACCCTTGTTCTTGCAATTTTGCACACGCTAGGCCATGTTCTTGCAATTTTGCACACGCTAGGCCCTTGTTCTTGCTATTTTTGCACACAGCTAGACCCTTGTTCTTGCAATTTGCACACGCTAGGCCCTTGTTCTTGCAATTTTGCACACGCTAGGCCTTGTTCTTGCAATTTTGCACACGCTAGGCCCTTGTTCTTGCTATTTTGCACTTTGCTATTTTGCACACTTAGACCATTGTTCTTGCAATTTTGCACACGCTAGCCCTTGTTCTTGCAATTTTGCACACGCTAGGCCCTTGTTCTTGCTATTTTGCACACGCTAGGCCCTTGTTCTTGCAATTTTGCACACGCTAGGCCCTTGTTCTTGCTAGTTTGCACACGCTAGACCCTTGTTCTTCCTATTTTGCACATGCTAGGCCCTTGTTCTTGCAATTTTGCACACGCTAGACCCTTTATCTTGCAATTTTGCACACGCTATGCCCTTGTTCTTGCTATTTGCACACGCTATGCCCTTGTTCTTGCAATTTTGCACACGCTAGCCCTTGTTCTTGCTTTTTTGCACACGCTAGGCCCTTGTTCTTGCAATTTTGCACACGCTAGGCCCTTGTTCTTGC